>CM035165.1:89309605-89790241 GCA_020205615.1 Panax quinquefolius
TATACTCCATGAAATTAGTGGAATATCCTTGATATTTTGCGCTTCATCCGAGATCTTTTATGGAAATATTCTTCAAGCATTCTTGAGTGTTACTCTACAAAGAAGTATCATGTTGACAATTTAGGCGTTATTAGTTCTGGATAAATAAATTCTTGAACTTATTTTATTGAATTCTTATATCATTGTCATCATCCTCATGTTTATATTATATTGAAAGTCATCCGTGGCACATAGTGCATAGATTGACTTGGTATGATTATGACCAGGGATTATTCGGTGTAATCATGACCGTTATGTTACAAATGATGTGGAAAAAGTCCTCATTGGCCTGTAGTGCATTGATGGACAGTTGTTGGCATGATCATGACCATTGATGAATACACGAATATCCTTGGCCCGCAGTGCATGGATAATTTGTGGTCATGATACTAATGAATATCCTTGGCCGTAGTGCAGGGATGATGTGGATTATTTATTAAGCTGAGTCTCAGCGATAAAAGTAATGAAAAACCTTTTAAATCATAGACGATAGTAGCTTTTATTCTCTACTTGACTCTTCTAATGGATTGCTTTTTTCGCTGTAGTTAAACTTGATGTTTGTTATACTTTATCAGTTTAACACTGTTGAAGGCTAATGATAATTTATTCTGCATTATCTTAGTCATAATATTTCTTACTGGGCTAGTTGAGCTCACCCTTTTGATTTCATTGTTCTCTTCAAGAAATGAGAACGTAGCAGGGACTAGTCGGGGAACGGAGTGATGGTCCAGATGATAGCGTTAGTAGTCTTCATTATTCTATGAAATAGTGTGATAATAAATGTAATGAGGACTTATTTTGAGTTTGAATACTGTCTAGAAGATAATATTTGTATTAAAACTCACAGCTCATGTTGTATATTTAAGGTTGTATTTGTATTCTGTACCATGTATTTGGCGACTCAGAATAGGTGATGTATACATTTTGGGGCATCACAGTTAGTATCAAAGCTTAGCTTAGGATATGATCCCTGGTGAGATGTGAGACAAGAACTAGGAGGGGAGAGACGGGGAATTCCTTCGCTAGTATGACCTACATAAGTTTATTTGGTATTTAATTGGTCGGTCAGAGTATAGGGATAATATGTTACATGTCAATTAACCTTTATTTTGTGGCAGTATCTGAAAATGACATCCGAGAATGTTGAGAATAGCAATGGAGCACAGGAGACCGTTGAGTCTCCACATATCAATAATCAGTTGAATGTGCATCAGGAAGGCGACAATCCTCATGCAAACAACAACACTGACCAAATGATGAATGATGGAATGTTCAGAGGCTTTATGCAATTCATGCAACATCAGGCGAGAGCAGCTCCTGTCCAAAATGTAGGTGGAAACACTGGAAACTCTCGGACGGTCACCGCTAAACAGTTCAAGGAGCTGGGACCACCGGAGTTTATTGGAGAGCCAAAACCACTTAAGGCGGAGACGTGGATAAAGCAGATCACCAAGATATTTGATGTCTTGGGATGCTCCGAGGAGCAAAAGGTTCCATTTGCCACCTTTATGTTGCGAGGAGAGGCAGATTACTGGTGGGAATCGGTAAAGCATACTCAACCTGCCACATGAAGATGTCTTGGGATAAGTTCCAAGAACTATCCAACGACAACTACTTTTCCGAAAGTATTAGTCACATGAAAGAGGTAGAGTTCATCAAGTTGGAGCAGAACAATATGACTATGTCGCAGTACGAAGCTAAGTTTACCGAGTTATCCCGGTTTGCGTCTCACTTGGTTAATAATGAGGAAAGAATGACGCGGATGTTTCTAAGAGGTTTGAAACCCAAGATACGTCAATATCTAATTTCTCATAAACTGTGTTTGTATTCAAATGTTGTAAATAGGGCTCAATTATTGGAGCGCGATAACGAGTCAACTCAACCTAGAGAAAGCAGCCAGCAAAATGATAATACCAGTGGTAGCAGTCATCGAAGCGGTGACAACAAACGTGGAGGGAATCAACATGCCAGAAATGGTAACCACTTCGGTGGTAATCATGGCCAAGACAATAAGAATGGCTATTTCAAGAAGAGAAGATTCAACAATGATGGAAAGACGTCAGCATCAGCACCCGTGGTTAAGGAAGGAGAACGACCACCTATCATATGCTTCAAATACGGAGGGGAGGGACATATCAGTCCAAACTGCGCGATGTCATCCAAAGCATGTTATAATTGTGGAAGAGAAGGTCACCTAGCCCAATTTTTCGTGCGCCGAAGACAAGTCCAGTTGGAACGGTGACACAAAATACCGTCCCAGATAAGTCAAAACCAGTAGTCTAAGGGAGAGCTTTAGTTGTGACCTCCCAGAAAGCAAGGAACCCGAATGAGGTCATCACGAGTAAGCTTATCATAAACTCTAGCAAAGTCTATACCTTATTTGATACCAGTTCT
This sequence comes from Panax quinquefolius, assembly GCA_020205615.1. Classification (NCBI taxonomy): domain Eukaryota; kingdom Viridiplantae; phylum Streptophyta; class Magnoliopsida; order Apiales; family Araliaceae; genus Panax; species Panax quinquefolius. The sequence goes on from CM035165.1 coordinate 89,312,039, forward strand.
ACCCATTCTTTTATTTCTCCTACTTGCGCTCAACGATTAAATTTAACTCCGGAGAAATTAGACTTTGACTTATCTATGGAAACTCCGTTGGGAGAAACCTTCATTACATCCACTATTTATAAGTCTTGTTTGGTTCAAATCGGTACCCTCACATTACCTGTCGATCTTATTTCATTAAAAATACTTGCATTTGATGTGATTCTAGGGATTGATTGGTTAACTACTCATCATGCAAAATTTATTGTTTTCATAAGGTTGTTAGCTTTCATATTCCTAACCAACCTATTATGCGAATTCAAGCAACCAAACCATTAAAATCAATCACTTTGTCATCTCAAACCATAAAGCTATTCGTTTATTAAAAAATGGATGTCAAGCTTTCTTAGCTCATATCATGATTTAAACAAAAATACGCCGATTTGAATGATATTTCTATTGTTAATAAATTTCCTAACGTATTCCACGAAGAACTTCTTGGCCTACCCTAGGCGTGAAATTGAATTTTGTATCGTCACGGAACCCAGACAAAACCCATTTCCAAAGCCCCATATCGAATGACTCTATTGAACTTCGAGGAGTTAAAGACCCAATTGCAGGAATTGTTAGACATTGGTTTCATTCGTCCAAGACGTCTCCTTGGGGTGCACTGTTCTATTCGTGAAGAAGAAAGATGGGAGTATGCGACTTTGTATTGATTATCGGGAGTAAAATCATGTCACCATCAAATATAGGTACCCATTTCCATGTATTGATGACCTGTTTGACCAGTTGCAAGGAGCCAAATTCTTGAACTTATTTTATTGAATTCTTATATCATTGTCATCATCCTCATGTTTATATTATATTGAAAGTCATCTGTGGCCTGTAGTGCATAGATTGACTTGGTATGATTATGACCAGGGATTATTCGGTGTAATCATGACCGTTATGTTACAAATGATGTGGAAAAAGTCCTCATTTGCCTGTAGTGCATTGATGGACAGTTGTTGGCATGATCATGACCATTGATGAATACACGAATATCCTTGGCCCGCAGTGCATGGATAATTTGTGGTCGTGATACTAATGAATATCCTTGGCCGTAGTGCAGGGATGATGTGGATTATTTATTAAGCTGAGTCTCAGCGATAAAAGTAATGAAAAACCTTTTAAATCATAGACGATAGTAGCTTTTATTCTCTACTTGACTCTTCTAATGGATTGCTTTTTTCGCTGTAGTTAAACTTGATGTTTGTTATACTTTATCAGTTTAACACTGTTGAAGGCTAATGATAATTTATTCTGCATTATCTTAGTCATAATATTTCTTACTGGGCTAGTTGAGCTCACCCTTTTGATTTCATTGTTCTCTTCAGGAAATGAGAACGTAGCAGGGACTAGTCGGGGAACGGAGTGATGGTCCAGATGATAGCATTAGTAGTCTTCATTATTCTATGAAATAGTGTGATAATAAATGTAATGAGGACTTATTTTGAGTTTGAATACTGTCTAGAAGACAATATTTGTATTAAAACTCACAGCTCATGTTATATATTTAAGGTTATATTTGTATTCTGTACCATGTATTTGGTGACTCAGAATAGGTGATGTATACCTATTTTGGGGGCGTTATAGGTCAATAGTCCGTAATAAATCTCATTTATTATCATACATATCATCATATGTATCAATAAATAAAATCATTCCATATATATATGAATATCATTTAATGGGCAATTTTATGTTGCATGAAATCCAATTTCAAGATTAAATAAGCTCTTTATTTTAATTATAAAATTATTAAGAATATATATATATATATATATATATAATATTATATGTATATATAATATTAGCGTGATTCATGGTTAACGTGATGCCTTGAAAACTTATCTTGAACTTGCAGGTGCTATGGTTATATATATATATATATATATATATATATATATATATATATCATTCTGTTAAACTCAAACCGTTCTTACCATTTGTAAACACATATTTGTTGATCTAATGATACCCTTAGCCTAAATCTGCTCCCACAATGGAGTCTTCTGATGGCGTAGCAGCCTTTTACGACGATCATGGGTGGTTTACTGACAAGTCGGGTGAATGATCTAGAGCCAAACAAGAAAAAGTTTGAATAAACGTTTAAATATATATATATATATATATATATATATATATATATATACTACCACGTGGGAATGCATCAGGAAACAAAAGATTCACTTTGCTAACTATCTTATATATATACTAGCTGTGTCCCGTGCCTCCGGCACTGTATGGATGGTGGAATTTATCTGAAACTTTGGACGGCCCAGATGATTTATTGAGTGAGCGGAAAATTCAAAACCATTTGTATTTTATTAGATAGATATAATTAACCTCCAATAAGCATCAAGTCACCACGCGGATCATGAATCAGTTTTTTAAAATAAATCAACCACAAAACACGGATCGTGGTTTAAAAAAAACAAAGGTCTCAGCGTAAAAACGAAAAAAATATACGCAACAGGCTTACGCGATTTTTTTTTCTTCATAAAATACTAATTTATACAACAAATTATGCCCAATAAATTATTCAAAATATATACCCATACATATATGGAATCAAAATAATTAATAATTCGCATAAAGTTTGGCTCTGATACCACTGTTAGGTTTTGTGAAAATCAAAGTAGCAATCAAAATTACAAAAATAGCGAAAGCATAATAAAATCATATTTTAAAAATTTTCACAAACCAATAACCCGGATCATCCTTTATGCATATTATTAATTAAAACGAAGAATAAGAAGTTATAGAATCATACCCTTGTAGAAACGAGCTTCCTCAAGTACGAGTTCACCTCCTACTTCTCTGCGATCTCCTTGAATCTCCGGGTAGATTCCTTCCTTTGATCAATGTTAGCCACCCAAGTATGTGGCCTCTAGAGGGGATCCACCAAGAAAGAATAAATTTCAAGAAGAATGGTGTATTGGCTCAAACCCTAGTTTTTCTTATCTCTATAGAAAAAGGGGGCGTACTCTCAAACTCTTAGAATTTCGTGTATCTGATATCTGATATAAGACTCCTCTTATAAAGATATTAGGTAACCCTATTTTAATTAAAATAAGGTATTATTCATTTAATTAAACTCTTTTAATTAAATGGGCTCTCTAATCCTATTAGGGATAATTAATTAAACTCCTTTAACTAATTTTCCCTCCTAATCCTATTAGGAATAAATGAGAGTACTTATATTAAATTAATTCCTAAACTCTTTTAGAAATTAAAATAATAATAATTGTAATAATATTAATAAGACTCCTCTTATTAATTTATATTTAATATTTCTAAAATATTAAATAATAAATATTAAGCTATTTAATTTATTATATCACCATAGATTAAATTAAATATACTCAACATATTATTACGATTATGCCATTAACTTCTTAAATAATTATTCTTCCTTTTATGGCGTGACCCTTTAGGTTCTCCATATTAAACCGGTTGTGAATAAATCAATTAGAACAATTCTAATCTTATTTAAATAAATAAATTAAACGATTAATTTATTTAAATAAATAATATTTATTCTACAATAGGGATAAGTCTCTCTAGCGATCAACGACTTTCCAGATAATATAGATTTCAACATTAATCATAAAAGAACCTTTGAGTAAATAGTTAACATACAATTCAATCCTTCCACCATACAATGTCCCTATTAAATATATGATATGGAATTACTGTCAAGTCTTATTTTATTTAATTATATGTATTTCGATTCCTAAATGCACAACTCCTAATGAATGCAAATTAGAAACTACTTTCTAATTTCATTACACCTTGGCCAAGGATTCCTGGGTTGTCATTTATCGAATCACATAGGACATTTCTCTTCTTTTACTAGAAGTGGTATATTCTTTATTGATCATTCATTATCTACATATATAACTTATTACACCCAAGCATACCCTTTGATATACTCTAAGAGTCTTAAGGAATAACTCAAAGTGTAATTCATTATATATAAGATACTATGATGATCTCAAGTTTAAGGATCATTTGTACTACTATCACTACATGAATTCATATTGACAGGCAAGTAAAACTCTATTAGGTATTCTTTAGCGAGTCACGTTCAGTGAACTTATTCTCTAATAATCACTTACATACTTGCTTTAGTGTCTCCACACAAATGACATGAGATCAATCATCCTCATCCAATGAGCAAGCAACGTACGTACCAATCTATCCGGATTCACTAATCCCATTTTTAGTAATCCATTGATTGAGAATATTTTAGTTTTAAGCTATCTAAGAATTTAGATCTCATTAGCATGATCTCATCATGATTCTAAAAGCATTGCATAAAACTATGGGTTTATCACATATTATTAAAACAACACCATGTAGATAATAAATGCCTTTAATAAATAATTCTTTTATTAATAAATAAATAAGATTGATTACAAAGTATATGCTTTATCATCATACATGATTGGCTTGTATGCATACTACTTTCACTTTTTTATACCGAATCGACCGGTTCGATTTGGTTCGAAAAACCGAAAAATTGAAAAAACCGGTTGTTTTGAACACCCCTAGGCGCTGCAGCGCCACTTATTTGAGTGGAGTTTTGATCCAACACTGCATTGCCTATTCTAGGCTAAAGCCTGGCGCTGCAGCGCCACCTCCGGTTCCTAGGTAGATAGGAAGGCTAAATGACCTAGCTAAAAGAGAAAACAGATATATATACATAGGGGGGCAGCCTCCTTGATATATTTCACATTATCCCCTCTAGGATACTCTATCTCTCTATTTCATTTGTAGTTTCTTCTCCATTTTCTAGTAGATAATTATTATACATATAACTAGGAAATATATTAGGGCTTTGATTTGGATTCCTTAGAGCTCAAGAGCATTATAGCAACACGGAACAAAAAGCACAAATCAAAGGGAGTTCTTGGAGATTGAAGAAGCAGTGACAAGTTTATTCTTCTCTAGTATTTCCCTTGAGTTTGTATTACATAAATGTTGTTTATACTGCTATTTATGTTTAGTTTAAGAGCTATGAACTAATTATTAGCTCTAAGATTATAATGGAACCCTTTGTTAATTTAAATTTAATATCTTATCTCTTTGATTGACACGATATGGTTTGGATCAATATATTTATGCTTAATGATTCTTGCTAAGGAATTAGTGATGGAAAATGGATTGTAGATTTATACCTTGATATATTGGCATGTGATTATGATTTGTCTACTTTTTGACTGCATAATTTGTGTATAGGATAGGAATATAATTGTGCGCCATGTGCGACCTAATTGAGAACCTATATTTTAATTCCTTGTTATGGTTAATTCGCATAGGAATGTGTAGGATTATTACCTAGCTTGGATTTTCTTTTCTGCTCTATTTCCTATCGGGTGGTTCCAGAGAGGATAAGTTTATACATATCTCGGAAGAGGTGTATGAGCACTTGTGTGTTCTCGGTCAATAATCCGTCGTGAACACCAAGACCAAAGAGAGAAAGTTAGGAAGTTCGATGAAACATAGCACACCGAGTGTTTGAAAAAACGCTAGTGTGGGGTGAAGTTATTAGCTTGTGGCGCCTTAGATACTAGTCATTAGCCATTTACTTGCTTTGATAATTAGATTTAACTAGATTAATTACACATCTTTTATTCTGCTGTTCGAATAAGACTTAAGCGATACAAAGTCGGTATTTGGTAAATATTAATGATAATTCCTCGTGGGTTCGACACTACTTTTCACTTTATTACTTGTTAAACCGCGTATACTTGTGCGTGTTTAGTGATCGGTAATCTGACCAACAGTAACCCTATTTAATTTGTTATGTATATGTTAGTTCATATGGATTGTTGGTTTCCATTGAGTTACTGTGATGGGAAAAAATGATGATGGTCATAACTGAATTCTGATGGCCCATCTCTTTCTATATTTTATGTTCCTCTTTAAAGGAATGTTGAAGTATTTAATTGTTTTGTCTAACTGATGCCCTAAAGCTTGTCTAACTGATGCCCTAAAGCTTGTTTTGTTAATTGGTATGCATTTCTACATCACTCATATTTATTAATCTTCTCAATTATTTTTCAACTTCGTATATGGTGTATTTTTGTAGAATTAACTGCTAAGGCTCAAGTTTACGTTGTGGTTGTCTTAGTCTTGATAAATTTGTTCTTTTAATCATTGAAATGGTTAGAAATTAATTAACATATAAAAATATGAATAAATTCTGGAGGAATGAAATAATGGCATGTGAGTGAGTTTATAGTTATAATGATATATACGAAATAGCTAAGATACACATGTACCACTATAACCCCTTAAATTGGATTCCTGATCTAGTATTGGTCCCATTTGTGAATTAGTTCGAAACTTTGCTTCCTAATTTCATAGCATCATTATTGATAATTCATTAAATATTAAATGAACTTGACCAAAATGATCATGTTGGTTTCTGCATCTTCATAATTAGCCAATTAGGTAGAGCACTTGAAAAAATAATAAACGAACATGGTTTATAATATTGATACAACATGTAGATACCTCTAGCGGAGAGTAAATGAAAAATTAATAAGAATTACATCTTTAAAATTAAGGGTTAAATTTTTGAAATTGCAGCACTCATACACTCGAGACAAAATTGATCCGCGAGGAAATGTTAATGGGGACGTGGAAGGAATATAATTAAGCTTTTTTCAATGAAATTTTAGTATGACGAACGAACTATCTAGAAAACTAGCTAAAATTTACAATGAATAAGAGAATGGAATGCCCAGATGTCACAAGTACTAATTAGCTTGAGAAACTTCATATTATGACCTGCAGACCAGACCAGCTAGGAACTGACCAAATAATCATATGAATCCCCAAGGCATAGTCAAATGTGGTCGTACCTAGAAAGCCTTAATTATGGGAGAAATCACCATGAAATAGAGAAGGAGGTCCCTTAGAACACTAGTCATTGTTTCCTTGTATGCTATCTCTAATCTGTACTACTTTATGTTATCTTATTCCTTTATATATAGAAACAAATGGCCTTATTTTTTTCCTTAGAACGGAAGCTTTATGTTGTTTGGTTGTTAGTTTTTTTAATAATATATTTGAAAAGTTTCGTTTATTTCGAATTTAAATTAGTTAGAACACTGAGCAGGGATTGCAATTGATGCTGAGATTATCACACACATATAAAGAGAACAATAAGAACTCCTCAAAGGAGACCCACTCCTAAAATGCATCAAATGGCCTCACTATGTAAAGTATCTCAACACAATCTTCCTCATTAATATTCTATGTATTTGTTTGCTTGAAGTATGGAGTTCTGCTCAACTAATTAGTTAACAAGTATACTCAAGTCATTTGCTTACAAGTATGCTCAAGTCATATACTTACAAGTATACTTAAATGTTAATTATATGTTTACATGTATGATCAAGTCATATGTTTAGAGAGCCTGGTCATACTATACATTAATAAGCTCATTGTCTGTAGTAGGTATCATGGTATCATGGACCTCTATTCAGACAGTGGTTGGATGACACGACGAAAGTCAAGTGCCCAGATAGGTGCTACAGCTGAATTTAGAGTTTTTTGCCAAGTGTTTTTTGGAGTATGCGTATAGTAACCCGGAATGTGTGAATGGTCAGAACAAGATAAGATGCCCTTGTTTGAAGTCTAAAATGTAAATTATATGGACAGAGACATGGAAAACTATCATTTACTTGTTTATGGGTTCATAAGAAATTACAAAAGAATGTTGTGGGCACATGGAAAGAGAATAGATGGTGGCATCATAGAAGTACACAATCCGGTCAGCAGTACCTATCGTATGAATGAAATTGTTCATGATATTGCAAGGCTGGATTTTGATTGGGAACAAGGCAGAGAGAAAGCTATGAATTTTGATGTCGAAGCCTTCTTTAAGTTGTTAGACAAAGGTAGAGAGCCATTGTGGCATGGTTTCACCAAACACACTACATTATCTGCAGTGGCGACATTACTTAACTGAAAGTAGTATGCACACAAGCCAATCATGTTTGATGATAAAGCATATACTTTGTAACAATCTTATTCATTTATTAATAAAAAGTATTAATTTATTAAAGGCTTTTAATTATCTACATGATGCTGTTTTATAATATGTGATAAACCCATAGTTTTAAGCAATGCTTTTAGAATAATGATGATGATCGTTCTAATGAGATCTAAATTCTTAGAAAGCTTAAAACTAAAATAGTTTCCAATCATTGGATTACTAAATTGGGGATTAGTGAATCCAGGATAGATTGGTACATATGTTGCTTCTTTCATTGGATGAGGATGATTGATCTCATGATCATTTTGTGGAGACACTAAAGCAAGTATGTAGGTGTTTATTAGAGAATAAGTTCATCGAACGTGGCTCGCTAAGGAATACCTAATGGAGTTTTACTTACTCTGTCAATAGGAATTCTGTAGTGATAGTAGTAGACAAGTGATCCTTGGACTTGAGATCATCATAGTATCTTGTGTATGATGAGTTATACTTTGACTTATTCCTTAAGACCCTTAGGGTATATCAAATGGTATGCTTGGGTATAATAAGTTGTACATGGAGATAATGTATGATCAATAAAGAATCTACCACTTTATTAAAAGAAGAGAAATGTCTATGTGATTCGATAAATGACAACCCAAAGTGAGTCTCTTGGCCAAAGAGAATGAAATTAGAAAGGAGTTTCTAATTTGCATTATTTGAGTTGTGCATTTAAGAGTCGAAATACATATAATTAAATAAAATAAGACTTGACAAGAATTCCATGTCTTATATTTAATTGGAACATTGTATGGTGGAAGGATTGAATTGTCACAGTAACTATTTACTCAAAGGTTCTTTAATGATTAATGTTGAAATTTATATTATCCGGAAAGTCGTTGATCGTTAGGAGGCTTATCCCTATTGTAGAATAAATATTATTTATTTAAATAAATTAATTGTTTAATTTATTTATTTAAATAAGATTAGAATTGTTCTAATTGATTTATTCACAACCTAGGTTTAATATGGAGAACCTAAAGGGTCACACCATAAAAGGAAGAATAATTATTTAAGAAGTTAATGGCATAATCGTAATAATATGTTATGTATATTTAATTTAATCTATGGTGATAGAATAAATTAAATAGCTTAATATTTATTATTTAATATTTTAGAAATATTAAATATAAATTAATAAGAGGAGTCTTATTAATATTATTACAATTATTATTATTTTAATTTCTAAAAGAGTTTAGGAATTAATTTAATATAAGTACTCTCATTTATTCCTAATTGGATTAGGAAAGAAAATTAGTTAAAGGAGTTTAATTAATTATCCCTAATAAGATTAGGGAGCTTAATTAATTAAAAGAATTTAATTAATTAAATAAATCTCAATTCCTTAATTGTTAAGGTGGGTTGCCCACATCTATAAATAAGAGGAGTCTTATTATGGGTGGGGGGGTTGTTGACTTTTACAACATACGTAATTCCAAAAGTTGGAGAGTACGCCCCCTTTTTCTATAGAGATAGGAAAAACTAGGGTTTGAGCCAATACCTCTTCTTCTTGAATTCCTATTCTTCCTTGGTGGATCACCTCTAGAGGCCAAACACATGGGTGGCTAACGTTGATCAAAGGAAGGAACCAAACCCGGTGGATTCAAGTTGAACGCGAAAAGGATTGGAGGTGAACTTGTACCTGAGGAAGCTCGATCTTCAAGGGTATGATTTTATTCTTTATCTTTTCGTTTAATTAATAATGTGCATAAAGGGTGATCGGGTATATGGTTTGTAAATATTTTAAACTCGATTTTACACGCCCGCTTAATTTGTGCAATTTGATTGCATGAATGAATATACAAAACTAATAAGTGGCATCAGAGCCAAACCTTTATGCGAATTATTAATTGTTCAGATTTGATATGTATGTTGATATGTGTTTAGAACAATTTAATTGGGCATAATTTAATTGTATAAAATTTATTAAATAAGAAAAAAATGGCGATTTTTTTTAAAAGGAAATTCCGATAGCCTGTTATTATTCGCAATCAAATTACTCTGTTGCAGAATCACGTTTTTCAAAACCATGGCTGATTCGTGAAATCACGTTTCTATATATATATATATAATAGCATGGACGTGGTAGTATATATATTATCATATATATATAAGAGTAAGAGTTAACAGGATTTTAAGTGGGCCACGTGAAAACCAACAGGAAATCACGGAACACATTAAAAAAAAAAAAAAAAAGTTCTTAACATTTTTGAAAGTTGGCGAAAAGGAAATCTGTTAACTTCTTGAACGGTTTTGTATCTTTTATTATTATTATTATTATTATTATTATTATTATTATTATTATATATATATATATATATTAGGATATATATATATATATATATATATATATTATAATATTCGATTATTATATTATATATATATAATAGTTATATATATATATATATATATATATATACTATATATATATATTATTCTTAATTATTTTATAATTAAAATAAAATATTTATTTTAATTTTAAAATAAAAAGTTTATTTTAATATTAAAATAAAAAGGTTTATTTTAATTTTAAAATTAGAATTTCATGCTAACTAATTAGAGTTGGAATTGGATTCCATGATAACTAATTGGAGTTGAAATTGGATTTTATTTTTCCTAAAATAAAGGAGTTTATTTGTGAATAGGGAAGTAAATCCATCTTTCCTTAAATAAAAGAGTTTATTTAAATATGGAATAAGATTTCATATTATTCAAAATAAAGGAGTTTATTTGTGAATAGGAAAGAATATCATAGTGTTTCCTTTAATAAAAGATTTTTTTTACCGGAATTGGATTCCATAATTAATTAAAATAAAAGAGTTTATTTTAATTAAAGATTTTTTTTATATGGAATTGGATTCCATAATTAATTAAAATAAAGGAGTTTATTTTGATTAAAGATTTTGATTAAAATAAAATAGTTTATTTTATTCAAAATAGGATAAATTAAAATAAAATAGTTTTATTTTGATTTAAATTTGGATTAAAATAAAGGAGTTTATTTTGATTCAAAAATAGATTTTATACTAACTAAATTTGCCCATTAAATGATATCAATATATATATTAAATGTTTATTATTCATAAGATGAATGTTATTTATTGATGCATATGATGATGTGTATGATAATAAATGGGATTGATTATGGACTATTGACCAATATGATTGGATTTTATTTTAGTTGGATGCATGAATGTATGGGTTTTTTTATTAAATGGGTCTCTGCGTGCCTCGTCTTCTCTAATTTTTTTTCTTAATGTAAATTCTATCTCTCCTATGTACTTCCCTCGATCACGATCAAGGGCTTCTATTTATTTTAAAATAATTTTGTAATAGGAATATTTAGAATTAATTTTGAAGAATTAGAGATCAAAGAGCAAGGAGGCGTGAAGACCCGCTTTGTAATGGAGCAGGGTTTAAATGTAATAGTTATATTTAAATATTATTTCTTGCACCCCTAGGGTTTGACCTTTTGGTTCACTTGGTGGCTCTAGTGAACCAAACTAGAATAAAAGTCCATAATCAATCAAGGTAGAATATAGTATTCTATATGTGCATGCTTATACTATATATATTATATATTATGCAAACATGCTTGCATGTTAATTAATATGACGCGTATTTTATATATATATATAAATGTAATGCGCTAAACAAGATGAGATAAATTAATAACAAACCCTCAATTTTTATATTAAGTCCTAAGCGTTCAAAGATATTTGGAATATCGAAGCGTCAGCCTTTCTAGCATGATAAAATTAATAGAGTATTAAATATTTAATATGAGTTTGTTGTGTCACCACAAGGCAAGTATTAAGTATTTAAGATGTTAATTTATCACATTTGATGCTTATAAAGAAAATTGAACAATATTGTTTTGTTGTGTCACCACAAGGATGATATTTTCTTTTTGAATATATATGGAGTGCTAGGTGGGACTTTAACTTGGATAATTTTGATTGGATGTGCCACCACACTGATCAAAATAATCTAAGAGGCAAAAGAAAAGGAGTTGCATAGTTGATGTAATTGACAAAAGTTGTCTACCTATTTATTTATATATAGTTTGTTGTGTCACCACAAGGCTATATACATTTGAAATGGGATCCTTATTCTCACTAGCAAATCTTTAATTAGATTTTGTCGAACTATATAAGTGAGGGTAATATAGTTTGAAGAAAATAGTGGGAGATACCTAATTTAAAACAAGACCTAAATTATTTTGGTAATTAATAAAAGAATGTATGTTAAAATGTTGTTAATTACAAATTCATTTACAGAATTTTACAATGTCTAAAATTACTATCACTGCGAAGCATATTAGATGCTATTTAACCGGAACGAAATTAACCGGATTGGTTAAGGAATTTGAGAATAGTTCTCATGGTGAAAAACAATCTTATGTCCTTAATACGTCTATCCCTGCAATGGTTGCAGACAATGCCTCTGAGAAAGAGATTGCTACTTTTTGAAAGTGGCAAGATGATCTGTGATTGGCTCAATGCATCATGCTCGCATCCATGAGTGCTTGAGCTTCACGTCCACGAGATGAAACTATGGATGTCTCTACTATATTCCCGCACATCAAGTAGTTGATGGTGAGGAAAGTGGGACCGATAGATATCGAGATATCTAAGGAGCTCTTCCGATCTAGAATGGCCAATGGCACTATAGTAGGTCCTTAACATTATCAATTTGATTGATCAATTAGGACAACGAGTTTTGTCATGGATGGAGAGTTGAGCAAGATTTGATCTTGCACTTATTCCAGGACTCCTTTCACGATGTTGTGAATTTTCATATGAACAAGCTAGATATCTCGCCGATTTGATTTTAATATATTGAAAAATGTTGAGAGTCACTTTCAACCAAGAAAAAACCAAGTCGTCTTGGTAGGGGCCAAAGGATCTTACGAAATAAGAACGATTCAAAGAAGGTAAATGAAAAGGCAAAAACAAAGGATAATAAGAACAATCTTCGACACGGATAGCAAAGGAGTTTGCTTCCACTACAATAAGCCTGAGAATCGGAAAGAAATCTGCGAGAAGCATCTCGCAGAGGCTAACCAAAGAAGCTTAGTGAAGTTTGCCATAATACTGATTTTGTTCATGATTGAAATAAATTTTCTTTAAGTCAAGGTTCTACTTGGGTATTGGATACCGACTTTGGTTATCATAAATATAGATTTATGAAGGACCAAGCAGAAGTAGAAAGCTAAACAAATATAAGTAATCCTATGTATGCGGAAATGTAGCAAAGGTTGCCATATTAGCCATAGAAACTTATAGTTTAGCAATGCCTACTACGCCAATCAATTAAGTCAATAAGTTGTTATTGTATTCCAGTTCTTGTTAAAAAAAATTATTATTTCCATTTCATTGTTGGACAATGAAATTTTTGGTATTATAATTAAGAACAATTGTTGTTCTATTTATAATAATAATATTTTGTATAGAACTGGAATATTACTTAATAAATTTTGTATACTTGACTTACATAAAAATTATTTTGTAAATTGAACAAACTAGTATAAGAAAAGGAGATGATCATTCAAAGAGTTGAATGTATGTATTTGTTGAATACAAGTGTGAATTATTTGAAAGGTTCAAAGAATTGTAAATGAAACAAATTGGCAAAGTATTAAGATTCTTTGATTAGATCAAGGAATAAATACTTGTACAATAAGTTTCTAGATCATCTCAAATGGTTTTCTCATAATGGACACATCCTGATACGCAATAATTGATTGATGTATCTGAATGAAAAGTCGTACCTTGTTGGACATGGTGCGGTCCATAATGATTTTACCGACATTCCAATATCCTTCTAGGATAATGTCCCAGAAATGGTCGCATATCTCTGAAAAGGTAACCTCAAAATCAAATTTCAAGACTCCATAAAAGTTATGGATGAGAGGATTCCTAATCTTAAGTATGTTAAGATAAGGGGTTGTCCAACTTATGTGAAAAAGGTTTCAAAGGATAAGCTTGGGACAAGATTTGACAAGTGCAGATTTGTGGGACATCCTAAAATAAGTTTAGGGTATACGTTCTATAATCCTACATAGCAAAAGGTGTTTATTGCGAAACACGCTACCTTCTAAGATAAAGGTGTTTATCATTAAAAGGGGCTAGTGGGAGGATTATAGATCTTGAAGAGTTCATGATCCACAAAACACTATAAGTCAAATAAGAGGAACCTGTAGATAGACTTATTGTACCACAAAAAGAATCATAAAACGGAATAGTCACAGAAGATACCTAGGAGGTATGGATTCATCATGGATGATGATGATGAGTACGCATCATAGAAGATGATGATCCAGAGTTACATACGATGAGGTAAGAGTTCTAAAGTGTGTATGTAAGGGTCGATGGGAGCGTCGTGAAATTTCTAGTATTATATGTTGATATACTACGAATGAGGAATTACATACCAATGCTACAATCAGTAAAGATAAAGTTGTCTAAACAATCCTCCATGAATGATTTGGAAGAGTATCTTAATTGGGGATAAAAATCTATATAGATAGATTTAAGAGGATGCTCGACTTAACCCAAGGAACGTATATTCATTTGATGCTAAAGTCGTTTAGCATGGCAAACTCCAAAGAGATGTCTCATGTCGATGAGCTATGGAGTGTATCTCTTAATAGTCCCCAAAGACTCCAAAAGAGAGATCACATGAGTAATTATCATGTATGCAATGAAATATACGAGACCTGATGTTGATCAGCCATATTTAGGAGAAGTTCACCATGAGTTAGTGAAAAACATCTTAAAGCTTAACTAAGACTAAGGATGTGATCATATTCATGGTGGTTCTAAATTAAAACCAGAGGCTTAATGAGACTCAAGTTTTTCGAGATGCACAAGATGACGAAAATCCATTTTAAGGTAAAGCGTTATCTTGGGCGGTAGTGCGTTGAATTGGAAAGGTTCCAAACAAAGAAAGAGTTCTTTGGTTTAGTGATAAAGACAAAGTATATAGCTATAAATGAAGTCGTTTGAGTTGATTGTTTGGATTAAAAGTTCATTCTGTAACTAGGAATAGTTCCTAAGTCTCATCTTGGATCTAAACATGTGTTGTGGCACTTTCATTTGATTATTAGAATCATTGAAGATGGGAAATCACTATAGAGATAGTGGACTCTCATGAACAACATTACATATCCATTAACTAAAGCTTATCCAACAATAGCAGGATAATCGTCACTTAGAGAAGAAGAGTATAAGATACAATGGCGATTGGCTTTTTAGTGCAAGTGGGAGATTGAAAGTAGTATGCACACAAGCCAATCATGTTTGATGATAAAGCATATACTTTGAATAATCTTATTCATTTATTAATAAAAAGTATTAATTTATTAAAGGCTTTTAATTATCTACATGATCTTTGTTTTTTATAATATGTGATAAACCCATAGTTTTAAGCAATGCTTTTAGAATAATGATGATGATCGTTCTAATGAGATCTAAATTCTTAGAAAGCTTAAAACTAAAATAGTTCCCAATCATTGGATTACTAAATTGGGGATTAGTGAATCCGGATAGATTGGGTACATACGTTGCTTGCTTTCGTTGGATGAGGATGATTGATCTCATGATCATTTGTGTGGAGACACTAAAGCAAGTATGTAGGTGCTTATTAGAGAATAAGTTCATCGAACATTGGCTCGCGCTAAGGAATACCTAATGGAGTTTTACTTGCTGTCAATAGGAATTCTGTAGTGATAGTAGTACAAGTGATCCTTGGACTTGAGATCATCATAGTATCTTGTGTATGATGAGTTATACTTTAACTTATTCCTTAAGACCCTTAGGGTATATCAAAGGGTATGCTTGGGTATAATAAGTTGTACATGGAGATAATGTATGATCAATAAAGAATCTACCACTTTATTAAAAGAAGAGAAATGTCCTATGTGATTCGATAAATGACAACCCAAAGAGTCCTTGGTTAAGGGTAATGAAATTAGAAAGGAGTTTCTAATTTGCATTATTTGAGTTGTGCATTTAAGAGTCGAAATACATATAATTAAATAAAATAAGACTTGATAAAGTAATTCCATGTCTTATATTTAATTGGGACATCAGTATGGTGGAAGGATTGAATTTATGCAGTAAATATTTACTCAAAGGTTCTTTAATGATTAATGTTGAAATCTATATTATCCTGGAAAGTCGTTGATCGCTAGGAGAGGCTTATCCCTATGTAGAATAAATATTATTTATTTAAATAAATTAATTGTTTAATTTATTTATTTAAATAAGATTAGAATTGTTCTAATTGATTTATTCACAACCGTTTAATATGGAGAACCTAAAGGGTCACACCATAAAAGGAAGAATAATTATTTAAGAAGTTAATGGCATAATCGTAATAATATGTTATGTATATTTAATTTAATCTATGGTGATAGAATAAATTAAATAGCTTAATATTTATTATTTAATATTTTAGAAATATTAAATATAAATTAATAAGAGGAGTCTTATTAATATTATTACAATTATTATTATTTTAATTTCTAAAAGAGTTTAGGAATTAATTTAATATAAGTACTCTCATTTATTCCTAATTGAATTAGGAAAGAAAATTAGTTAAAGGAGTTTAATTAATTATCCCTAATAAGATTAGGGAGCTTAATTAATTAAAAGAATTTAATTAATTAAATAAATCCCAATTCCTTAATTGTTAAGGTGGGTTGCCCACATCTATAAATAAGAGGAGTCTTATTATGGGTGGGGGGGTTGTTGACTTTTACAACATACGTAATTCCAAAAGTTGGAGAGTACGCCCCCTTTTTCTATAGAGATAGGAAAAACTAGGGTTTGAGCCAATACCTCTTCTTCTTGAATTCCTATTCTTCCTTGGTGGATCACCTCTAGAGGCCAAACACATGGGTGGCTAACGTTGATCAAAGGAAGGAACCAAACCCGGTGGATTCAAGTTGAACGCGAAAAGGATTGGAGGTGAACTTGTACCTGAGGAAGCTCGATCTTCAAGGGTATGATTTTATTCTTTATCTTTTCGTTTAATTAATAATTGTGCATAAAGGGTGATCCGGGTATATGGTTTGTAAATATTTTAAACTCTGATTTATCTCGCTTCCGCTTAATTTTTGCAATTTGATTGCGTTCTTGAATATTACAAACCTAACATTAACATCAAGGCTGATCACAACATGAGCCATGAGTGTTTTGAGTCACTCTTGAAGGCCATTAAGAGTCTGTTGCCTGACGGTGAAAAATTACCTGATAACTATTACTATTGTAAGAAAATGGTGAAGAAGTTAGGTCTTGGATACCAAAAGATCGATGCATGTCCCAAAGATTGCATGTTGTTTGTGACGCCCCCAAAATAAATATACATCACCCATCTTGAGTCGCCAAATACATGGTACAAAATTCAAATACAACTTAATTTTACAACAGTCGTGTAAAATACGACAAAACATAATCTAAGAGTTTTAATAAGAATATTGTTATCTAGACAATATCCACACTCAATGGAGTCCTCATTACATTTATTGTCACACTATTTAACAAAATAGTGAGGACTACTAATGTTATCATCTGGACCGTCACTCTGTTCTCCTACTAGTCCCGGCTACGTTCTCATTTCCTGAACAGAATAGTGAAAGAAATGGTGAGCTCAACTAGCCCAGTAAGAAATATTATGACTAAGATAATGCAGAATAAATTATCATTAGCCTTCAACAATGTTGTTAAACCGATAAAATATAATAAACATCAAGTTTAACTGCAATGAACAAGCAATCCATTAGAAGAGTCAAGTAGAGAATAAAATCTACTATCTTCTATGATTTAAAAAGTTTTTTATCACTTTTATCATTTGAGACTCAGGTTTAATAAATAAACCACATCATCCCACACTTACTACTACCAATGATATTCATTAGTATCACGACCACAAATTATCCATGCACTACGGGCTAAGGATATTCGTGTATTCATCAATGGTCATGATCATGCCAACAACTGTCCATCAATGCACTACGGGCCAATAAGGACTTTTTTCACATCATTTGTAACATTACGGTCATAATTACACCGAATAATCTCTGGTCATAATCATACCAAGTACATCTATGCACTACAAGCCACAAATGGCTTTCAATATAATATAAAAATGAGGATGATGCAATGATATAAGAATTCAATAAAACAAGTTTAAGGATAAATTTGTAAAGATTTATAATTTAATTTATCCAGAAATCAATAACGTCCAAATTGTCAACATGATACTGCTTTGTGGAATAAAATTCAAGAATGCTCAGAAGAATATTTCCATGAAAAGATACTGGATGAAGCGCAAATATCAAGGATATTCCGCTAATTTCATGGAGTATAGAAGCTCAAAACTTTAATCAATTGAGTATAATAGAATATATGAAACCATAAAATGGATTTTTGCCGCCATTCAGAATCCACGTAGATAGATTATTCCAACAGAATAATAAAGAATAGAATAATGAAGAATTCACCAGCGAGGTAATCCGCATGCATGAGTTATTCCAATGTAATAATAAAGAATGGAACCGAAGCCGTACGCGTAATCCGCATGCATGTGATATTCCAAATGAATAATAAAGAATGGAACCGGTCATGCGTAATCCGCATGCAGACGAGGATGTTCCAAACAGAATAATAAAGAATGAAATAACAACAAAATTCACAGGTATGCGATAGGCCATCGCATGTACGCTTTATTCCAATGTAATAATAAAGAAATGCAATATAGAAGAATTTCACCATGTGTATGCAGGTACTTACCATGCGCGAGTTATTCCAACATAATAATAAAGAATGGAATAACAACCCCATAGTATTGAAAGAAAATAACTCTCTGAATCGTAAATAATAATAACCTCTTACCTTAAAAAACTTAAAAAACTAGAATCTTTGGAATAGTGAGGTGGCGGAGACTTCTCTTATAATCTCTCTATAATTTCTCTCTATAATAATTGCTCTAAAGCTTTTTGTGAATTGGTGAAGAAATGAAAAAGAATGAAATTTTCTATTTATAGGAAAATATAATTTCGATAATTGCACGTTTTGGGGTTCGAAATATTACAGTATAATATATTCTTCTTTTTCACTATTATAAAATACTAAATAGACAACCCTTAAACCAACGTTTTTTATAAAAACATTATGGTATTTCTTTTTACAATATTTTAAAAAAAAACGTTGTAGATATATGCAAAAACGTTAGGGTATTTTTTTTGTTTTAACTAGATAACGTTTTTTAAACGTTGTGTATCTAACAAAACACGGAGCCAAACTAAAAACGCGAAACTGAAAATTTTAAATTAAAACAAGCTTCAGATCTATTTTGTTCTCTCTTCTCTGTACTCTCTCTTTCTTAGACTTCCCGACTCTCTCAAATCCACGACTTCCCAACTCTCTCTCAAATCCACGCTTCCCCAACTCTCTCTCTCAAATCCACGACTATCATCAAATTGGCATTTAGTTTTTACAATTTCACTGTTCAGAATTTTGAATTCGACGATCTAGGGTTTAAGGAACTGGTATTCTTACTTTTTTAGGGTCTTCGATTTGTATGAGGCTTTAGGTTTTAGTAATCTATTAAATTCGTAGTTTTTAATCGTTTTGGTGATTCATGAAGGTTATGTCATCGGATAAGATGGAGAAGGAAACGAAGGTAGCTACTGAAGACCCAAAGATTGATTTATTTGAAGATGATGACGATTTTGAAGAGTTTGAGATCAATGAAGGTAATTATTCTGGGTCCTTTTTCTGTGCGCTTTTCTTATGATTGATATAACTAAATTTCGGAAATATGATGTTTAATGCGGCTAGAGAATTATTCTTCTATGTGATTCGAACACATGTGGCTTAAAGTTTTCCTTTTGCTTGTATATCCAATTCATTGAATAAGCCCACACCTCTTAGATTGGATTCCTCCACCGTGCTTGTATTCTGTTCTTGGTGAAATTCATCAAGTTTTGGTTTGCATTTATTAATGACCTGAAGTGGAAGTAATTAAAAAGTCTGTCCTGCCATCCAAGTTGATTGCTCAAAGCTGCTGTTGTTGTTTACTTGTTTTATCACTGTGGTGCCAATTTTTTTGTTGTTTTCTGATAGGAAGTCATGGAGATGGGCATCGTTCAAACACTGATACCCCTCTTGTTGCTTGGGGAGCAGGCGTTAGACACCACAAAGTTTTCAGTTTTTCCCATTCTGTATTATGGTGCCGCATGGTTTCACTCATTTTTGGCTGTTGTATTGTGCAGGGACTTGCCAAGAGTTCAGTTTCACTCTCTTTTAGTGGTAAATCCCTCCGTTCACTTAGGTTGCAGTTGGCACCACTTTGCTTCAGAGTGTCATGCTCAGTATGTTTCTTAAATTTTTCGTATCTTGTTTCTTGGTTCAGTTTCTGCCTTATATGTCTGACTGGTTGTCAGATATTGTATTTTGCATTATGATAGTAATGTGTCATACAAAATGTCAGCTTTTGAAGTTTTTATCATTTATAAAATTGTCTAGGTTTAGCCCTTTTGAAGAAATAGGGGGTTTGTTTCAATCTACTTGCCTACTTTGGAATGCATTCTGGAGATTGTTTTGTTTTATGACCCATAATCATGTGGTTTATAGAATTGCTTCCCTTAACAGGGGATAGAAGTCTATTTTAAGAGGTGGAAATTGTGATATCTTTTGCATTGAGAAGATCTAAACTGATTCAGTTATAATATTATTCATTCATATCTATCTGATTCAGTTTCGAATACATGATGATCCACATTTTTTAACTTAGTAATATACAAGTTTTATCTTCTCATCTCCTGATTTTACCTTGATTATGTTGCGCTACATAGCCCACAGCATATATATCAAGAATCGGTGATTATCTTCATAGAGTGGAACTTCAAATTTAGACGCTCATAGTCAATTTTATTTTTTAGGAATCCATTTGATTAATTTTCCTTATTTATGGAATTATTAACTATGCAATTCAATATTTTCTGCGCACTACTGAACTTACAAATGTCTACTTGCAACTTCCAGCAAAGAAAATTGTGGAGTATGTTGCCACAACAAATTTGGATGCTAGATACAGTTCGGTGGATGATGATGTTGCAGCGTTTGCACGTGATGCAGATGCTACTAATAATGCTTCTATAAATACTGAAGTAATTGCTAGACTTTTTCACATTGTTTACTCCCTGTGAAATGATTTATTTTTTTCTCCAGTTTATTGTTGGATTATGTTCTTTAGCACATGCTGAATATTTTTCTGTTGCATTGCTTTCTGTGCTACTTTAATAAGATTTGTACTTTACTTGGAATTGTTGTGACAAGTGTCTAATGATTTACTATGCAGCGAAGTCATTACATTCTATGTAGAATTTTGTAAAATATAAGTATTATTTCAAGTGTTTTCTAGTTAAAATGCTTAAGAATAATATGTATATATGTTTTGGTTCTTTTGTAGGTCTGTGATGATGGAAGTGCTCATTGCATGATGGGAACCATATTTTCTCCTCCCTTTCATAATTCTAGAAGCACTGGACGGGAAATTGTGAGTGGAGGTAGAAAATAAAATTCTTGTGTGTATATGATGTGGTATTATTGTTGGTTTGGTTCTCTGCTAACATGGTCATTCAAATCTAATGTATACTTTTGTCACTTTTCTTTTCTGCAGCTGATTTCTTGAAGTACTTCCAGACTGAGGACCATAAAGTACAGGACCGAGGAAAAGAGAATATTCAGGGTGGATTTGCTGAGCAGTGATCATCTTATGCAAGAAAAAAGTAATTCTGACGAGGATTCAATCACTTTGATGAATCTTCCATGCCCTGGTAATATGATAGCGGATACTTCCAAAAACTGAAATAGGCGATCAAACTTGTTCTTCAGATGTGTTGTATCCAGTGTTACAAAGTCCTTGAATAGAACTTGTATTAGCTTAAGTATTATACTACTGACCAACAATTCTACATTTTGCTTAAGTACTAGCTTTTTGTGCTGCTCTTGTTTACTCAGCAAACACCAGCTTTGATGCTCTTCTAGATTCTCTTCTTTCAACTGCTAAACCATCTTCCCAGTCAAGTGGTGTTGCAAAACAGGCTCTGTTTTCCATAGCTCAATGTGTGGCTGTTCTCTGCCTTGCTGCCGGAGATCCAAAGTGTTCATCTACTGTGAAAATGCTTACCGCCATCCTGAAAGATGATAGTACTACAAATTCGGTAAGGCTTGCATCTTTTTCTCATTCTTCTATATCTTCGTTTAAAATCTGTCATGCGCACACATGAACAATAGTCATACTTGTACAGAACTTGGAAACAAACGTACTAAGTTAGAAATTGTATGTTTTCTAGAGTTGAGACAACGGCTTCAACAACAGGGTGTGCAGTCTGCATGTGGGGTGAAGTGCCCCAATGGTAGTTGATTATTGTGGAAAGCTTTTACATGTCTTGTTACAGTCATATAGTTTGGTTTATTTTGTGGATTGAAAAGTGAATTTGAGATGTATATATAGATAGTTTGGTATATATTTTGTGGATGTAGTAATTTGAAACTGTAAACGAATGGTATTATTGGGATGTATTTTGAATGGTTGATACATTTTGGCTATATATTATGGCATTTAGCATATTGCAGGTGCATTGGTAATATAGGTGAATCATATTTTTTTTTTCTTTTTTTTCTTTATCTACAACATTTAAAAAACGTTGTCTGATATACTAAACAACGTTTTTATCCAAAAAACGTTGTGGAATCATACCTACTATAACGTTTTTAAGCATCTGTTAATTTTTTAAAAACAAATCTACAATGTGTATTGTGTTTAACTACAACGTTTTTAAAACGTTGTGTAAGGGTGTCAAATAGATGACACCCTTAACCACGACGTTTTTCCGACTGAAATCACAACGTTTTTTTCGCATTGTCTATTTACTGTTTTGTAGTAGTGTTTTTTCATTTATAATTTAGTCCTGCAAGTATTATCAAACTTGCACTACCTCCCCTAATAGTAAATAATGTGAATTAATAGTTCATTCATGTGACTCAATAGTATAATCATGTAAAAAAATTAATTAGAGTTTCATTTTTAATTTAGTCATGCAAGTATTATCAATCTTGCACCACCTTCCCTAATAGTACATGAATGTGAATCAATAGTACACACATGTGAATAAATAGTTATAAGCATGTGAAATAATAGCAATTAATTACTCATTTATATGATTAATTACCAGATTGGTCAATATAACCTCCAGACATCAATTATTATCGAAATAAATATCGATTTTCACTAACTAATAATCCCAACACAATGGAACTATCAATTTCATCTTTAATCAACACAACTTATTCATCATTAATATTATAATTCACAATATTTAACAATCAGATCGTTCCCAGGAAAGAGAGGGCTTTCTGATAAGGATTTCTCCTTATTGGCGCGCAATTAAGTGACCAAACCTCTCCTTGACAGAACTTCTAAACATTGTCAATATTGCAAATAATAATATGAATAACTTTGTCGTCTCAATTATTGATTTAATAATAATAAATATTATGCAGATAATACTGTGACAATAATTGAATCAATAATATGAGAGATATGATGCAAAGAATTATCGTAGCAATAATTGAGTATAAGCGAGTGACTTCTCACTTAAGCATCGATAATCAATACCAGTGCTGCTACTTACGCAACCACGTAGACATTGTACTTTTACTACTACCGGGTAGTTCAACAATTTTAACGGTAATACTTTCGCCGTTATTTTTATAAAAAGATAATTCTGTCGTTTTCTAATTACGATAATACTTCCGTTGTGGGGTCCACCAATGATTGTGTCGTCGTACGAATATTTCCTATTAAAATGAATATTCTCCGACCAATCGAATATTATATAACCATTTGCTTACTTTGCAAAATTTATAAATATTACCCACAACTATAATATTATATCAAATCCACACCATAATATTCAAAAATATATTTCGAGAAAAATTATTCTTTATTCATAAAAGTTGGGGTCTTACAACCTCTCTTTCTTATGAAATTTCGTCCTCGAAATTAGAAGTGCGTACACAGTATATCGAAGAGGTGAGGATACCTTGATTTCATTTTGATTCTAACTCCCGGTCATTTGTGGCCTTTCAAAATAGGTATACATCACCCATTCCGAGTTGTCGATACATGATGGCATGTAAACAACTACAACTTTATTATTACAACAAAGAAAGCTGTGAGTTTAAATACAAATATTATCTTCAGACAATATTTATACTCACATAAATCCTCATCACATTTATTGATACATTATTTTACAAAATGGTGAGGACTACTAAACAATCCTTTCTAAAACCTTCATTCCATACCCGACTTCGTACTCGCTATATTCTCGCCTCCACGAGAAGAATGGAACAAAAGGAAAAGGGTGAGCTCAACTAGCTCGAAAAAGAATATTATGACTAAGATAATATCTGATAAATTATCGTTAGTCTTCAACAGGAAAAATTTAATGTAATACAATAGACAACAAATTTTCAATCAATATTCGCAGTGAAAATAATAATTCATTAGAAGAGTTAAGTAGAGAATGCAAACTACTATCTTCTATGTATGAATTTAAAAGTTCATCGTCATCTTTTATCCTGTAACAACAATCAATATACATCTGGAATCAAATATTCATCTTTGCACTACTGAGGCCAAAGATATTCATCGATTAATTCATGTTCATTTAAACACTGTTCATCTTTGCACTCTGAGCCAAAGATATTAATCGATCGGTCATGTTCATCTCAACACTGTTCATCTTGCACTCTGAGCCAAAGATATTCTTGAGAAATCATTCATCTTTGCACTAGGGCCAAAGATATTCTTCAAAATCATTCATCTTTGCACTACATGCCAAAGATATTCAATAATATCATCATTTAAGGACCGAGGATGATGAAAATATTTTTTAAAGAAGCGAATCCGATTGAAACAAAATGACAAGGATTAAGGATTAAGGATTAGTACTTTGTTTTATCCATGTCCAACAATACCCCAAAAATAATCACGATTGGTGTAAAATTCAAGAATGATCAAAACATGGATCTGATCAAAGCTAGTATCCAAAATAGATGTTTTGGACAAAAGAAGAAATTTTTTTTTTTTTTTGGAATAGTGCCGATATCGTGAATAGTGTCAGTATACGTGAATAAGACCGATATCATGAATAGTAAATCCGACACCAAAAGATAGAAATTCCCACAAAAAACATCTTCACGCTTCATGAATAGTACTCGTGAATAGTAACTTCGTGAATAAAGTAACTCATGAATAGTAACTTCGTGAATAGTAACTCATGAATAGTAACCAGACATGAAAAAGTTCCAAATTTGATAAAACTTCAGATCAACATTTCAACATAATGATATGAAGAAATAATATCATTACGAAAAAATAATATCCCTTACCTCAAAGAATCGGTACCGGAAGGAAAGGTCGGGAAGTGATCTTTGAATGAAACTTGTCTTGAAACAAAGACTCTCAAAGTATCTAAATACTCACAAAATACATCGATAAATAATAGAGAGAAAGAGAGAAACTTTGTTTTACGGTGTGATTTTCAATTCTAACTTAGCCTCTATTTATAGGAAAATGTTAGCCGTAAAGCAGGACTTGACTGTTACACTGATGGCTTTACACGCTACTATTGCCACCCACCACATTTGAAATAAAATTCAGCACATTTCTTCACCAACCACAAGTGGGGCCCACTCAATTCTAGAATTTTCCACCAAAATCAATTATAACCCTAATTTCCGAATCGACACCTCTTAAAATTCATAACAAATCATTCGTGCATTTTTAACGGTTCAAAATTTGTGGACATATACTCAACTTATGTATGTATAACATACCAAAATTAATTACCACAACTCAATGCAGTGATTAAAAATTATAACCCCATGAATATATCTCAAAACCCCACGATTTAATTTTTAATACCTCAATCACGGTAAAATATCGATAAAACACCTCAACAATAATTTCTTCATTTATAACCACATAAATAAATCCATCATTTATATCCACATAAAATAAATATTTTTTATCATATGAATCAATAATTAATTATTCACAAATAATATTACAGAATCACAATTATGACAACCAGCCGTTCCTGGAAAGAGGGGCTTTAGATAAGGATTTCTCCTCATTTGGCATGCAATTAGGTGACCAAACCTCTCCTCGATGTAACTTTCTAGACATTGCCAATAATGCTATCTAATAATATTATTCAAATAATATGAATTATTGATCCGATAATGGAGATAATGTGCAATGACAATTATTGAATATAAAATATCAACGCAAGAATTATTGAATCAATAAAATAAAATATTGAATAAAGAATTCATCGTGAAAATTATTGAGTAAAGGCCTTCTTACGTAAGGATCAATAATTCAACAATACCGCACAATACCGTAGTATTACTTCTTTGTGCGACCGCCAGACATTCGTATTTTAACCACCGGGTATTCCAACAATCTTAATCTTAGAATAACCTTCTGTGGTTATTTTTAACCAACTTATATTTGTCGTTTTCTTCATCCAATCGCTTTTTCGTTATGGGGCCCCACATATGGTCAAGGCCGTCATTTAATATTCCCCGACATGCATCTAATATTCCACCACCAAACGAATATTCCCCGACAAAATGAATATTTTATAACCACTTGTTTATTTTGAAATATTTGCGTATTTAACCCTTAACTATCCACATTAATCAAATCAACCCTTACTATTTCAAAATAATAAATAAAGGAAATTCCTTTTTATTTAAAAAAATTTCGGTCTTACAACCTCCCTCCTTATGAAATTTCGTCTCGAAATTGACGTGACGCACTGTGTGTTTGAAAAGGTGAGGATACCTCGCTTTCATTTCCGTTTCCAATTCCGTGTCATTTCTCTATAGCATGATTCCTCCACAAAACTTTAACTTGTGGTATGACCTTTCTTGGCGTGGGACATGCTCCTTCCTATCCAAGATCTTGATAGGTACCTCCTCATACGTTAAGTCTTGACTATCTCGTCCGGTTCTAACTCAATAACGTGGTTGGTCTTTCACATATTTACGAAATACGGATATATGAAACACATTATGAACACGAGACATACTCGGAGGTAACGCAAGTCTATAGGCTACATTTCCTACTTCGGTCAAGAATTTGAAATGGACCAATAAATCGTGGATTGAGCTTTCCTCTCTTCCCAAATCTTGTAACTCCCTTCCATGGAGCAACTTCGCAACAAATACATGATCCCCTACATTAAATTCCACGTCCTTTCGATGAAGATCCGCGATAACTCTTTTGTCGATCTTGTGCCGTTTGTATACGTTGTCGAATCATTTGGATCTTTTTTGATAGATCATACGCATTAACTTCGGGTCCCAACAATGTTGCTTCACCCACCTCATCCCAACATATTGGAGAGAACGACATTTTCGGGCGTCATATAATGCTTCAATGGAGCCACACCTATACTTGCTCGATAAGCTGTTGTTGTAGGAGAATTCCACCAATGGTAAATACTTATCCTAATCGCCTTGAAGTTCAGGACACGAGTCTTAATAAATCTTCAAGAGTTTGAATAGTCCTCTCGATTGTCCGTCTCCGTTTGGGGATGGTATGCCGAACTAAATCGCAAACTGGTGCCCATAGCTTTTTTGCAAGCTAACCCAAAATCTTGAAGTGAATCTTGGGTCACGATCCGAAACTATGGATACGTGCATGCCATGCAACCTCACGATCTCATTTACGTCATATACTAGCAAGCGTTCAAGGAATAAGTCTCCGACGGCGGCAAGAAATGAGCAGAATTTGGTTAATCTATCAACAATAACCCAAATAGCATTGATGCCTTGAGAAACCGTAGGAAGACCCGTGTGAAATCCATGGTAATGTGTTCCCACTTCCATTCCGGAATCTCAAGTGGTTGCAACGGACCCTTAGGTACTAGATGCTCGCTTTTTTTACACGCAAGTTAAACACATCGAGATAAACTTTGCAATCTCTCTTCATATTATTCCACCAAAATGTATGTCGAAGATCACGATACATTTTAGTACTTCGAGTGATGGATTGCAAATGGTGTATCTGCCTCCATCATAATCTTGTACTTCAAATCGAGTCGTTAGGAACACAAAGTTCAGAGTGGACTCAAGTATTCCTTCTTCATCAATTCTCGCTTAGGAATAGCTCCTTCAGTACTTTCTTCATACATACGATCATTTCACAAGGGTGGCTTCGAGCAACCTTAACTTTTTCTATTAAAGTTGGCTCTGTCGTGATACTTGACATCATCGCTTTTCGTTCCGCGATATGATCTTTCTACTCAACGCGTCACCACCACGTTCGCTTTACTGGGGTGGTATTGAATAGTGTGGTCGTAGTCTTCAATAGCTCGAGCCAACGTCATTGCCGATGTTGAGTTCTTTTGAGTGAAGAAATATTTAAGGCTTTTATGATCCGAATATATCTCCACTTTCTCCCCATATAGATAGTGCCTCCATATCTTTAAGCTTGAACGCATCACGCTAACTCTAGATCATGAGTAGGATAATCCTCTCATACTCTTTAAGTTGTCGCGAGGCATAAAGCTATGACTTTCCCACGCTGCATGAGAACACATCCTAACCCTTTGCCTCGAAGCATCGGTTGTGAGATAACAAATCCATCCGAACAGATGGTATTGTTTAGAACAAAATAAATAAGTCTCCTCTAAGCTCTTGGAAACTTTTCTCGCATTCTTCGCCTAAACGAATTTCAGATCCTTCGAGTTAATTTGAGTTAATGGAGTAGCGATTCGAGAAAACCTTCCACGAATCTCCGATAATAACCAGCTAAGCCAAAAAGCTACGTGACTTGATCACCAAACTTGATTTTCTAACTTGTATTGCTTCAATCTTGGCACGGATCAACAGATACTCCATGTTTTGACACACATGCCCAAGAAATGCTACTTCCTCAAGCCGCGAACTCGCATTTCTTCAATTTGGCATATAGTTGGTTTTCATGAAGCCTTTGGAGTACCAAACTTCAAATGGTGCTCATGATCTTCACGACTTTTGGAATATATAAGGATGTCATCAATAAAGACAACAACGAACCGATCCAAATATTCCTTGAATACTCTGGTTCATCATATCCATGAAAGCCATAGGAGCATTAGTTAGTCAGAAAAGACATGACTAAGAATTCATAATGCCCATACCGAAGTTCGAAGGCGGTCTTTGAATATCCTCGATTCTAATCTTCAAATTGATGATATCCGAAGCGAAGATCGATTTTTGAAAAGAATTGTGCCCTTGCACTGTTGGTCAAACAAGTCATCAATACGAGGTAGAGGATACCTATTCTTGATGGTGACATGGTTCAATTCCCGATAGTCAATACAAAAGTCGATACTCCCGTCTTTCTTCTTTACAAATAAAACAGAGCACCCCAAGGAGATGTACTAGATTTATCAGAAACCGATGTCCAACAATTCTGTGGTTGGACCTTTAACTCACGAAGTTCAATAGAGCCATTCGATATGGGGTTTTAGAAATGGGCTTTGTGCAGTTCAAGATCATTAAAAAGAATTCAACTTCACGCTCGGGGTAGACCGGAAGTTCTTCGAGAAATACGTCAGAAAGTCAATAACAACAGTGAATATTATTCGCCTAATAGCTTTATGATTAGAAGTTGATTGATTTTAATAACAACAACAACAGTTGGTTAGGAATATGAAAACTAACAACCTTATTTAAAACAATATTATCAATCCCTTTAAAATCACATCAAAAGCAAGTATCTTTAAAGAGAATTTGGCAATGTAAGGTAATGGTGCCAACTCTTGTGATGAAAGTTTCTCCTTCAAATCCAGGAGAGATAAATGAAACAGTAAGGTATAAGAAAGCTCACAACAAACGACATCCGATCTTTGAGTGACCGTCCTCATGAAAGGTTTCGCTTACTGCATAATCTCGAAAGCGATATATATGAATAGCTTTATGACTCGTTATCTCGCCTAATAATTGGCCCCTGCTATAACATCTCAATAAAGAGAAAGTTTATGAGAAATTACGTGTCTACGGGTTTCAAACCTCTAAGAAACATCCGCGTCATACGCTCCTCATTCTCCACCAAATGAGGTGCAAACCGATACTTTGCCTCGCATCGAGACACCGCATGTTGTTTTTGCTTCTAATCATTGAACTCCACTTCCTTCATACGATTTAACACTTCGTGAAAGTATTTGTCATTAAATAGTCTCTCAAACGCTCTCCCACATATGCCGAAAGGGCTACTGGATGGGTACGCTTCTGCATACTCCCAAGAGGTACGCTCGCTTCGCCAGGAACATAAAGGTGGCGAATGACATCGAATATCTTGGTAATTTGTTTGACCCATGTTTCCGCCACGATCGGATCTCGCTTTCCCTTAAATGGTCCCAACTTCTTTCAACCGCCTTGGCAGTGACAACCCGTGAATTGCTATCATTTTCCTCAGATTTTTAATCCCTATGATCATCGACTCCAACTAACAAATAAGCTTAGGTAGGATACACTAGTGAAGGATTTACCTGCCTCTCCCTCCTAGTTCTATTCCCCGGATCTCCGCCAGAGATCATATCCCTAAGCTCGATACCAATGTATGACGCCCAAAATAGGTATACATCACCCATTCCATGAAGTCACAATATATGGTATGTAAACTTGACTACAACTTTATTATTACAAAGAAAGAAAACTGTGAGTTTAAATACAAATATTATCTTCTGTATAATATTTATACTCACATAAATCCTCATCACATTTATTGATACATTATTTTACAAAAATGGTGAGGACTACTAAACAATCCTTTCTAAAACCTTCATTCCATTCTCCAGGCTTCCATTCGCCATATTCTCGCCTCCCGAGAAGAATGGAAACAAAGGAAAAGGTGAGCTCAACTAGCTCAAGAAAGAATATTACGACTAAGATAATATACAATAAATTATCGTTAGTCTTCATTGTGGAAAAATTTAATAGAATACAATAGACAACAAATTTTCAATCAATATTCGTAGCGGTGAAATAATAATTCATTAGAAGAGTTAAGTAGAGAATGCAAACTACTATCTTCTATGTATGAATTTAAAAGTTCATCGCTCATCTTTTATCCCTGTAATAACAATCAATATACATCCGAATCAAATATTCATCTTTACACACAGCCAAAGATATTCATCACTGGTCATGTCGTGTTCATTTAAACACTGCTCATCTTTGCACTGACAGCAAAGATATTAATCACTTAGTCATGTTCATCTCAACACCTCGCTCATCTTGACTATAAAGCCAAAGATATTCTTCAGAAATCATTCATCTTGCACTACAAAACAAAGATATTCTTCAGAATCATTCATCTCGCACTACATGCCAAAGATATTCAATAATATCATCATTTAAGATCGAGGATGATGAAAAAATATTTTTAAAGAAACGAATCCGGTGAAACAAAATGACAAGGATTAAGGATTAAGGATTCGTATTTTTGTTTTATCCATGTCCAACAATACCCCAAAAATAATCACATGGTGTAAAATTCAAGAATGATCAAAACATGGATCTAATCAAAGTTTAGTATCCAAAATAGATGTTTTGGACAAAAGAAGAAATTTTTTTTTTTTTTTGGTGAATACGATATCGTGAATAGTGCCGTATAACGTGAAATACTGAATAGTAAATCCGATACTAAAAAGAGATAGAAATTCCACAAAACATATCTTCATTATTCTTACGCTTAATAGTACTGAATAAGATGAATAAAGAACTCATGAATTAACTCAACTCAATCTATACTAAAAGTTCAAAATTTGATAAAAATCAGATAATACATTTGACAAATAATCAAAGAGTTTAGTTGAATAAAGAACTCAAAAGTATCTAAATACTCACAAAATACGCTAATATAACATAGTATAGAAGAGAGAAACTTGTTTCGATGTTCGATGGCTTTACTCCGCTACTATTGCCACCACCACATTTGAAATAAAATTCAGCACATTTCTTCACCAACCACAAGTAGGGGCCCACTCAATTCTAGATTCATAACAAAGAAGAAATTTTTTTTGTATGTATAATATACCCAAAATTACTATTAATCCAACCATTTGATTAAAAATTATAACCCCCTGAATATATCTCAAAACCCTCGATTCGTGAAAAAGTTTGGTGCTGCCAGTTTCCTGTGAAAGATCATGGCGCAAAGATAATTTTAAAAGCGTTGAGAATTATCGAATCAATAAAATAAAATATTTAACATTAACCATCGCGGGAGAAAGATAGGTGAATGAATAATGTAGCACAGATATTTAACCATTTGTCTTCCGTAACAAATTCTTAATCTGGTAACTCAAGACACCCAAAGTATAAATCCTGCCGCGATTTAAGAGTAACTATCCACATTAATCAAATAATTTCATCGGTTCTCCACAAAATGACTGAGAATTATATCGTATAATATGAATCCAAGATTTTAATGTACCTCTTAATACGTACTCGTGTAATGAGCTAATGAATGACATAGAATTAAATCTTGAAATATAGATCTAAATCGTGAATAGAATCATGAATTAACCTCCACATATTGAAAGGTTGAAACTTTCGATAATCTCTATTTATAAAAACTTAGCGATATGTGTCCTTTGGATTTCTCCAACATAATGATATTGATTCCTGATATTATCATTTATAGAAATACGTTTAATATCCTTTTAGAACCCAGATTGAAAGGCCTTCGGAGTTCTACGACATTAGTCGGTTGTTATACTCTATCTTTCGCTAATAAGACCTCATTTCAAATAATACGACATCGAGATCTGAACAGTAAACCCCGACAAAATACGTTCTTTAATATGTATAACGTGACTACCTCGATAATCAGGATTTTCTCAAATGTAACTTAGTTGTTAAATTTACATTTGAAATAAAATTCTGCATACATTTCTTCTACCAACCACAAGTGGGGCCCACTAATTCTAGAATTTTCTCGATCAAAATCAATTATAACCCTAATTTCTAATCGTAATACACCTCTTAAATTCATACAAATCATTCACAGGCATTTTAAAGCTCAAAATTTGTGGATATATACCAACTTATGTATGTATAACATACCCAAAAATTACCACAATCCAACTATTTTAAAAATTATAACCCCCAAAATATATCTCAAAACCCCGATTTAAATTTTTAATACCTCCAACTGCGGAAACATCGATAAAACACTTAACAATAATTTCTTCATTTATAACCACACATATCCACATAAAATAAATATTCTTTATCATATGGATCAATAATTAATTATTCACAAATAATATTATGAATCACCTCAGGGTTATAAGGATTTCTCCTTCATGGCGCCGCAATTAGGTCAAACCTCTCTCGACAGTAACTTTCTAGACATTGCTAATAATTTATCTAATAATATTATCAAATTGATCGATAATGGAGATAACAAGTAGTGATAATTATATAAAATATCAACGCGATCGAATCAATAAAATAAAATATGAACATTTTGGGCTTCATACGTAAGGATCAATAATTCAACAAAATGAGTGCTACCAAGGACGCCGAAATTTTTAACCACCGGTATTCATCAATCTTCAGTTATACAAGTTATTTTTTTCAACTTATACTTGTCGCTTTCTTCATCCAATCAATGGGCTCATTAATACATCGTCGCGCGCATTTAATTAATATTCTCCGACAAGATTTAATATTCTACTTTACCAAACGAATATTCCGACAAAAATGAATATTTTATAACCACTTGTTTATTTTCAAATATTTCAAGATTTAACCCTTTAACTATCCACATTAATCAAATCAACCCTTACTATTTCAAAATAATAAATAAAGGAAATTCTTTTTATTTAAAAAATTTTGGTCTTACATCATTTCCTCAACATCGTTGCTTTCTCCACAAAACTTTGACTTGAGGTATAATCTTGTAGCATATACATGATCCTTCTTATCCAAGATTTTAACAGTTGTATGCTAAATCTTCCTATATCTCAAGCCGGGTTCTAATTCAATAATCGTAATTTGGGTCTTTCACATATTTACGTAACATGATATTGAAAACGTTATTAACACGAGACATACTTTTAAGGCAGTCCATAGTCCATGGGTTCTAAGATTAAAATGGCCAATGAATCGGTGGTGAGCTTTCCTTAAATGACCACTTCCATGGAGCAACACGTAACAACATAATGCGTCTCGAATTTCACGCTTTCCTTCGATGAAGATCAACATAACTCTTTGTCACGATCTTGTGAGGTTTTTATACGAGTGGGATTGTTTGAATCTTTTTCGTAGTTATATACGTACTCAAATCGTATTCCCAACAACGTTGCTTTCACCCACCTCATCCAAGCATAACTTTCCACTTTCTTCCATACTAACGCCTCAAATGGAGCCATGTATTACTCTGTTTGATAAGCATTGTTGTAGGGAAAACTCCACCAGATGATAAGAACTTGTCCCAACTTCCTTTGGAAGTCAAGGACACAGTAGTCTTAATAAATCTTCGTGAGTTTGAATAGTCGAATCTGCCTAAGGATGATATGCGAGATAAATCGAAGTCTCCGGGCTCATAGCTTTTTGTAAATCAACCCAAAATGAAGTGAATCTTGGGTCCGATCAAACTATAGATTGCATACCATACGCCTTACAATTTGACATAATGAAAGCAAGACGCTCAATTGTATAAGTTTCGACAGGTTCATTTGGTCAATCTATCAACAACGACCCAAATCAGATATATGCCTTGAGAAACCTTGGGAAGACTGCAGTAACAAAATCCGAATGGACCTTTTGGTACTTGATGCCGCCTTAACCTCGGCTCAATCCGCTTATCTCTCTCTTCATAAAGGTCAAGATCATTACATTTTGGTAGTCCTGTCGGATGGATTGCAAGCATGTGTGTTGCGCCTCCATCAGTGATTTTATACTTTAAATCGTGGATCATAGGAATATTAAAGTCTGGAGTCGACTAAAGTATTCCTTCTTCATCACTTTTGCTTCCGATAAGACATTCTTGCACTTTCTTCCTCATACGATGATCAGCCTCGTGTCGAATCAGAGTAGCTTGGCTTTAACTTTATCGATTAAAGTCGGGTTCTACTCAGATATTCGCCATCATCACAAGTCTTTTAACTCTATCTCCATTCTTTGTAAGTCATACAAAATGGGCCTTCATACGATAATAATGTACTGCATTCTGCATATGACCTCAACCCATCCGCCACTTATGTTTCGCTTTCTAGGATGGTATTAAATGGTATGATCGTAAATCTTTTCAATAACTCAAGCCATCAATTGCCGCATGTCGAAGTTCTTTTTTAGTGAAGAAATATTTGAGGCTTTATGATCCGGTGATAGATTCCACCTTCTCCATATGGTTTTGTAACGCCTCCAAATCTTAAGCCTTAGGGTTGATCGCCGCCAACTCTAGATCATGAGTAGGATAATTTCTCTCATATTCTTTGAGTCGTTGTGATGAGGCATAAATGCGATTACTTTCCCATGTCGTGTATGAGAACACATCCTAACCATTTTCAAGATCATCAGAGATGACAAATCCCTCCGAGCGAGATAAGATTATCAATTGAGCAAGTATGTTAAATGAGTTCTCCTCTTGAGTTCTTGAAACTTTTCTCGCATTCTCGCTTCCAACCGACCTCAGAATTTGTATCTTTTCAGTCAACCGAGTTAATGGAGAAGCGATTCGAAAACCTTTCTGTAATCTCGATAATAACCATGGGGCCTTAGAAAGCATACGCATTTCACCACGGATTTAGTTCAATTAAGCTTCAATCTTTCGGCAGTCAACAGATATCCCACGATTTGATATCACGTGCTGCCAGTTGAATGGAACTTCTCAAGCCAGAACTCGTGATTTCTTCAACTTGGCATATAGCTTGTTTTCACGAAGCTTTTTGGAGTGCGTTTCAAGTGTCGCTTCATGGTCTCTATGTAGGTTTTGAGTATATGAGGATGTCATCAATAAAGAGCGACCACAAAGTGATCCAAATATTCCTTGAATACCCATCATCATATCCATGAAGGCAAAGAAGAACATTAGTCGATCCAAAAGACATGACTAAGAATTCATAATGCCTGCCGTGTCAAGGAGTTCCTACAAGCGCTTTGGAATGTCATCGTGCTTTATCTTCAACTGATGATATTACGAACGAAGATCAATCTTTGAAAGAATTCGCGCCTTGAACCGTAGGCTGTCAAACAGGTCATCAATGCGTGACTAGAAGATCAATTTATTTTTGATGGTGACAAGATCAACTCCCGATAATCAATACAACACTTCCATCTTTCTTCTTCACGGTAATCGTAATGCAAGAGCACCCCAAGGAGACGAGATAGTGGACGAATGAAAACCGGATGTCTGAATTGGGTCCTTAACTCCTCAAGTTCAATAGAGTCATTCGGATATAGGGGCTTTGGAAATGGGTTTTGTATCGTCATCTAAATAAGCATGTGAATGATATTCCCATTACATATGATTTGATTACGATATATATATATATATATATATATATATATATGAATGAATAATGGATCATGCTTCAGATTAAGAAAAAGCTCAGAAAGTCCTTCGATAGATCAAGGAATATGTATACAAGGACTTAGAAATGAATCGATCAAAGTATGTTAGGTTGATCTCTACATAAGCAAAAACAACTTTGTAAAGTCCTTAAAAAAGAAATGATGTACAAGGACTATAAATATAGAAAGATCTGCCATGTTAGTTAGGTTGATCTTATAATGAATAGAGTACGTCATTATCACTCGAGAGCTATCGATAATCGTAGTCACTGGAGTTCCGATCGCCAGTGGAGAAACGGCTTTCAAGGATCGTGGTATATCGGAAGAGCTTCCTGGATCGAGTATCGTCGAGAAGCCGTTCTAATCGTAGACAAATACCGCCACGAGCCGATCGAATATCCGCAGGCTGACAAGTCGTAAACAAGAAGACTACACTCAGAGTCGAGAGTTTAAGACAAGTCAAGGATCGTAGACTACACTCAAGATCGTAGAGTCTGGAGCCACGCCAAGGGATCGTAGACATACACTCGTAATCAGAGAGTCTATTCAGACATGCACGTAGATCGTAGACGAGCAAGATCTCGATGAAGATCAAGATCAACAAGGCGTAAACCAGTAGTCAAGATCCGATCTCGTGACTCGAAGTGTTCACATGTAAGAGAATCGTAGAAAGTGAAGAACTACGATCTCAATGTAAGTGACAATGCATAAAGGTAATCGCAGGAAGGGTACGATTTCAACTAATGAAAGTACTCCTGCAATATCCAAAGGAACAAAGCCTCTAGTTAGCAAATGCAAAGATATATCCAATTCTAAGGAACCAGAGACACTCAATGAACGTCATACAAAACAAGATTCAAGCACCAACCCAATCAAAGATCAAGACTGAGTCAGTAATTCGAGATGAATACACAAGACGGATCACAAGAAGACTGTCAAAGAATCGACAAAAGAAAAGCCGCCATTGCCTGAAATCAAGACAAGGATCTGGAAGCAACCGAGATCATAGTGTTTTGCCAAACAAAGAAAGAACTGATGGAAAGTGAACCGAGATACCCAAGAGAAGTCAGAGGGTCACCCATCGTTTTGAACTAGATCAAAGAGGAAAGCGAAAGTGAGCCCACCGAATCTATTCGCATCCACCAAGAACATCCGAGATACACAAAGCAAACATGTTAAAGTTGGTCAGCATAAATTTGCTTTAGATCTGATGACAAAATAGGTATACATCACCCATTAATGGAAATCTCAGTTGAAACGAGTTGTCAAAACCCTGTGTCATACATTATGTCATTTACATTATGTAAACAACTACAACTTTATTATTACAACAAGAAAAGCGTGAGTTTGAATACAAATATTATCTTCAGACAATATCTATACTCAAATAAATTCTCATCACATTTATTGATACATTATTTTACAAAAATGGTGAGGACTACTAAACAATCCTTTCTAAAACCTTCATTCCATACTCCACATTTATCGATACATTATTTTACAAAATGGTGAGGACTACTAAACAATACCTTCATTCCGCCTCGCCCGAGAGAAAATGGAACAAAAAGGAAAAGGGTGAGCTCAACTAGCTCAAGAAAGATTATTATGACTAAGATAATATACAACAAATTATCGTTAGTCTTCAACGGGGAAAAATTTAATAGAATACAATAGACAACAAATTTTAAATCAATATTCGCGCAATGAAGTAATAATTCATTAGAAGAGTTAAGTAGAGAATGCAAACTACTATCTTCTATGTATGAATTTAAAAGTTCATAAATCTATCTTTTATCCTGTAACATCAATCAATATACATACGGAATCAAATATTCATCTTTGCACACTATGTGCCAAAGATATTCATCGATTGGTCATGTTCATTTAAACACTGTTCATCTTTGCACTACTGGGCCAAAGATATTAATCAAGTTAATTGGTCGTGTTCATCTCAACACTGCTCATCTTTGCACTCTGAGCCAAAGATATTCTTCAGAAATCATTCATCTTTTGCACTATGTGCCAAAGATATTCTTTAATATCATCATTTAAGACTAAGGATGATGAAAATATTTTAAAAAACGAATCTAGTGAAACAAAATGACAAGGATTAAAGATTATGGATTCGTACTTTGTTTTATCCATGTTCAAAACTACCTCAAAATAATCATAGTGGTGTAAAATTCAAGAATGATCAAAACATGGATACAATCAAAGCTAGTATCCAAAATAGATGTTTTGGACAAAAGAAAAAATTTTATTTTTTGGTGAATAGTGCGATATCGTGAATAGTCAGATTATATTGAATAAAGTGCCGATATCACGTGAATAATACCGTATACATGAATAGTAAATCCGACACCAAAAGATAGAAATTCCACAAAAACATCTTCACGCTTCATGAATAGTACTTCGTGAATAAGAACTCGTGAATAGTAACTCATGAATAGTAACTTCGTGAATAGTAACTCATGAATAGTAACTCGTGAATAGTAACTCATGAATAGTAACCCCGACATGAAAAAATTCCAAATTTGATAAAACTTGGATCGACATTTCAAAGATAATGATATTGAAGAAATAATATCATTATGAAAAAAAAATAATATCCCTTACCTCAAAGAATCGATTGCCGGAATGAAAGGTTAGGAAGTGATCTTGAATGAAACTTATCTTTGACAAAGAACTCTCAAAGTATCTAAATACTCACAAAATACGCTAATAATATAGAGAGAAGAGAGAAAGCTTATGTTTACGGTGTGATTTTCAATTCTAACTTAGTCCTCTATTTATAGGAAAATTTTAGCGGACTTGACACTGACTGATGGCTTTACCCGCTACTATTCCCACCCACCACATTTGAAATAAAATTCAGCACATTTCTTCACCAACCACAAGGGGCCCACTCAATTCTAGAATTTTCCACCAAAATCAATTATAAACCTAATTTAGAATCACCACCTCTTAAAATTCATAACAAATCATTCGTGCATTTTTAACGGTTCAAAATTTGTGGACATATACTCAACTCATGTATGTATAACATACCCAAAAATTACCACAATCCAACGGTCGGATTAAAATTATAACCCCGCAATATATCTCAAAAACCCACGATTTGATTTTTTTTAATACCTCCAATCCGATAAAATCTTGATAAAACACCTCAACATTAATTTCTTCATTTATAACCACATAAATAAATCCATCATTTATATCCACATAAAATAAATATTTCTTTATCATATGAATCAATAATTAATTATTCACAAATAATATTACGAATCACAATTATGACAACCAGTAGTTCCGGGAAAGGGGCTTCCGATAAGGATTTCTCCTTCTTGGGCGCGCAATTAGGTGACCAAACCTCTCCTTGATGAACTTTCTAGACATTGCCAATAATGCTATCTAATAATATTATCAAATAATATGAATTATTGATCTAATAATGGAGATAAATGCAAAGTGACAATTATTGAACAATAATAATATAAAATATCAACGCAAAGAATTATTGAATCAATAAAATAAAATATTGAACAAAGAACTAATGTGAAAATTATTGAGTAGTGCTTTTCTTACGTAAGGATCAATAATTCAACAATCTTTGTGCAAACCGCGGGTGTACAGGCAACCACGCCAGACATTCGTATTTTAACCCACGGGTATTCCAAAATTCTTAACTTGGTAACAACTTCACGCCTGTTATTTTTAACCAACTTATATTTGTCGTTTTCTTCATCCAATCGCTTTCGTTATGGGCCCCCACATGGTATCGCTACTGCCGTAAATGCGAATATTCTGAAACGAAGCGAATATTCCACGACCAAACGAATATTCCAAAACAACAATGAATATTTTATAACCACTTGCTTATTTTGAAATATATGCGTATTTAACCCTAACTATCCACATTAATCAAATCAACCCTTACTATTTCAAAATAATAAATAGAGAAAATTAAATTTTATTAATAATAAGTTGGGGTCTTATAACCTCCCTCCTTATGAAATTTTCGTCCCTCGAAATTGACGTGACGTATACTGGTGTTTGAAAAGATGAGGATACCTCGCTTTCATTTCCGCTTTCAATTCCTGGTCATTTCCTCTATAGCATGATTCCTCCACAAAATTTTAACTTGTGGTATGACCTTTCTTGGCGTAGAACATGCTCCTTCCTATCCAAAATCTTGACGGGTACCTCCTCATACGTTAAGTCTTCTGCTATCTCGTCCGGTTCTAACTCTATAACGTGGTTCGGGTCTTTCACATATTCTAATACCGATATATGAAACACATTATGAACACGAGACATACCGGAGGTAACGCGAGTCTATAGGCTACATTTCCTATTCGGTCAAGAATTTGAAATGGACCAATAAATCGTGGATTGAGCTTTCCTCTCTTCCCAAATCTTGTAACTCTTCTTGATGGAGCAACTTCAATAATACATGATCCCTACACTAAATTCCACGCCCTTTCATGAAGATCCGCGATAACTCTTTTGTCGATCTTGTGCCATTTGTATACGTTGTCGAATCATTTGGATCTTTTCGGTGAGTCATACGTATTAACTTCGGGTCCCAACAATGTTGCTTCACCCACCTCATCCCAACATATTGGAAGCGACATTTTTCGTCCATATAATGCTTGAATGGAGCCACACCTATACTTGCACGATAAGCATTGTTGTTGTAGGAGAATTCCACCAATGGTAAATACTTATCCCAACCGCCTTGAAGTGCAGGACCACGAGTCTTAATAAATCTTCAAGAGTTTGAATAGTCCTCTCGATTGTCCCGTCTGGTTTGGGGATGGTATGTGAACTAAATCGCAAATCCGTGCCCATAGCTTTTTGCAAGCTAACCCAAAATCTTGAAGTGAATCTTGGGTCACGATCCAAAACTATGGATACAGGGCATGCCATGCAACCTCAAAATCTCATTTTACGTACATACTAGCAAGGCGTTCAAGGAATAAGTCTCCGTTATCGGCAAGAAATGAGCAGACTTGGTTAATCTATCAATAATAACCCAAATAGCATTGATGCCTTGAGAAACCGTAGGAAGACCCGTAACGAAATCCATGGTAATGTGTTCCCACTTCCATTCCGGAATCTCAAGTGGTTGCAACGGACCCTTAGGTACTAGATGCTCCGCCTTTACACGTTGACAAGTTAAACACATTGAGATAAACTTTGCAATCTCTCTCTTCATATTGTTCCACCAAAATGTATGTCGAAGATCACGATACATTTTAGTACTTCCAAGATGGATTGCAAATGGTGTATTGTGTGCCTCCATCATAATCTTGTACTTCAAATCAGAGTCGTTAGGAACACAAAGTCTAGAGTGGACTCGAAGTATTCCTTCTTTATCAATTCTCGCTTCCGGAATAGCTCCTTCTTGTACTTTCTTCTTCATATGCATCAACTCCGGGTCGGTGGCTTGAGCAACCTTAACTTTTTCTATTAAAGTTGGCTCTATCACGATACTTGACATCATCCTTTTCGTTCCCGTATGATCTTCTTCTTCAACGCGTCGGCTACCACGTTCGCTTTTCCGGGATGGTATTGAATAGTGTGGTCGTAGTCTTTCAATAGTTCGAGCCAACGTCACGCCACATGTTGAGTTCTTTTTGAGTGAAGAAATATTTAAGGCTTTTATGGTGCGAATATATCTC
Source organism: Panax quinquefolius (assembly GCA_020205615.1). Classification (NCBI taxonomy): domain Eukaryota; kingdom Viridiplantae; phylum Streptophyta; class Magnoliopsida; order Apiales; family Araliaceae; genus Panax; species Panax quinquefolius. The sequence goes on from CM035165.1 coordinate 89,354,467, forward strand.
CACTTTCTCCCATATAGATAGTGCCTCCATATCTTTAGTGAAACGATCTGCCGCCAACTCTAGATCATGAGTAGGATAATTCCTCTCATACTCTTTAAGTTGTCACGAGGCATAGGCTATGACTTTCCCACGTTGCATGAGAACACAACCTAACCCTTTACGAAGCATCATTGTAGATAACAAATCCATCCAAACGGATGGTATTGTTAGAAGCAGTCTTAAATAAGTCTCCTCTTAAGCTCTTGGAAACTCTTCTCGCATTCTTCATTCCAAGCGAATTTTGTATCCTTAGAGTTATTTGAGTTAATGGAGTAGCGATTCGAGAAAACCCTTCCACGAATCTCGATAATAACCAGCCTAAGCCCAAAAGCTACGTACTTGATCACCGACTTGGTTGCTCCCAACTTTGTATTGCTTCAATCTTCACGGATCAGCAGATACTCCATGTTTTGACACCACATGCCCAAGAAAGGCTACTTCCTCAAGCGAACTCGCATTTCTTCAATTTGGCATATAGTTGGTTTTCACGAAGCCTTTGGAGTACCGACTTCAAATGGTGCTCATGATCTTCACGACTTTTGGAATATATAAGGATGTCATCAATAAAGACAACAACAAACCGATCCAAATATTCCTTGAATACTCGGTTCATCATATCCATGAAAGTCGCAGGAGCATTAGTTAGTCCGAAAGACATGACTAAGAATTCATAATGCCCATACCGAGTTACAAGGCGGTCTTTGGAATATCCTCGATTCTAATCTTGGTGATGATATCGGAAGCGAAGATCGATTTTGAAAAGAATTGTGCCCTTGCAATTTGGTCAAACAAGTCATCAATACGAGGTAGAGGATACATATTCTTGATGGTGACATGGTTCAATTCCAGATAGTCAATATAAAGTCGCGATACTCCCCGTCTCTTTTTCTTTACTGAATAAAAGCAGGAGCACCCCAAGGAGATGTACTAGGGCCGAATGAAACCGATGTCCAACAATTCCTGTGTAGTTGGACCTTTAACTCCTGAAGTTCAATAGGAGCCATTCGATATGGGGTTTTAGAAATGGGCTTTGTACCAGGTTCAAGATCAATAAAGAATTCAACTTCACGTTACGGGGTAGAAGGAAGTTCTTGAGAAATCGTCGGAAAGTCAATAACAACGGGGAATATTATTCAAATTTGACGTGTCTTTATTCAAATCCATAACATGGGCTAAGAAAGCTTGACATCCGCTTTTTCAATAAACGAATAGCTTTATGATTAGATATGATAGTGATTGATTTTAATGGTTTAGTTGCTTGAATTCGTATAATAGGTTGGTTAGGAATATGAAAACTAACAACCTTACGAAAACAATCAATTTTGGCATGATGAGTAGTTAACCAATCAATTCCTAAAATCACATCAAAAGCAAGTATTTTTAAAGAGATAAGGTCGGCGGTAAGGTAATGGTGCCAACTTGAATCAAACAAGATTTATAAGCAGTGGATGTGATGAAAGTTTCTCCTAACGGAGTTTCCACAGATAGATCAAAGTCTAATTTCTCCGAGTCAAGTTTAAACGTTGAGCACATGCAGGAGAGATAAATGAATGGGTAGCACCCAGATCAAGTAAGGTATAAACTTCGCAAGAATTTATAAATAGCTTACCCGTGATCACCTCGTTTGGGTTCCTCGCATTATGACCCATCCACAACAAACGCTCTTCCGGAATCGTTGACTTTGACTTTTACCGGGACGATCTTTTGAGTCACCGTCCCTCCCATTGAACTAGGTTTCGCCATCGCATAATCTCGAAAGCGATATGTCCTTCCTTTCCACAACTATAGCATACCTTGAATCACAGGCGGTTTGACCGATATGTCCCTCTTTTCCGCATTTATAACATATGAATGGGTGGTCGTTCTCCTCCCTTAGAACCCGATTCTTTCACGCAAGACTCTTTATCATCTTCACATAGTCGTTGTTAAATCTCCTCTTTTAAAATCTCCTCCCGACTCGCTTCTTACATTTTTTCATGACCATGATTACCACCAGATTGGTAACCATTTTTGTCCGTCATTTCTTTTCTCCGCAGTTATCATTATTCGTTGATCGCTATCTCAGTACGATCCTCGGTTATGGTCCTCGATTGGACCGTAGTACTCGTTATCTCGCTCTAATAATTGAGCCATGTTTACAACATCCGAATAAAGAGAAAGTTTATGAGAAATGAGATCTTGGACGTATCTGCCGGGTTTCAAACCTCTAAGAAACATCCGCCATCATACGTTCCTCATTCTCCACCAAATGAGGTACAAAACCGGATAACTCGCAAACTTTTCCTCGTCATTGAGACACCGCCATGTCATGCTTTGTTTTGCTCTCTAATCGATGAACTCCACTTCCTTCATATGACTTAACACTTTCGTGAAAGTATTTGTCATTAAATAGTCTCTCAAACGTCTCCCAAGACATCTTTGAGTGCGGTGGATGGGTACGCTTCATAGACTCTCACCGATGGTCTGCCGCCACGGAACATAAAAGGTGGCGAATGGAACCTTCTGTTCCTCCGTGCATCCTAAGACATCGAATATCTTGGTAATTTGCTTGACCCATGTTTCCGCCATGATCGGATCTGGCTTTCCCTTAAATTCGTGGTCCCAACTCTTTGAATCGCTTGTTTGTGACAACCCGTGAATTGCTATCATTTCCTCTGTATTTTGAAAAGCGAGTCTCCTCAAATCGATTTTTATGAATCGCAAAAAACTTCTAAACATCCCCTCGTTCATCATCGCTTTCAATGGTGTTGTTCACAGGAGGAACATTGCCACAAACTGTTGACGTTCTCCTCGTTGGTGAGTACAAAGCGTCTCACGTTCTCTTTTCCATTGTTAATATTCTCGACCGACATTCTCAAATATCGTCATAAAACAAGGGTTAATTAAGGAAATCAATATATCACATAATATCCCTATATCTCGACCAACTAACAAATAAGCTTAGGTAGGACACACTAGCGAAGGGTTTACTCGTCTCTCCCTCCTAGTTCTATTCTCCGATCTCCGCCAGAGATCATATCCTAAGCTCGATACCAACTGTGACACCCCAAAATAGGTATACATCACCCATTACGAGTTGTCAAAATATGGTACGTAAACAACTACAACTTTATTATTACAACAAGAAATCGTGAGTTTGAATACAAATATTATCTTCTAGACAATATCTATACTCAAATAAATCCTCATCACATTTATTGATAAATTATTTTATAAAAATGGTGAGGACTACTAAACAATCTTTTCTAAAACCTTCATTCCATACCCCAGGACTCATACTCGCTATATTCTCGCCTCCACGAGAAAAATGGAACAAAAAGAAAAGGGTGAGCTCAACTAGCTCAAGAAAGAATATTATGACTAAGATAATATACAACAAATTACCGTTAGTCTTCAACAGGAAAAATTTAATAGAATCTGATAGACAACAAATTTTAAATCAATATTCGCAATTGAAGTAATAATTCATTAGAAGAGTTAAGTAGAGAATGCAAACTACTATCTTCTATGTATGAATTTAAAAGTTCATCGCTCATCTTTTATCCCCGTAACATCAATCAATATACATCCGGAATCAAATATTCATCTTTGCACTACAGGCCAAAGATATTCATCATTGGTCATGTTCATTTAAACACTATTCATCTTTGCACTACTCTGCCAAAGATATTCTTCAGAAATCATTCATCTTTGCACTCTGTGCCAAAGATATTCTTTAATATCATCATTTAAGACTAAGGATGATGAAAAATATTTTTAAAGAAACGAATCCAGTGAAACAAAATGACAAGGATTAAGGATTATGGATTCGTACTTTGTTTTATCCATGTTCAAAACTACCTCAAAATAATCATAGTGGTGTAAAATTCAAGAATGATCAAAACATGGATACAATCAAAGCTAGTATCCAAAATAGATGTTTTGGACAAAAAGAAGAAATTTTATTTTTCGGTGAATAGTGCCGTATACGTGAATAATACCGTATACGTGAATAGTAAATCTGACACCAAAAGATAGAAATTCCACAAAAACATCTTCACGCTTCATGAATAGTACTCGTGAATAGTAACTCGTGAATAGTAACTCATAAATAGTAACTCGTGAATAGTAACTCATGAATAGTAACTCGTGAATAGTAACTCATGAATAGTAACTTGGGCATGAAAAAATTCCAAATTTGATAAAACTTCAGATCGACATTTCAAAGATAATGATATTGAAGAAATAATATCATTACTTAAAAAAAATAATATCCCTTACCTCAAAGAATCAAGATTTTGAATGAAAGGTCGAAGTGATCTTTGAATGAAACTTGTCTTTGAAGCAAGAACTCTCAAAGTATCTAAATACTCACAAAATACGCTCAATAATATAGAGAGAGAGAAGAGAAAGCTTATGTTTCGGTGTGATTTTCAATTCTAACTTAGTCCTCTATTTATAGGAAAATTTTAGCGAGACTTGACCGCAACCCGATGGCTTTACCGCTACTATTCCCACCCACCACATTTGAAATAAAATTCAGCACATTTCTTCACCAACCACAAGTGGGGCCCACTCAATTCTAGAATTTTCCACTAAAATCAATTATAAACCTAATTTCCGAATCACCACCTCTTAAAATTCATAACAAATCATTAAATGCATTTTTAACGGTTCAAAATTTGTGGACATATACTCAACTTATGTATGTATAACATACCCAAAAATTACCACAATCCAACTATTCGGATTAAAAATTATAACCCCATAATATATCTCAAAAACCCCGATTTGATTTTTTTTTTTAATACCTCCAATCCGATAAAATACTGATAAAACACCTCAACATTAATTTCTTCATTTATAACCACATAAATAAATCCATCATTTATATCCACATAAAATAAATATTTCTTTATCATATGAATCAATAATTAATTATTCACAAATAATATTACGTAATCACAATTATAACAACCAGTAGTTCCCAGAAAGAGGGGCTTTCGATAAGGATTTCTCCTTCTTGCGGCGCATGATTAGGTGACCAAACCTCTCCTCGATGTAACTTTCTAGACATTGCCAATAATGCTATCTAATAATATTATTCAAATAATATGAATTATTGATCTGATAATGGAGATAATGTGCAGTGACAATTATTGAACAATAATAATATAAAATATCAACGCAGCAATTATTGAATCAATAAAATAAAATATTGAGCAAGAACTCATTGTGAAAATTATTGAGTAGTGCCTTCTTCACGTAAGGATCAATAATTCAACAATCATGCAATACTGGTGTCTTATTTGTGCAACCACAGCGTAGACATTGTATTTTAACCACCGGGTATTCAATGATCTTACTTCAGTAAATAACTACTGCTTGGTTATTTTTAACCAACTTATATTTGTCGTTTTCTTCATCCAATCGCTTTCAGTTATGGGGCCCTACATACGGTTGCTGCGTCAATCATGCGAATATTCCCGACGATGCTGAATATTCCACGACCAAACGAATATTCCCGACAACAATGATGAATATTTTATAACCACTTGCTTATTTTGAAATATTTGCGTATTTAACCCCTAACTATCCACATTAATCAAATCAACCCTTACTATTTCAAAATAATAAATAGAGAAAATTAAATTTTATTAATAATAAGTTGGGGTCTTACATAAGCAACTTGTTATATGCAGATGAGCTAATACATTGGAAATATTGTGTATAGGTTAAATGTGTATATACACCTGAAGCTGCTCAGATTGGTCCATGTTCTCGATTGTCACATCAACAAGACCAATCCTTACCTGCAGTCAATCTTGTAGTCTGAAGATCAAACGAGAGAGCTCAAGAGACATCAATGACAAAGAGTCAAGCATCCACCAGCCTGAAAGATGAAAAGGCCACACATGCTAAGAAATGATTATCAAGAGAAGAAAGAAGATCTTCTCAAACTTATGTCTGGCCAACCAACAGCTGGGTGTAAACTTTGTAAACTAAAGGATGTCAAAGATCTTAATGTTGAGATTCTCTTGGCCTACATCTTCAAGACCATGACTGATTGATTAAAGGTCAACGAGAGCAACAAGCTGTCAGGAGTAAATGCAAAGCTATGCACATCAATTCCTAAACTCAATATATCTAAGATAAATGACTGTTAAGAGACTAACAGTAAAAAGGTACGGTTCCTCACTATTACATGTGTTCATCATAAAAGCACCTTCTTATGAACCATAACAGTATTTTGTTAAGAAGTCATAATCTACCTAAAAAGGTGAAGAGAGAAAGTACCTTGACGATGGAAACTCAAATGTCTATAAGCTTTCTCTCCATCCAAGTTTTAGGATGAAGATGACATCTCGAAGGAAATCTGAAATGGGTCATAAGAGCATCACAGGTCAAATTAATTATATGTGAAGTAATCTTTGTTGGTGGGTTAGTATGTATGTACAAATCCTTGTTCTAAGTGTTTGATAACACACAGAGTATGATCAGTTCTACAAAAGTATCTTGATGATGTGTAGAAACTGATCACCTCTATGAATCAACTAGATACTCTTAAATCGTAGAGTTGATTCTCACTCTGCGAACACTTAAACATTGTGAACATAACCCAGCAAAATGATGAAACCATCATAGATAAAGAGTGTGTTATTAAATGTCAAATCTTACACACACTCACCTTCATGCATATCAAAATGTATTATCTAAAACTAGTCTTATACATGAATATGATGTTGGTGATAAATGTGATGATTATCCAAATAAGAGGAACAGGGGTTTAGAAAACTAACCTAGCAGGACCCATTTAATTATGGGTACCAAAAATAGAAATATATTTAAACCTGCAGGTACTTGGTCAGTCTGACCACACTAAGGAATTGTGACAACCCCAAAATATGTCCATTCCATCCAACCCATTCTGAGTCGCCAAATACATGGTACAGAAAACAACTACAACTTTATTACAACAATTATCGTGCAAAATACAACAACTCATGTGTTGTGAGTTTTGATACAAATATATATATATATATATATATATATATATATATCTGTGACTCTTGACACCAACTTGGGTAACACGTCACCATGACATCTTACATAAAGGTATAGTCAAAAACTGTTTTAGAAATTAAAATCTTTGGGAAGTGCTCAAGAAAACCTTCGCATACATGGGAGGCCATGCGTTTAGGTTATGATAGATATCATATGGTTGCGTAATTATCCTTGGTTGATCTAATAGACCCCAAAGAAAAACGAGAAGATTACTATCATATTCTTTCCAATGGTGAGTCTTCTCTTGACATATCATTATCTCCACTGTCTCTAATTGAGAGTTATACTTCAAACAAACACCAAGATTATATAGGTAGTGCTCGTAAATATACTCAGTAAATGGATGTGCACAACCCTGACTTATGATGACACGAGGTTGTATGTCTTTAGACATCATGTATGATAGTGGCAAAACACCCTTCCAACGTTGGGTTCGCCTCACCCTATTTGATTCAACAAATATAACTACTCAATGATGACCAGATTCTATTCCCTATTACCCGGCTCAACCCAAATACTACACTCTTATTACTTGTAAGGAATTTTGAAACAGAAGGGTGAGCACAACTAGCTCAGTAAAGAATATCATGACTAAAGATAAATAAATTATCAATAGCCTTCAACAGTAATAAATCAGAGATTTATAACATATGGTAGATGATAAAACTTTTCAACCATAGTTGCAGCGGAACAAGCAATCCATTAGAAGAGTCAAATAGACCATAAAGTCTATTATCTTCTCCATATTAAAAGTCCACCAACAATATTTTATCCCTGCAACATTAATCAACAGTTCCTTGCCACAATTTATATGAATAACTCATAATCATAATTGTAATTCTAAATTCCTCTTCGCATCCAATACGAAGATAATTTTCATCACACGTCTTTACCTGAAACATCAAAGATCATGGTTATACCAAATCATATTTCCTATTTATAATCATACTAACAATTTCGTCTTTGCACTACGGTCAAAGATATTCATCAACAGACCATCTTTGCACTACAGGCCAAAGATATTCAACAACAGGTCATCTTTGCACTACGGGCTAAAGATATTCATCAACAATTCATCTTTGCACTACAGGCCAAAGATATTCCTCAACAGTTCATATTTGCACTATATGCCAAATATATTCATCAACAATTCATATTTGCACTACAGACCAAATATATTCATATCTCAAAGAAATATATAATCATTTCAGAATTTATATAAACAATAATTATAACCATGTTAATCAATTCATCTTTACACTTAAGCTAAAGATATTCAATTATAAATTCAATGGTCATGATCATACCAGTTAACGATTCATCTTTGCACTACAGGCCAAATATATTCCTCAGTCACGATCATACCAATAATTTACCCATCTTTACACTCAAGTGAAAGAGAAATTCAACATCAGGGTTATAAAAATGTTATATGTGATAATAAAAACAATATGATCAACAACTGCATTTATTTTCAAGAGCAACAATCATAAATCAACGATAATTTGGTCAGAAAAAGAAACCAATTTTTGTCGTGAATAGTACCCATGAATAGTAACTCGTGAATAGTAACTCATGAATAGTAACTCGTGAATAGTACTCCGTATTCGTACATAGTACCGTATACATAAATAATGTCATATACGTCAATAGTGCCATATACATGAATAGTGCCGTATACGTGAATAGTGCCATATACGTGAATAGTAACCCCGACTCAAAAAGGTAGAAATTCCACAATAAGATCCATACCAATATGTCAGTATAATGATATTGAAAGAATAACATCATTATGATGAATATAACATCCCTTAATATCCCTTACTATCCCTTACCTCAAAAGAGCAGTAGTTCTAACTGGATATCGGATATGACGCTGAAGGAAACTTGCACTGATGAATAACAACTCACCAAGTATCTAAATACTCACAAAATACACTCGATAATCTAGAGAGAAAAAGAGAGAAAACTTATGAATTCTGGTGTGATTTTTAATTCTAACTTAGCCCTCTATTTATAGGAAAATATTAGTACGCCGAAGCAGATTTGACCTGCTTCCTGATGGCTTTACCTGCTACTATTCCACCCACCAAAAATCAATTATCTCCCCCCACAACAAAAAGTGGGGTCCACCCATTTCTAGAATTTTCCACCAACATCATTTATAAACCTAATTTCCGAATCAGTCACCTCTTTAAATTCATAACAAATTATACGTTCATTTTTAACGGTTCAAAATTTGTGAACTTATACTCAACTTATATATGTATAACATATCCAAAAATCACAACGATCCAACGGTCAGATTAAAAATTATAACTCACATAATAAAGTCGTAAGAACATCGATTTGATCTTTTAATACCTCCAATCCGACAAAAAATCGAAAATACCTCAACATTAATTCCTTCATTTATAACCACATAAATAAATCCATCATTTATATCCACATCAAATAAATATTTCCTTATCATATAAATCAATAATTAATTATTTACAAATAATATTACGTAATCACAATAATGACAACGCAGACGGTTCCTGTGAAAGAGGGCTTTCCGATAAGGATTTCTCCTTCTTGGGCGCGCAATTAGGTGACCAAACCTCTCCTCGATGAACTTTCTAGACATTACCAATAATGCTATCTAATAATATTATTCAAATAATATGAATTATTGATCCGATAATAGAAAATCTTTGTCGCAAATGACAATTATTGAAACAATAATAATATAAAATATCAACGCAACAATTATTGATTCAATAAAATAAAATATTGAGCAGTAATTATCGTAACAATTATTGAGAGTAGTGTCTTCTCACGTAAGAATCAATAATTGAAAAATATCGTGTAATACCGTCTTCTTTGCGCTTATTCACGGCAGACATCGTATTTTAACCACGTGTATTCCAACATGTGTTAACGGTAAAAACTACGCTGTTATTTATAAAAACTCAAATTTGTCGTTTTATTTATCTCGGCAGGTTATTACATTATGGGGCCCATAAATGGTCTTGCGTGGTCGTGCACGAATATTCCCTACGGAAAGAATATTCCACTACTAAAGCGAATATTCCCAAACAACAATGAATATTTTATAACCACTTGCGTATTTTGAAAAAAAAAATTATATATCATCCTTAACTTTAACTTTTATCAATTTAACCATTTACTAAATAGTAATTATAAGAAAAATTGAATACTTTTATTTCATAAAATTTGGGGTCTTACAGGAATGCTGAAGCAGAAGACTTCAGTCAAGATGACTCAACCAGCAGAAGGCTAAAAAGGCGCTCGTAAGTGATTCTGATAAAATTTCTAAATGTCCAAGCCTGTCCTTGAAGACCCATTGAGCTAACCTGAGTAAAGCTCACATGGCTACAAATTTGTATATGGGAGCAGGCCATGCAACCAAGATGAAGAGGGTCTTATATGCTCAAATCAAGAAAGTCATGCTATATGAGAAGAATCCTCAAGGGAGCTCACAACAGAGGATCATTGAGCTTAAGTCAAGAGGAGTTCTTTACAAAAGCAGAACCTCACAAACACAAGACTGTCAATGAAGACTACGATCGTAGTGTTGTCAAAAGATCGTAGAGTGATCAGTCTTGAAAATTTCTATGTCTACGATAGAAGAAGATTTATGTGATAATGATGATTCCAGTCAGAAGGAGATATGCAGGGCTGCCTCCAAATGAGTCTAAAGAAAAAGGAATCACATCTATCCGGGAAGACAACTTCAACCATGGGGAGCAGTGATCTGTTGAGAAATAACAACACTAAATTATATTATGAGGAAATATACCAGCTACAAAGTCCCAAAACCTTGTGGCTGATGAACCAAATGAAGATCCATAGTCAGTAGGAACGTCTCAAAACGTACTACTGATAACCTTTCAGCCACCTAACTCAAAATCGTGGAGTGCCTACGATCAAACATCTGATCGCAGTGTAGAAGCAGGAGGACACCACGATTATAGCAAATGCAATTGTCCAAAGTTGGTAGAGGACCTCCCCATCAGAAAAGGTCGAATGAGATGTCATTGCAAATCACTTCTATAGCATTTCATTTGGAAAGTGCCTTAGAGACAAACCTGACCCTTAGCTCACTCTAAGAGGTTGGCTCTTCCTGAGCTTCCTTGTCCCAGAAGAACTGCTTGATCAAATTCATCTCAAGGACCAAGTCAGTCAATGATCGTTAAGTCAAGGTTGAAGAGAACTCCACGATCACAGTGCAACCTCAACAATCGTAGAAGACAACTCGACGATCGTAGTTCTACCAAAGGGTACTCCAGTTCACAAGGAAGCTTGGAAAATGAGACAATTTCTCAATCATTCAAAATGAGGAGATAAGTTCGAGTATATCAGTATTCAAGCTATGCTGCATCAAAATGAGGATAAAAGTCAAAGTCATCTACTGCAGCATCTCTCAAAAGTTGATCGTTGAGTCAACAAAGGAAATCGTAGAGTCCATAGCTACCTTACCATGCTACTCTAGGAATCAAAAGGTCAACGGTCAAAGCCATGTCGTCTAAACGTCTACTCTTCTAAAATGAAATATCTAACTAAAAAGTTATGGGGAGTTACAGCTCATTACTGGGCATCGTGCAACCAATGGTCGGTTGACACATCACTGGTTATGCAGAGTTAGAAGGAACTGCCATAAAGACAATTTCAAATTTGCAGACAGTTATCAAAAGTTATTGAACCTTTCTCCCTCCTATTTTTAAACCCTAAAATATTCTCAAGAGCCAGAACAGATTAACACTCCAGAGCTTTATCAACTCACAATCAGCCATCTCTTATAAACCTCTCCGAATCAAATACCCACATTCTGTGAACTGCTCAAATGGAAAACTGGCGAGTAATCACTGACATTCAGCTCAGAACCAAGTCATTCGAGAAATCCAAAAAGAAGTTCAGAGACATTCTCGAACTTGTGAGGAAAGCTGGTTTCTCAGAATGTCTTGAGGCTAGCACTCGAGTATACATCAACCTGGTAAAAGAGTTCTACTCAAACGCCTCCATAAACTCTGGAACCCTTTCTACCAAGGTCAAAGGTCAGTATCTAAAACTGAAATCTTCTGACCTTAATCAGTGCCTAGGTTTTCCTAACCAAGGGCAGAAGAACCTTGATGATGTCAATACTGAACAAGCAAAGGAGATCATGGGGTACCAAAGAAACCCTAGTCTGAAAGGCATGAAGAAGAAGGAGTTTCCTGAAGAATACGAGTTCCTTGCTGAAATAGTTGGAAAATGCATATCGTCTTGAGGACCTTTGCACATGATACACGGTGCTTGACCAACAGTTGAAGATAATGTCAGCAATAGTTCTAAAGAAACAAATCAACTTTGGAGCTATCTTGTTCGATCAAATCTCCAAGTGGGTAGAGAAAGTTGAGGTGAAGAAGTCCACCGAAAAACCCCTGACTAAGGTGTTTCATGGTAGACTGCTGAGTATTGTGATGAAGAAAAAACTAGGAGGGAAGATCAAGGATAATGAAGGAGAGCCTTTGAATGTTCACAAATTGATGTCTCCACAATTATTTATGAACTGGAAGAAAAACCCCAAGGAGAATCGAAGGCTGACAACCAGGAGCAGCAACAGAGCCTTTGTAAGAAGAGGAAAGCAGAAGAGGCAGAAAACTCTGAGTCTGATGACTCTGTGCCAACATCAACCACACAAGCCAGAAAGAAATCCAGAGGTGTGAAGAAAGCTGGTGTTGTGAAGAAAGCTCAGACCCCACCAAGGAGTCTCTCCTCCAAGGACAAGGATAAAGAAAAAAAAGTCCTAACTGCTGAAACAACTAAGAGGAGAAGCAACAGGCTGCTTCAAGGGCCATTCAGCAAGAAAGCTAAGGTGGGAAAAAAAACCAGCCTCAGCTTCCCAAAATAGTACATCTACTGAAGAGAAGGACGTAGAGTCAGCAGAAGAAAAGGATACTGATGTTAAGGCTGAGTCCTCTCAAACTAAATCTAGCAGTGAAGGTGAAGCTGGATTAATGAATAAAAATTCAGCATCTGCTGATAAAGAAGAAGAATGCTCAAGCCCCATAGATAATTCTCAGAGTAGTCACTCTGTAAATGAAGAAGAGATTTAAGATGACCAAACTCCATCCCCTAATGCAACTGCCCCAACAAGCCCAGATAATGGGACAGACAATGTTGTCTCAAAAGAAGAAAAAAATGCCCCTGCCCTTGCTAAACCTGAAGGAAGTTCTTCTGATAAACCAAAGGCTTCCAAGTCTGAAGAAGAAGAGGAGTCTGACTCTCCCATAGTTGAACCTCTAAGAAGAAGGAAGAGCTACAGACTGCAAGCCAAGTTTGTCTCCAGAAGGAGTAGTGATCACTCAATACTATCATTGAACTGAGTGATGATGAGTTTGTATCAAAGGATGAAAGTGCTGAAGAGAGGACCAACAATGAAGAAGATGAATCAGAGGAAAATCTTGCTGAAGAAAGCTCTGAAAATGAAATGCAGTAAGAAGGATTCTCTGCTGGAAATGATCAAGATGGTTCAGGCTCCGAGAGAGAAGAGATTGAAAAAGAGTCTGGTTCAGCACCACAGGAAGCAGACGAACAAGAAGACTATCTAGTTCTCTCCCCTGCAAGATTTAACATAAGAATAGTGGTGGAAGTCTCAAATGAACTACCAGATGCTCCACCAGAGAGATGGGTTAACTATGGAAATGAGCAGCTCAAGGTAGTAAGAATGACTACCTTTGACATAGCTAAAAACTGGAACAACATGGAGCTAGACTACTCGACCATTCTCTACAATCTCGATGACTTGCTGATGAGATGGTTCTTCCAGTGGATGCCATGGCTAAAGTGTTGGGTTTCGGCACAGAAACGCACAGCAAAAATTAAAATTTTAAAGCAATTTTTGAAACCCTAAAATAGGATCCATGCGAAAAACAATTAATTTAGTGGTTAGATATTATACCGATTATAGAATTTTCTGAAACGCTCTGAATCTCCAACGCAATTCCTCACGGTACTACGTCTCTACGGTATCCACACGAACGCACACAAACCGTCGCACGATTCTACAATAAAAGGAGCTGCGACGACTAGCCACCAAAGGAACAAGATTTTTGAAATTTTCTCTAGTCTCTCTCTAAGAGCAGCTATGGTTTGTGAGTTTATGATCGTTTCTTAAAATGGCTGCTATATATCATATATATAGTAGTTAATAGGAATTAATCAAAACCCTAATCCAATTAAAATAAAATTCAAAATTTATATATATATATATATATATATCTTAATTAAGTCTTACTTAATTAATATACCTATATATAAATTATCCTATTAATTTAAATTCGTAATTTATAATTCTATCAATCATATTGACATATTTAAATCTTTACAATTTAAATTAATTTCCTTTTAATTACGTTCTTTGTGTGTGACCCTATAGGTTATTATTACGTTGGCAATAATTTTAAAATCATATTATAAAATTATAAACAGTGAGCGACATCTAGTAATGCATCACTGCTACCCAAGTAATAATAAGATCAATGATTCGATGCAACCTTTTCGTGACTAATATTTCAATGTAATTTAATCCTTTTAACCTTGACATCCTAGATTAAACTCAAGTCATGGAATATGTCATACTCTTCATAATTTAATCTAAGTTTTCTTGATCAATGAGTAAACTATATGAAATAAATCACTATTTGAGCATGGCCATGCATTTCATAGTTTTACTCAATCAAGAGGCCTATGGATATAACCCCTAATATATAGGATGGTTAAATTCCATCTAGATCACTCATATTCCTCACACGATTCATGATGTACCCAATAATCACCTTTATAGTCCACCCTATTAAAGGTGACATTTGATGATATCAAAGTACATAAATTCTCGTGTAGAAATATAGTGATTTCAGGTCGGAGGACCATTACATCATTGTCACTATGAGAATCGCTAATGACACTTCGATGCTCCACATAGAATTCTCATGGTGGTGGGTCCATCCGAAGACATCGTTCTCTAACACATACCTATGCATTGACTTAATATCTCATATATTTATGACCAATGAGATTTGGTCATCAAATCGATCCACATACTAGTCTCAATGCATCATTGTTGTCCTATCAACAATGATACTCGACTAGGGACATTTAAGAGCAATGATACTAATTGTAATTATATACTCTCATGTTCAAGTCACATACTTGAAACTATATAAATTGTATCACTATTCTAAGGAATTTTATTATGTTAACATTTATATAACGTGTAGAGCCCCCAAATCCGGGTACTTGAAACCCGAACTCGGTGCTTTACGATACCATTTCTATGAGCGAAATAATACTAATAATAATAACAATAATATAAAGATCAACTTAATTTACATATCATAAGAGTCTGAATCCCAAATACGTAACCTTTAAACATTCATTACAACCCATGATAGATAATATATATCATACCTGTCTTAATAAAGTCAAACTATTACATAAACTACCATAAATCTTATTTGGTTAGCTTTCCTTTTACTTTGTTTCTGCATGAGCTTTCTAGTTCTTCATACTTAGCTGAAAACATTTAAATTAAGCAAGGATGAGCATTTGAGTGCCCAACAAGTAATAGCAATTATATATATAAGCTGAAAGAATTTAAATATTTTCTTTATACTACCCTTCTACAACGATTCAACAGTTATGAAGTAATCTGTACCAATGATAATAATATATCAATTCTATACCAATTTTTGAAACTACGTACTGACTATAAATAAGGTTTAGGTGACATGCTATGAACATTGTTTTCAATTTTTGAATAGGTTAAACAGAAATTCATCTGCAAACCGTCATAACTTACGGGCACGGGGGGTGGTGATCAGCCCGTTATGGCCTGCATTGATCAATACTACATGCAAGAACGAGGGTATCGTGCACTCTGTACACCTTAGGTGCATAAAAAGTTTTCCCGTGTATGGATGTTCATACTTGCCTGGGTTCCAAATCAAAGGTTTTATCTTGTTCAACAATAATCTATAATTCAACATATATATATATATATATATATATATATATATATATATACGGGTAATTGACAAAGGTATATCAACATATGATTAAATACAATGATTATCCAAGTGGGGACACTTGTATAACCATTTATAGAAATTAACGAACAGAATATATATCTGAATTATCATATACTAACATGTTGATAATCAATGAGCGTATATAATATAGGGTTAATAATTTGTACAAGTAATAATATAGTTTAGAAACATTCTTACTCATGTCCGTTCAAGATAAAAAAATGCAAAGGTAAAGATACTTACACGATGTGTTGCTTATGATTCACAACTTAGTTTTATCGTTTATATCAACGACACTATCATTAATCGGATCATTTTAGATTCGATTAGAACAATATACTATAACACATAGTATTACATTTCGCGAGCTAAAGACATAACCTAATCACATTATTACCCATATTTAACAACCATTGAATCACAAATAATCACATATCTAATTAAATTATCTGAGTCCAGATCAATTTATGACACATGTCGGTGTACCGACAGCTTTATCGAGTAATTATCGAGTTTAAGACTCTATTCTGTAACTCAATGTCTGTAAGTATCAATTATATTATTTTTAAATGACTTAATATAATTTTAAAATATTTATTATAATTTATCATGAATTTTCAAACACCGGAATCATTATTAAATGATTTAAATATTAAATAATTCTATTATCATTAATATTTAATTAGTATTAAACTATTAATGAAATCATTTCCAAAATGTTAAAGTTATTTATAATAACTCAAAATACTTTTAAAGTATTAATATTATCCTTAAATGATTTTTAAAACATTTAAAATTATTTTTAAATAATTACCATTAATATTTAAATATTAATGTACTATTTATCAAAATATTAAAAGTCATTATTTATAACTTAAAATATTTTTAATTCATTTATATCCTTTTTAAATGATTTTTAAATTAATAAAACCATTTTAAAAACTATTTATTATTAAATAAATTTAATATCATTAATAATAAATTAATAATTATTAATATTAAATTATTAATAAAATTATCCTTTAAATATTAAAAGTTATATTTTATAACTTAAAATATCTTTAAACACTTTATTTTCATTTAAAATGGTTATTATAATATAAAAATCTTTTTTAAACTAAATTATTTAATATAATTATTAAATAACTTTAATATCATTAATAATAATTAATTAATGAAATTTAACTTTAAATATTGAAAGTTATATTTTATAACTTAAATATTTTTAAATACCTTATTATTATTTAAAATGATTTTTAATATAATAAAATAATTTTAATTAATTAATTTAATTCATTTAGTAAATAACTTAATTATCATTAATATTAATTTATTAATGAAATTTATCACAAAATATTAAAAGTCATTAAAAATAACTTAAAATATTTTCTTATATCATAATATAATTTTAAATGATTTTTCAAATATTAAAATTATTTTAATCTAATTTATTTAATATTATAATTAAATAAATTAAATACTAATAATATTTCAAAAATATTAAATATTTATGAAATATACTTAAAATTATTAAAAACTAATTTTCAAAATTTAAAATAATTTTTAATAATTTATTTGGTATTTTTAATAATTAAAAACTTTTTTTTCTATTTATTTAATGAAATTAAATAATTTCCGAAAAATAATAAATATTGTCTGTCGCTAAAGGGCCCTATAGCGACGAAACTGTATCTATAGGTGTTTCTTGAAGTCATTTCTTGCCAAACCCGTAACTCCTTATTAGCATTTCGAGGTTCCTTGTTTGACCAAGCTTAATTTAGTGTGTGTTGTGTTTTTGGGTCTGTTGTTTGTCAGAGAATGTAGTGCTAGTGTAGAACTACAAGATCCAACAACAAACATAATCATATACTGCATAACCCAATATATCTGAGCCTCGAAAATGGCTGTCAGACCTGTTCTTCATTTCTGGGTTTCCCAGAAATGAAGAACAGTTCAATTGTCCATTTTTGGGCTTCTACAACTTGTAATCCTTGTAATATTTTAGTGATTTAAATCTTTCTGTGTGTAGCCAACATGTAGGACAAGAGATTTATCACATAACATCAACTAAATCATAACACAATCGTCAGATCCGGACCGGTCAAAGCATGTCAGAAACTGTGTTCATAGGTTTTCTGGGTTACCTAGAAAATCGGATCCGTGCTCAAAATACCAACTTTGACCAGCCACTAAGATCTATTCGTTTATTGTTAAGGAGCTTTTAAGGCATAAACATGGACTTAAAATACAAGACTACAATCTAGATTCAACAAAAACAACAAAAAAAAATATAATTGAAAGATAAATTTGGTTTAAAATGTTGTCGGTAGATTTCGGGCATTTTATCGGTTACCAAAAATTTAAATATTAAACGGTCTATTCCACTATGTTTGAGCTTGAATATCTTGCAATCTAGACCAGATCTAAGTCTAATTCTTGCTTCAGATCAAAAACTACATGTCAGACTACATATTTAAACCTTTAAACAACAAAAATCATACATGAACAATGATCTATGGCCACTGACATTAGTTGTCAGACCACAGTTTGAACTTTTTCCAGATTTGGTAAATCTTCAAATTCGAGCCTTTAGATGTTATGGATCTAACATCTAGCAACCCAGATCATCATTAGACACCTTATATAACATGTTTAACAAAAAAAAATTAACATCAAACAACAAATCGTTGGACTGATTTCTTGGCTAGGGTTTATACCTTCTTTGATCAATTTTGATTTTGGCTTCTGTTTTTGTTATGGTTGTTCGTGGGGCTTGGTTCTTGACTGATATTATGAAATAATTTCGGAGGTTTGGGGCTTTAGAGAAAAGGTTTGAGTGTTGGACAAAAATAAGTGAACAAATGATACTTTCTCTCTCTCAAATCTATTTATAGTAGTGTATTGTGCATGTATGGCTAGTTGAGTTGCTGATCTGCTGAGAGTTATGGCACATGGGGTGGTTGGATTTGGTCACCAACCCATCCTATTGTCAAACCCTACTAGTTAGCCAAAATAATACAACTAGGGGCAAAATGGTCATTTGATAAATCATTTTAATGGCAATTTTGTAACTTGTCAAAAACCTTAGGGTTTAACCCCAAGGTTTAGCATAAATTGAATGATTTTTTAACTAGGGTTTGTACAAAAAATAAAATAAAATAAAATAAATTTTAGTTTCTAAAATTTTGAAATTAGGGTTTCATATTTATGATTAATTTTCTAATTTATCTCTATACAGAGAACATTAGGGTTTAATATCTCTAATTATAATTAACTTTACTAATTTAGCAATTAGGGTTTATTCTTTTTAGGGGTAATTAGGGTTTCCAATTACTAAATTAGGGTTCTAGTTTAGTAATTAGGGTTTAACAATTTAGGGTTTCCATAATTAACAATTGTAATCATAATACTTGTTAATTAATCACATTAACACAATCACCAATCAATCTTGAACTCTAATTTGAGTTTTCAATTAGGGTTTTAGATTTTATAAATTAGGATTTTATAATTAATTAAGTTTTCTAAAGATTAGGGTTTCTAGATTTTTTAATTAGGGTTACCTAATTAATGCATTTAATACATACATACATATAAATTATATAACACACTTTTAAAACAATCTTGTACTCTAATTTGGATCTCAAATTAGGGTTTAACATTATTACTAGGGTTTGGTCATAATAATACAGTAATTGACCAACCATTATCAATATCTGGACATACAAAGTACATATTCATAGCACTAAAAAATCAAAATATAATTAATATTATATTATTATTCTCATACCTTGACAATAATCCAAAATTAGGGTTTGGATTCCATATCTAATTTATTCTTTCATATTTAACCTTAATAATTAAGGTAAAATAATTGGCTTAATAATCTGTACTTAAAATTCATATAATAAAATAATTATTATAATTATTCTATAAATCATTTCTTATATTATTTAAATAATATATGATTATATTTTTATAAAAATAATTAATAAAAACATTTTTATCTTAAAATTCATTATTATAAGAATATACTTTATAATAATCAATAATTCTAAAATAAATTTATTTGTAAATATTTATGTAATAAATATATTTTTATTTACCACATAAGTACATATACACATTATCTTGTACAAATCCTCATCTTTAAAAAAAAAAATTATACGCAAAATTTCTGATTTATTTATATAGAAGATATCGGGTTGTTACATTCACCCTCCTTTATAAAGATTTCGTCCCCAGAATCACCGTTTTAAAAAACCTACACATATACGGTTACATAGCATATACAATCTTTGCAAGTAGATCTTGATCAACTTTGATCGAACTGATCTTTAACTATTCACATCAAGCTTGTCTTTCTGATTAAACAGAAATTTGATTCCTAAAAGAACTCAAATTCCTCCTTCAAAATATCTTTATAAAATAATTTACTATATATAAGAAAATAATATATAAGAAAATAAAAATTTGTTCGAATATTACCTGGAGTTGCATCCTCGGCTGCTACCGTATCTTGTACATTTATGCTGAAGACTCCTGCGTTGATTTTGTTGATTTGTTTGTTGAAGTCGGTCTTGTTATCGCCAATGTCCTGCTGCCTTTCCTTATATTTGCATTCCTTGCCTCCCTTCTCTTTCTTGGACAGTCTTTCACCTTATGCTCCATTGATTTACAAATAAAACACCAATTATACACTCTTGGATTGGGGCAGTTATGAGAGATATGTCTCTCCTGTCCACACTTATAGCACACAAACTTTCTTTTTAAACACACTCCCGGCCTAATTCTGGTATTATCGAAATTATCTCATTTCATCGTATAGGTGTCAAAAGTTTTCTTTTGTCCCCCTGTTACCCTAGTTATCACGCACGCGTCAACGGGGTCAGTTGATCTTCTAGATCCTGGAAATATGACGGCCTTGAAGCCTTTGCAATCCATTAATTGATTGTGTGGCTGATTTCCTGCTGCTGGTATTCCATTCTACATAGCTTGAGCGATAACATTCGAGATATTATATATCAGGTCTGGTTATTCTCCGGTTTCGTTAACAGGTTCTTCTATCCTTTAGTTTCATTTTCGTTTCAGCGGTATTCTCATAAATTATTCTTTATTAACTTACTTTCTAAGCCTTATCATATAAGTTTAATATATTAAACTTGTTTCATTACTTAAACATAGATTCATATTCATCCAACGATTTTAAAATACTTTACATATCATAATACATATTTCTTTAAACATCAGCTATCCCTTTGTGACTTCCAAAAGTCAGGATTTACAACCTTGATTAATACAAAAGTTTTAGAATATTACATTACACAGACATACTAAGCACACATATTACATTAAACATGCTTACACAACAGAACTTATACCACCTATTTACTAAGCCTTTTTCCTTGGACAACCATTTGCTCGATGACCTTCCATCCCACAGATAAAATATGCTCTTAGCTTAAAGTCGGGACAATGATGAGAGGTATGTCCCTCATGTCCGCAAATGTAACATATCTTTCTCCCTTTCTTCTTATCGGATTTTCCTAAGTCATGGTCTTCTATCTTTCTTTTCCCCTTCTTGATCGGAACTGCACACGCTGTGTTGCTTGTGGCTCCCATCGGATCAATTTGGATTTTAAGCTTATCTTGTTCTTACATTATTTCTATTAACGCTTGAAGCAACTGACTATTTAACAGCTTTTCTATCTCCCACAACCTTTCCAGAGAAGAAACCTTGTTCTTCAGATCCTGCACCTCCGTTGATGCTTGATCATCTTCAACTTTAGTGTCTGAATCGCTATCTGTCAGCTCCACCATCTCTGGATCTGGTACTACGTTTTCTACAATGACTACCTCGTCCGAGTTGTTTGCATCGTGAGCCTCTATTTCAGTTATTGGCTTCGATATCAGCTCGGGTGTATGGGTTTGACCCTTCTTCATGCTATATGCATATAACAAGCCTTTTCTACCAGACATCTACACATATAAATTATTCTGATTAGCATATAGTTTATACACACAACAAATAAGAGTTTTATATAAGTTATCTTTTATTTTATTTGACGATGAACTTAGTCAATATAAGTTATTTATATTTTCAACGTTTCCCTATGTCCTAAGGTTATAGCCTAAGGTCTAACCCACCTAAGGTTTTAACCCTAAGCTCGATACTAACTCAGAGAGCCCCCAAATCCGGGTACTTGAAACCCGAACTTGGTGCTTTACGATACCATTTCTATGAGCGAAATAATACTACTAATAATAACAATAATATAAAGATCAACTTAATTTACATATCATCAGAGTCTGAATCCCAAGTACGTAACCTTTAAACATTCATTACAACCCATGATAGATAATATATATCATATTTGTCTTAATAAAGTCAAACTATTACATAAACTACCATAAATCTTATTTGGTTAGCTTTCCTTTTCCTTTGTTTCTGCATGAGCTTTCTGGTTCTTCACACTTAGCTGAAAACATTTAAATTAAGCAAGGATGAGCATTTGAGTGCCCAGCAAGTAATAACAATTATATATATAAGCTGAAAGAATTTAAATGTTTTCTTTATACTACTCTTCTACAACGATTCAACAGTTGTGAAGTAATCTGTACCAATGATAATAATATATCAATTCTATATATACCAAATTTTTGAAACTACGTACTGACTATAAATATGGTTTAGGTGACATGCTATGAACATTATTTTTAATTTTCGAATAGGTTAAACAGAAATTCATCTGCAAATCGTCATAACTTACGGGCACGGGGGTGATCAGCCCATTATGCCCTGCATTGATCAATACTACATGCAAAAACGAGGGTATCGTTCACTCTGTCCACCTTGGGTGCATAAAAATTTTTCTCGTGTATGGATGTTCATACTTGCCTGGGTTCCAAATCAAAGGTTTTAACTTGTTCAATAATAATCTATAATTCAACATATATATATATATATATATACGGGTAATTGACAAAGGTATATCAACATGTGATTAAATACAATGATTATCCAAGTGGGGACACTTGTATAACCATTTATAGAAATTAACGAACAGAATATATTTCTGAATTATCATATACTAACATGTTGATAATCAATGAGCGTATATAATATATGGTTAATAATCTGTACAGTAATAATATAGTTTAGAAACATTCTTACTCATGTTCATTGCATAAAGAAAATGCAAAGGTAAGATACTTGATCGATGCTACCGCTTCAGATTCACGACTTAGTTTTATCATTTATATCACGACCTATCATTAATCAGATCATTCGTTCGATTAGAACAATATACTATAACACATAGTACTGTATTTTGCAGTTAGCACATAACCTAATCACATTATTACCCATGTTTAACAACCATTGAATCACAAATAATCATATATCTAATTAAATTATCTAACTCCAGATCAATTTATGACACATATCGATTGTCTTATGACTTTATTGGGTAATTATCGAGTCTAAGACTCTATTACAGTAACTCGATATCGTAAGTATCGTATCGTATTATTTTTAAATGACTTAATATAATTTTAAAATATTTATTATAATTTATCATGAATTTTTCAAAACAGGATCGGAATCATTATTAAATGATTTAAATATTAAATAATTCTATTATCATTAATATTTAATTAATATTAAACTATTAATGAAATCATTTCCAAAATGTTAAAGTTATTTATAATAACTCAAAATACTTTTAAAATGATTTTAAAACATTTAAAATCATTTTTAAATAATTACCATTAATATTTAAATATTAATGTGCTATTTATCAAAATATTAAAAGTCATTATTTATAACTTAAAATATTTTTAATTCATTTATATCCTTTTTAAATGATTTTTAAATTAATAAAACAATTTTTAAACTATTTATTATTAAATAAATTTAATATTATTAATAATAAATTAATAATTATTAATATTAAATTATTAATGAAATTATCCTTTAAATATTAAAAGTTATATTTTATAACTTAAAATATCTTTAAACACTTTATTTTCATTTAAAATGATTATTATAATATAAAAATCATTTTTAAACTAAATTATTTAATATAATTATTAAATAACTTTAATATCATTAATAATAATTAATTAATAAAATTTACCTTTAAATATTGAAAGTTATATTTTATAACTTAAAATATTTTTAAATACCTTATTATTATTTAAAATGATTTTTAATATAATAAAATGATTTTTAATTAATTTATTTAATTCATTTAGTAAATAGCTTAATTATATTTAATATTAATTTATTAATGAAATTTATCACAAAATATTAAAAGTCATTAAAAATAACTTAAAATATTTTCTTATATCACAATATAATTTTAAATGATTTTTCAAATATTAAAATCATTTTTATCTAATTTATTTAATATTATAATTAAATAAATTAAATACTAATAATATTTTAAAAATATTAAATATTTATGAAATATACTTAAAATAATAAAAACTAATTTTCAGAATTTAAAATAATTTTTAATAATTTATTTGGTATTTTTAATATTTAAAATCTATTTTTTTCTATTTATTTAATGAAATTAAATAATTTTCGGAAAATAATAAATCATACGTCGTCATTAAAGGGCCCTATAGCTTATTTAAAGCGTCTCTATATCGTGTTCTTGGTACATTCTTGCCAAACCCAAAACTCCTGAGCGGTTTGAGGTTCCTTGTTTGACCAAGCTTGTGACGCCCCCAAAATAGGTCCATTCCATCCAACCCATTCTGAGTCGCCAAATACATGGTACAGAAAACAACTACAACTTTATTACAACAATTGTCATACAAAATATAACAACACATATGCTGTGAGTTTGGATACAAATATATACTCAGCCCATGACTCGTGTCCCAACCGTAATGCGATTAAATGTCCCATTGATGAGACAACACCTCACAGTGATACCTACATAAAGGTATAGTCAAAAATTGTTTTAGAAATTATAATCTTTGGGAAATGCTCAAGGAAACCTTCGTACATGGGAGGCCATGCTTCCAAGTTATGATAGATATCATATGTCCACAGAATTATCCTTGGTTGACCTAATAGACCCCAAAGAAAAACAAGAAGATTACTATCATATTCTTTCCAATTGTGAGTCTTTTCTTGACATATCATTATCTCCACTGTCTCTAATTGAGAGTTATACTTCAACCAAACACCAAGATTATATCGGTAGTGCTCGTAGATATACTCAAAGAAGTGGATGAGCACAACCACGTCTTATGATGACACGAGGTTGTACAATCATTAGACATCTTATGACGATAGTGGCAAAACATCCTTCCAAAGTTGAGTTCACCTCACCTCAACAAATTATAGACCACCGATTCTATTCCCCTATTATCCCCGCTCGACCCAAATTTACACTTTTATTACACGAAAAGGAATTGTGAAGCAAAAGGGTGAACACAACTAACTTCGATAAATAATATCATGACTAAAGATAATTAAATTATCAATAGCCTTCATCGATAATAAATCGTAGATTTAGAACATATGGTAGATGATAAAACTTTTCAACCATAGTAATAAACGGTGAAGCAAGCAATCCATTAGAAGAGTCGAATAGATAATAATGTAAGACCCCAAATTTTTTTTTTTAAATAAAAGGAATTTCCTTTATTTATTATTTTGAAATAGTAAGGGTTGATTTGATTAATGTGGATAGTTAAGGGTTAAATACGCAAATATTTCAAAATAAGCAAGTGGTTATAAAATATTCATTTACGTTGGGAATATTCGTTTGGTCGTAGAATATTAAATCTTGTCGGGGAATATTAAATAACGACAGTAGCTTGACCGTGTGGCCCCCATAACGGAAAGCGATTGGATGAGGAAAATGACAAAGTTTGGGTGGTTATAAATAATGGCGTAGTTGTTACCATTAAAGGCTGTTGGAATACCCGTTGGTTAAAATCTGATGTCTACGCGTGATTGCACACGATAGCACACGGTATTACATGCAGTATTGTTGAATTATTGATTCGCACGTAAGATGGCTTTACTCAATAATTATTCTGATGAGTTCTTTGTTGATAGTTTATTTTATGGATTCAATAATTCTTTGCGTTGGTATTTTATATTATTCTTTGTTTAATAATTGTCGCACAAGATTTCCCATTATCGGATCAATAATTCATATTATTTAAATAATATTATTAGATAGCATTATTGGCAATGTCTAGAAAGTTACATCGAGGAGAGGTTTGGTCACCTAATTGCGCAATGAGAAGAGAGATCCTTATTGAAAGCCCCCTCTTTCACAGGAGAACTGGTTGTCATAAATGTGATTACGTAATATTATTTGTGAATAATTAATTATTGATTCATATGATAAGGAAATATTTATTTTATATGAATATAAATGATGGATTTATTTATGTGGTTATTAATGAAGGAATTAATGTTGAGGTGTTTTATCGGTATTTTATCGGATTGGAGGTATTAAAAATCAAATCGGGGTTTTGAGATATATTATGGGGTTATAATTTTAATCCGACCGTTGGATTGTGGTAATTTTGGATATGTTATACATACATAAGTTGAGTATATGTCCACAAATTTTGAACCGTTAAAATGAACGAATGATTTGTTATGAATTTTAAGAGGTGTCCGATAGGAAATTAGGGTTATAATTGATTTTGGTGGAAAATTCTAGAATTGAGTGGGCCCCACTTGTGGTTGGTGAAGAAATGTGCTGAATTTTATTTCAAATGTGGTGGGTGGCAATAGTAGCGGGTAAAGCCATCAGGTAGCAGGTCAAGTCTGCTTCGGCGGGCTAACATTTTCCTATAAATAGAGGGCTAAGTTAGAATTGAAAATCACACCGAAACAAAGTTTTCTTTCTCTCTATATTATTGAGCGTATTTTGTGAGTATTTAGATACTTTGAGAGTTCTTTGTCAAAGACAAGTTTCATTCAAAGATCACTTGAGCCTTTCCTTCCAAATCTCGATTCTTTGAGGTAAGGGATGTTATTTTCTTCTCAAATGATATTAATTCTTCAATATCATTATCTTTGAAATATTGGTTGGTACTTTTTATCAAAGTTGGAACTTTTTTCATGTCGGGGTTACTATTCATGAGTTACTATTCACGAGTTACTATTCATGAGTTACTATTCACGAGTTACTATTCACGAGTACTATTCATGAAGCGTGAAGATGTTTTTTGTGGAATTTCTATCTTTTGTGTGTGAGATTTACTATTCACGATACTAAGACTTATTCACGATATCTGAGACTATTCACGAATACGGACATTATTCATAGAAAAATGAAAATTTTTCTTTTCGTCTAAAATATCTATTCGGATACTAGCTTTGATTGTATCCATGTTTTGATCATTCTTGAATTTTACTTCACTATGATTATTTATGAAGTATTTTTGAACTCGGATTGTTTAAAGTACGAATCCATAATATTTGTCATTTTGTTTTCTTTGGATTCGTTTCTTTAAAAATATTTTCATCATCCTCGGTCTTAAATGATGATATTATTGAATATCTTTTCAGAGTGCAAAGATGAATGATTTCTGAAGAATATCTTTGGCTTTTTGTAGTGCAAAGATGAGCGGTGTTTAAATGAACATGAATGGTGATGAATATCTTTGCTTCAGTAGTGCAAAAGATGAACAGTGTTGAGATGAACATGACCGATTGATGAATATCTTTGGCCTTTAGTGCAAAGATGAGCAGTGTTGAGATGAACATGTGGAGATTGATGAATATCTTTGGCCTTTAGTGCAAAGATGAGCAGTGTTGAGATGAACATGACCGATTGATGAATATCTTTGGCCTGTAGTGGAAAGATGAATATTTGATTTGAGAAGAATATTGATTGATGTTACAGGAATAAAATATTGATGATGGACTGTTGAATTCATAGATTATAGTAGATTTCATTCTCTATGTAACTCTTCTATGAATTATTATTTCAATGCGAATATTGATCTCTGAAACTTGTTGTACATTGTATTCTATCGATTTTTCCTGTTGGAGACTAACGATAATTTGTTGTATATTATCTTAGTCATAACATTCTTTCTTGGGCTAGTTGAGCTCACCCTTTTCCTTGTTGTTCCATTTTTCTTCTCAGGAGGCGAGAATGTAGCGAGTACTAGTCGGGGTATGGAATGAAGGTTCTAGAGAGAGTTGTTTAGTAGTCCTCACCATTATTGTAAAATAATGTATCAATAAATGTGATGAGGATTTATTTGAGTATAAATATTGTCTAGAAGATAATATTTGTATTTAAACTCACAGTTTTATTGTTGTGATAATAAAATTGTAGTTGTTTCTGTACCATGTATTTGGCGACTCAGAATGGGTTGGATGGAATGGACCTATTTTGGGGTCGTCACAAATAAAGTCTATTATCTTCTCCATGTTAAAAGTCCACCAACAATGTTTTATCCCTGTAGCATCAATCAACAGTTCCTTTCCACAATCATATGAATAACTCATAATCATAATTGTGATTCTAAATTCCTCTTCACACCCAGGACGAAGATAATTTTCATCACATGTCTTTACCTGAAACATCAAAGATCATGGTTATACCAAATCACAGTTCTTGTTTATAATCATACTAACAATTCATCATTGCACTACGGCCAAAGATATTCATCAACGGACCATCTTTGCACTACAGGCCAAAAATATTCAACAACAGGTCATCTTTTCACTACGGGCCAAAGATATTCATCAACAATTCATCTTTGCACTACAGGCCAAAGATATTCAATAAAAGTTCATCTTTGCACTACGGGCCAAAGATATTTCAACAACAGATCATCTTTGCACTACAGGCCAAAGATATTCAACAACAGATCATCTTTGCACTACAGGCCAACGATATTCATCAACAGTTCATCTTTGCAATACATGCCAAAGATATTCATCAACAGTTCATATATGCACTACAGGTCAAATATATTAATATCTCAAAGAAATATATAATCATTTCAAAATCTATATAAACCATAATTATAACCATGCTAATCAATTCACCTTTGCACTTAAGCTAAAAAAATTCAATTGTAAATTCAATGGTCATGATCATACCAGTCAACGATTCAACTTTGCACTACTGGCCAAAAAGAACCCATAGTCATGATCATACCAATAATCTACCCATCTTTACACTCAAGTCAAAGAGAAATTTCATCACCAGAATTATAAAAATGTTATATATGATAATAAAAATAATATTATCAAAACATGGGTTCAATCAAAGATAGTAACCATAATAGACATCTTGGACAAAAGAAAAATTTTATTTTTTGGTGAATAGTGTCGTATTCGTGAATAGTAATCCCGACACAAAAAGGTAAAGTTTTACAATAAAATCCATATCAATATTTATAACACCTTAATCTAAATGTTATAAATCACTTAATAATATCAAAATCTTAATATTATTAATATTACAATATGATTTAATAATTTCTTAAACTTATGAACAATTTATTTAAATTGTTTACACTTTACTAATTAACGCATTTAATCATCATAAAATGCCAAACTCATAAGATTTCATCACCAATAACCAAAACCCTCATCAAAAATCTGCATATACCACATATATGATTTTCAAGCCATAAAATCATATTTTTCAATTTTCTTCCTTCACATAACATATTTAATTCATTCATTCATAACTAGTCCATTTTCATGAAAAATACCAAATCAGTTCCAAAAATATTTCTTTTCTGAGATTTAGCAGAATATAGTCCCATATTGAACATATAGTTTTCCCGAAATTTTTAAAATTCATTTACTATTTTTCATATGGCCAAAACCACCGAATATTTAGACATTTATCATAAATTGTACTTTTATCCAAAAATTCCGGAATTCACATAGTACACTGATATTATATAGATATACTTCCAATAAAAATTTCATCAATTTTGGAGTTAACCACAAGGGGTTATAAGCGGTTACTTTTAAAATAGTCTTTTCTCATAAAATTCACAACTCTTAGTCTATACATTCAAAAATCGTCATTTTTGGACACAATCTAGAAAACTCATCAAATTATCATTTCAAATTTTTCCTGAATTTTTGAAGGTCAGAAAAATTACGAAACTGAAAAACATAACAACCATTAAAATCCCTTAATATCCCTTACCTCAAAAGAGCAGCATTACTGACTGGATATCGGATATGACGCAGAAGGAAACTTACACTGAAGAATAGAAACTCACCAAGTATCTAAATATTCACAAAATACACTCGATAATCTAGAGAGAGAAAGAGAGAAAACTTGTTTCTAGTGTGATTTTCAATTCTAACTTAGCCCTCTATTTATAGGAAAATGTTAGCACGCCGAAGCAGACTTAACCTGCAACCTGATGGCTTTACCTGCTACTATTCTCACTCACCACATTTGAAAATTCAATTGAGCACATTTCTCATCAACCAAAAGCGGGGCCCACCAATTCTAGAATTTTCTACAAAATCATTTATAACCTAATTTCCAAATCAGTCACCTCTTAAAATTCATAACAAATTATACGCTAAATTTTAACGGTTCAAAATTTGTGGACATATACTCAACTTATATATGTGTAACATATCCAAAAATTACAACGATCCAACGGTCGGATTAAATATTATAATTCACACAATAAAGCTGTAATAACACCGATTTGATCTTTTAATACCTCCAATCCAACAAAATACTGATAAAACACCTCAACATTAACTCCTTCATTTATAACCACATAAATAAACCCATCATTTATATCCACATTAAATAAATATTTCCTTATCATATAAATCAATAATTAATTATTCACAAATAATATTACAGAATCACAATTATGACAACCCGTGGTAGTTCTAGGAAAGAGGGGCTTTCAGATAAGGATTTCTCCTCATCTTGGCCGCAATTAGGTGACCAAACCTCTCATTGATAGAACTTTCTAGACATTGCCAATAATCCTATCTAATAATATTATTCCAAATCATATGAATTATTGATCTGATAATGAAAAATACTGTGCAGTGACAATTATTGAAACAACAATAATATAAAATATCAACGCAGCAATTATTGAAACAATAAAATAAAATATTGATCAATAATTACTACAATTATTGAGTAGTGCCTTCTTACGTAAGGATTAATAATTCAACAAATATGTGTAATACCGTGTTTCTTCGTGCAACCACGCCAGACATCGTATTTTATGTTAGGTTTTGTAATATTCATAACGCAATCAAATTGCATAAAAAGTGCTGAAGCGTGTAAAAATCGAGTTTAAAAATTTACAAACCATATACCCGGATCATCCTTTATGCATAATTATTAATTAAACGAAAAGATAAAGAATAAAATCATACCCTTGAAGATCGAGCTTCCTCAGGTACAAGTTCACCTCCAAATCCTTTCGCGTTCAACTTGAATCCACCGGGTTTGGTTCCTTCCTTTGATCAACGTTAGCCACCCAAATGTTTGGCCTCTAGAGGTGATCCACCAAGGAAGAATAAAATTCAAGAAGATGGGTGTTATGGCTAACCCTAGTTTTCAATCTCTATAGAAAGGGTGTACTCTCCCAACTATTGGAATTACGTATGTTAAAAAAAAATCAACAACCCATACCACCCATAATAAGACTCCTCTTATTTATAGATGTGGGCAACCCACCTTAACAATTAAGGAATTGGGTTTTAATTAATTAATTCTTTTAATTAATTAAGCTCCCTAATCTTATTAGGGATAATTAATTAAACTCCTTTAACTAATTTTCCTTCCTAATCCAATTAGGAATAAATGAGAGTACTTATATTAAATTAATTCCTAAACTCTTTTAGAAATTAAAATAATAATAATTGTAATAATATTAATAAGACTCCTCTTATTAATTTATATTTAATATTCTAAAATATTAAATAATAAATATTAAGCTATTTAATTTATTCTATCACCATAGATTAAATTAAATATACTTAACATATTATTACGATTATGCCATTAACTTCTTAAATAATTATTCTTCCTTTTTTATGGTGTGACCCTTTAGGTTCTCCATATTAAACCCATTGTGAATAAATCAATTAGAACAATTTAATCTTATTTAAATAAATAAATTAAACAATTAATTTATTTAAATAAATAATATTTATTCTACAATAGGGATAAGCCTCCTAGCGATCAACGACTTTCCGGATAATATAGATTTCAACATTAATCATTAAAGAACCTTTGAGTAAATAGTTACCGTACAATTCAATCCTTCCACCATACAATGTCCCAATTAAATATAAGACATGGAATTCTTCATCAAGTCTTATTTTATTTAATTATATGTATTTCGACTCTTAAATGCACAACTCCAAATAATGCAAATTAGAAACTCCTTTCTAATTTCATTCTACGCTTTGCCAAGGACTCTCTTGGGTTGTCATTTATCGAATCACATAGGACATTTCTCTTCTTTTATTAGAAGTGGTAGATTCTTTATTGATCATACATTATCTCCATGTACAACTTATTATACCCAAGCATACCCTTTGATATACCCTAAGGGTCTTAAGGAATAAGTCAAAGTATAACTCATCATACACAAGATACTATGATGATCTCAAGTCCAAGGATCACTTGTACTACTATCACTACAGGAATTCTATTGACAGGCAAATAAAACTCCATTAGGTATTCCTTAGCGAGCCACGTTCAGTGAACTTATTCTCTAATAAGCACCTACATACTTGCTTTAGTGTCTCCACACAAATGATCATGAGATCAATCATCCTCATCCAATGAGCAAGCAACGTATGTACCAATCTATCCGGATTCACTAATCCCCAATTTAGTAATCCAACGATTGGGAACTATTTTAGTTTTAAGCTTTCAAAGAATTTAGATCTCATTAGAATGATCATCATCATTATTCTAAAAGCATTGCTTAAAACTATGGGTTTATCACATATTATAAAACAGCATCATGTAGATAATTAAAAGCCTTTAATAAATTAATACTTTTTATTAATAAATGAATAAGATTGTTACAAAGTATATGCTTTATCATCAAACATGATTGGCTTGTATGCATACTACTTTCATTTTAACCACCGGGTATTCCAACAGTGTTAACGGTATCAACTACGCCGTTATTTATAAAATCTCAATTTTGTCATTTTCTTCATCCGACAGTTATTCTGTTATGGGGCCCACAAATGATTGCGCCGTCGTACAAATATTCCCCGACAGAAATAATATTCCACGACTAAACGAATATTCTCCGACAACAATGATTATTTTATAACCACTTATGTATTTTGAAAAAAAAAATTCATATATCACCCTTAACTTTAACTTTTATCAATTTAACCATTTACTGAATAGAAAAATTGAATACTTTTATTTCATAAAATTCGGGGTCTTACAATCTCCCCTCCTTATGAAATTTCGTCCCCAAAATTTACGTACCTGGTATTTCAAAGAGTTGAGAATACCTTGCTTCCATTCCAGATTTCATCTTCCCTGTCATCAGGATTTCTCCATTGCCCATCTCCTGTATTTCAGATATCATTCTAGAATATAGCTTAAAAATAAAGGTTAATTGACATATCACAATTTGTCAACTTAAGTAAAAAAATTCAGCTTAGGTAGGACACACACTAAAGAAGGATATTTCTCGTCTCTCCCTTCCTAGTTTTAATCTGGGATCTCCGCCAGATATCATATCCCTAAGCTCTGATACCAACTGTGACGCCCACAAAATAGGTCCATTCCATCCAACCCATTCTGAGTCGCCAAATACATGGTACAGAAAACAACTACAACTTTATTACAACAATTATCGTACAAAATACAACAACACATATGCTGTGAGTTTGGATACAAATATATACCAACTGTGATTCGTGTGTCCAAATAGTAATGTGACAAATGTCCCATCAAGAGACAAAGACCTCACGTTGATACCTACATAAAGGTATAGTCAAAACTGTTTTAGAAATTAAAATCTTTGGGAAGTGCTCAATGAAACCTTCGATACATGGGAGGCCATGCTTCCGTGTTATGATAGATTTCATATGTCCCGAGAATTATCCTTGGTTGACCTAATAGACCCTAAAGAAAAACAAGAAGATTACTATCATATTCTTTCCAATTGTGAGTCTTCTCTTGACATATCATTATCTCCACTTGTCTCTAATTGAGAGTTATACTTCAACCAAACACCAAGATTATATAGGTAGTGCTCGTAGATATACTCAAGAAGTGGAGCACAACCCCGCCTCTTATGATGACACGAGGTTGTATGTCATTAGACATCTTATACGATAGTGGCAAAACACCCTTCCAAAGTTGAGTTCACCTCACCTCAATGACTATAGACCATGATTCTATTCCCTGTTATCCCCCTCTCGACTCCGGCTACACTTTTATTACCTGAATAGGAATTGTGAAGCAAAAGGGTGAGCACAACTAGCTCAGTAAATAATATCATTACTAAAGATAATTAAATTATCAATAGCCTTCATCAGTAATAAATCAGAGATTTAGAACATATGGTAGATGATAAAACTTTTCAACCATAGTTGCAGCGGAACGAGCAATCCATTAGAAGAGTCAAATAGACAATAAAGTCTATTATCTTCTCCATGTTAAAAGTCCACCAATAATGTTTTATCCCTGTATCATCAATCAACAGTTCCTTTCCACAATCATATGAATAACTCATAATCATAATTGTGATTCTAAATTCTTCTTCAAACCCAGGACGAAGATAATTGTCATCACATGTCTTTACCTGAAACATCAAAGATCATGGTTATACCAAATCACAGTTCATGTTTATAATCATACTAACAATTCATCTTTGCACTACGACCAAAGATATTCATCAACAGACCATCTTTGCATTACAGGCCAAAGATATTCAACAACAGGTCATCTTTGCACTACGGGCCAAAGATATTCATCAACAATTCATCTTTGCACTACAGGCTAAAGATATTCAATAAAAGTTCATCTTTGCACTACGGGCCAAAGATATTCAACAACAGATCATTTTTGCACTACAGGCCACTACAGGCCAAAGATATTCAACAACAGATCATCTTTGCACTACAGGCCAACGATATTCATCAACAGTTCATCTTTGCAATACATGCCAAAGATATTCATTAATAGTTCATATTTGCACTACAGGTCAAATATATTAATATCTCAAAGAAATATATAATCATTTCAAAATCTATATAAACCATAATTATAACTATGTTGATCAATTCACCTTTGCACTTAAGCTAAAAATATTCAATTGTAAATTCAATGGTCATGATCATACCAGTCAACGATTCAACTTTGCACTACTGGCCAAAAAGAACCTATAGTCATGATCATACCAATAATCTACCCATCTTTACACTCAAGTCAAAGAGAAATTTCATCACCAGAATTATAAAAATGTTATATATGATAATAAAAACAATATTATCAAAACATGGATTCAATCAAATATAGTAACCATAATATACATCTTGGACAAAAGGAAAATTTTATTTTTAAATTGAATAGTGTAATTGATTCGTGAATAGTAATCCCGATACACAAAAAGGTAAAGTTTTACAATAAAATCCATATCAATATTTATAACACCTTAATCCAAATGTTATAAATCACTTAATAATATCAAAATGTTAATATTATTAATATTACAATATGATTTAATAATTTCTTAAACTTATAAACAATTTATTTAAATTGTTTACACTTTAATAATTAATGCATTTAATCATCATAAAATTCCAAACTCATAAGATTTCATCACCAATAACCAAAACCCTCATCAAAAATCTGCATATACCACATATATGATTCTCTAGCCATAAAATCATATTTTTCAATTTTCTTCCTTCACATAACATATTTAATTCATTCATTCATAACTAGTCCATTTTCATGAAAAATACCAAATCAGTTCCAAAAATATTTCTTTTCTGGGATTTCGCAGAATATAGTCCCATATTGAATATATAGTTTTCCCAGAATTTTTAAAATTCATTTACTATTTTTCATATGGCCAAAACCACCGAATATTTAAACATTTATCATAAATTGTACTTTTACCCAAAAATTCCAAAATTCACAGAGTACACTGATATTATATAGATATACTTCCAATAAAAATTTTATCAATTTTGGAGTTAACCACAAGGGGTTATAAGCGGTTACTTTAAAATAGTCTTTTCTCATAAAATTCACAACTCATAATCTATACATCCAAAAATTGCTATTTTTGGACACAGTCTAGAAAACTCATCAAATTATCATTTCAAATTTTTCCAGAATTTTTGAAGGTCAGAAAAATTACGAAACTGAAAAACATAACAACCCTTAAAATCCCTTACTATCCCTTACCTCAAAAGAGCAAAGACTTATTTGGATATCGGATATGACGCTGAAGGAAACTTGCACTGAAGAATAGCAACTCACCAAGTATCTAAATACTCACAAAATACACTCGATAATCTAGAGAGAGAAAAAGAGAGAAAACTTGTTTCTGGTGTGATTTTCAATTCTAACTTAGCCCTCTATTTATAGGAAAATTTAGCACGCCGAAGCAGACTTAACCTGCAACTTGATGGATTTACCTGCTACTATTCTCACTCACCGCATTTGAAAATTCAATTGAGCACATTTCTCACCAACCAAAAGTGGGGCCCACTAATTATAGAATTTTCCACCAAAATCATTTATAACCTAATTTTGAATCAGTCACCTCTTAAAATTCATAACAAATTATACGCTCATTTTTAATGGTTCAAAATTTGTGGACATATACTAAACTTATATATGTATAACATATCCAAAAATTACAACGATCCAACGGTCGGATTAAATATTATAACTCACACAATAAAGCTGTAATAACACCGATTTGATCTTTTAATACCTCCAATCCGACAAAATACTGATAAAACACCTCAACATTAACTCCTTCATTTATAACCACATAAATAAACCCATCATTTATATCCACGTCAAATAAATATTTCCTTATCATATAAATCAATAATTAATTATTCACAAATAATATTACAGAATCACAATTATGACAAACAGGCCGTTCCCAGGAAAGAGGGGGCTTTCCGATAAGGATTTCTCCTTACTGGCGCGCAATTAGGGGACCAAACCTCTCATTGACAGAACTTTCTAGACATTTCCAATAATACTATCTAATAATAGTATTTCAAATAATATGAATTATTGATCTGATAATGGAAAATACTGTGTAGTGACAATTATTGAAACAACAATAATATAAAATATCAACGCAGCAATTATTGAATCAATAAAATAAAATATTGAACAATAATTACTATAATTATTGAGTAGTGCCTTTTTACGTAAGGATCAATAATTCAACAATATTGTGCAATACCGTGTGTTACTGTACAACCACGCGTATTACTGTATTTTAACCACCGGGTATTCCAACAGTGTTAACGGTAACAACTACGCCGTTATTTATAAAAACTCAATTTTGTCATTTTCTTCATCCGACAGCTTATTACATTATGGGGCCCTAAATGGTTGCTGGCAGTAAATACGAATATTCCTCGACAGAAAGAATATTCCACGACTAAACGAATATTCTCCGACAACAATGATTATTTTATAACAACTTGTGTATTTTGAAAAAAAAAAATTCATATATCACCCTTAACTTTAACTTTTATCAATTTAACCATTTACTGAATAGAAAAATTGAATACTTTTATTTCATAAAATTTGGGGTCTTACAATCTCCCCTCCTTGTGAAATTTCGTCCCCGAAATTTACGTACCTGGTATTTCAAAGAGTTGAGAATACCTTGCTTCCATTCCAGATTCCATCTTTCCTATCATCATGATTTTTCCATTGCTCATCTCCTGTATTTCAAATATCATTCTAGAATATAGCTTCAAAACAAAGGTTAATTGACATATCACAATTTGTCAACTGAAGTAAGAAAATTCAGCTTAGGTAGGACACACACTAGCAAAGGATATTTCACGTCTCTCCCTTCCTAATTCTAATCTGGGATCTCCGCCAGAGATCATATCCCTAAGCTCTGATACCAACTGTGACGCCCCCAAAATAGGTTCATTCCATCCAATCCATTCTGAGTCGCCAAATACATGGTACAGAAAACAACTACAACTTTATTACAACAATTGTCGTACAAAATATAACAACACATATGCTGTGAGTTTGGATACAAATATATACCAAGCTGTGACTCGTGTCCCAACCAGATTGTGACAAATGTCCCATCAAGAGACAAAGACCTCACGGTGATACCTACATAAAGGTATAGTCAAAAACCTGTTTTAGAAATTAAAATCTTTGGGAAGTCTTTCAAGGAAACCTTCGTATATGGGAGGCCGTGCTTCACAGGTTATGATAGATATCATATGTCCACAAAATTATCCTTGGTTGACCTAATAGACCCCAAAGAAAAACAAGAAGATTACTATCATATTCTTTCCAATTGTGAGTCTTCTCTTGACATATCATTATCTCCACTGTCTCTAATTGAGAGTTATAGTTCAACCAAACACCAAAATTATATAGTAGTGCTCAGAGATATACTTAGCAAGTGGATGAGCACAACCACGCCTCTTATGATGACACGAGGTTGTATGTCATTAGACATCTTGTACGATAGTGGCAAAACACCTTCCAAAGTTGAGTTCACTTCACCCTCACAATATATAGACCACCGCTCTATTCCCCTGTTATCCCCTTTCGATCCAAATTTACACTTTTATTAATCAAAAGGAATTGTGAAGCAAAAGGGTGAGCACAACTAACTCGATAAATACTATCATGACTAAAGATAATTAAATTATCAATAGCCTTCATCGGTAATAAATCGTAGATTTAGAACATATGGTAGATGATAAAACTTTTCAACCATAGTTGCGGTGAACGAAAGCAATCCATTAGAAGAGTCAAATAGATAATAAAGTCTATTATCTTCTCCATGTTAAAAGTCCACCAACAATATTTTATCCCCAGAAGCATCAATCAACGGTTCCTTTCCACAATCATATGAATAACTCATAATCATAATTGTGATTCTAAATTCCTCTTCACACCGGGTGACGAAGATAATTTTTATCACATGTCTTTACCGAAACATCAAAGATCATGGTTATACCAAATCACGCCTCGTTTATAATCATACTAACAATTCATCTTTGCACTACGGCCAAAGATATTCATCAACAGACCATCTTTGCACTACAGGCCAAAGATATTCAACAACAGGTTATCTTTGCACTACGGGCCAACGATATTCATCAACAATTCATTTTTGCACTAAAGGCCAAAGATATTCAATAAAAGTTCATCTTTGCACTACGGGCCAAAGATATTCAACAACAGATCATCTTTGCACTACAGGCCAAAGATATTCAACAACAGATAATCTTTGCACTATAGGCCAAAGATATTCAACAACAGATCATCTTTGCACTACAGGCCAACGATATTCATCAACAGTTCATCTTTACAATACATGCCAAAGATATTCATCAACAGTTCATATTTACACTACAGGTCAAATATATTAATATCTCAAAAAAATATATAATCATTTCAAAATCTATATAAACCATAATTATAACCATGTTGATCCATTCACCTTTGCACTTAAGCTAAAAAAATTCAATTGTAAATTCAATGGTCATGGTCATACCAGTCAACGATTCAACTTTGCACTACTGGCTAAAAAGAACCTATAGTCATGATCATACCAATAATCTACCCATCTTTACACTCAAGTCAAAGAGAAATTTCATCTCCAGAATTATAAAAATGTTATATATGATAATAAAAATAATATTATCAAAACATGGATTCAATCAAAGATAGTAACCATAATAGACATCTTGGACAAAAGGAAAATTTCATTTTTTTGGTAAATAGTTCCGTATTCATGAATAGTAATCCCGACACAAAAAGTAAAGTTTTACAATAAAATCCATATCAATATTTATAACACCTTAATCTAAATGTTATAAATCACTTAATAATATCAAAATGTTAATATTATTAATATTACAATATGATTTAATAATTTCTTAAACTTATAAACAATTTATTTAAATTGTTTACACTTTACTAATTAATGCATTTAATCATCATAAAATGCCAAACTCATAAGATTTCATCACCAATAACCAAAACCCTCATCAAAAATCTGCATATACCACATATATGATTCTCAAGCCATAAAATCATATTTTTTAATTTTCTTCCTTCACATAACATATTTAATTCATTCATTCATAACTAGTCCATTTTCATTAAAAATATCAAAACAGTTCCAAAAATATTTCTTTTTTGAGATTTAGCAGAATATAGTCCCATATTGAACATATAGTTTTCCCGGAATTTTTAAAATTAATTTACTATTTTTCATATGGCAAAACCAATTTAGAATATTTAGACATTTATCATAAATTGTACTTTTATCCAAAATTTTGAAATTCACAGAGTATAATCGATATTATATAGATATACTTCCAATAAAATTTTTATCAATTTGGGAGTTAACCACAAGGGGTTATAAGAGGTTACTTTTAAAATAGTCTTTTCTCATAAAATTCACAACTCTTAATCTATACATCCAAAAATCGCCATTTTTGGACACAATCTAGAAAACTCATCAAATTATCATTTCAAATTTTTCCAGAATTTTGAAGGTCAGAAAAATTATAAAACTGAAAAACATAACAACCCTTAAAATCCCTTACTATCCCTTACCTCGAAAAAGAGCAAGACTTTGGATATCGGATATCTGATATGTTCAAGGAAACTTGCACTGAAGAATAGCAACTCACCAAGTATCTAAATACTGACAAAATACACTCGATAATCTAGAGAGAGAAAGAGAGAAAACTTGTTTCTGGTGTGATTTTCAATTCTAACTTAGCCCTCTATTTATAGGAAAATTTAGCACGCCGAAGCAGACTTAACCTGCAACCTGATGGCTTTACCTACTACTATTCTCACTCACCACATTTGAAAATTCAATTGAGCACATTTCTCATCAACCAAAAGTGGGGCCCACCAATTCTAGAATTTTCCACCAAAATTATTTATAACCTAATTTCCGAATCAGTCACCTCTTAAAATTCATAAAAAATTATACGCTCATTTTTAACGGTTCAAAATTTGTAGACATATATTCAACTTATATATGTATAACATATCCAAAAATTACAAAGATCCAACGGTCGGATTAAATATTATAACTCACATAATAAAGATATAATATCACCGATTTGATCTTTTAATACCTCCAATCCGATAAAATACTGATAAAACACCTCAACATTAACTCCTTCATTTATAACCACATAAATAAACCCATCATTTATATCCACATCAAATAAATATTTCCTTATCATATAAATCAATAATTAATTATTCACAAATAATATTACTGAAATCACAATTATGACAAACGTGTCGTTCCTCAGGAAGAGGGGCTTTAGATAAGGATTTCTCCTTCATGGCCTTGCAATTAGGTGACCAAATCTCCCATTGACAGAACTTTCTAGACATTCCCAATAATACTATCTAATAATATTATTTCAAATAATATGAATTATTGATCTAATAATGGAAAATACTGTGCAGTGACAATTATTGACACAACAATATTATAAAATATCAACGCAGCAATTATTGAATCAATAAAATAAAATATTGAACAATAATTACTACAATTATTGAGTAGTGCCTTCTTACGTAAGGATCAATAATTCAACAATATTGTGCAATCTGGTATTATTCTTTGTGCAACCACGCCGTAGACATCGTATTTTAACCACCGGGTATTCCAACAGTGTTAACGGTAACAACTACGCCGTTATTTATAAAAACTCAATTTTGTCATTTTCTTCCTCCGACAGTTATTCTGTTATGGGGACCACAAATGGTTACGCCGTCTTACGAATATTCCCCGACAGAAAGAATATTCCACGACTAAACGAATATTCTCTGACAACAATGATTATTTTATAACCTCTTGTGTATTTTGAAAAAAAAATTCATATATCACCCTTAACTTTAACTTTTATCAATTTAACCATTTACTGAATAGAAAAATTGAATACTTTTATTTCATAAAATTCGGGGTCTTACAATCTCCCCACCTTATGAAATTTCGTCCCTGAAATTTACGTACCTAGTATTTCAAAGAGTTGACAATACCTTGCTTCCATTCCAGATTCCATCTTCCCCATCATCATGATTTCTCCATTGCTCATCTCCTGTATTTCAGATATCATTCTAGAATATAACTTAAAAATAAAGGTTAATTGACATATCACAATTTGTCAACTTAAGTAAGAAAAATTAGCTTAGGTAGGACACACACTAGCGAAGGATATTTCTCGTCTCTCCCTTCCTAGTTTTAATCTGGGATCTCCGCCAGAGATCATATCCCTAAGCTCTGATACCAACTGTGACGCCCCCAAAATAGGTCCATTCCATCCAACCCATTCTGAGTCGCCAAATACATGGTACAAAAAATAACTACAACTTTAATACAATAATTGTCGTACAAAATACAACAACACATATGCTGTGAGTTTGGATACAAATATATACCAACTGTGACTCGTGACAAATGTCCCATCAGTAGACTGCACCTCACAGTGATACCTACATAAAGGTATAGTCAAAAATTGTTTTAGAAATTAGAATCTTTGGGAAGTGCTCAAGGAAACCTTCGTACATGGGAGGCCATGCTTCTAGGATATAATAGATATCATATGTCCACAGAATTATCTTTGGTTGACCTAATAGACCCCAAAGAAAAATAAGA
Source organism: Panax quinquefolius (assembly GCA_020205615.1). Classification (NCBI taxonomy): domain Eukaryota; kingdom Viridiplantae; phylum Streptophyta; class Magnoliopsida; order Apiales; family Araliaceae; genus Panax; species Panax quinquefolius. Next base: position 89,397,513 of record CM035165.1, read on the forward strand.
AGATTATTATCATATTCTTTCCAATGGTGAGTCTTCTCTTGACATATCATTATCTCCACTGTCTCTAAATGAGAGTTATACTTCAACCAAACACCAAGATTATATAGGTAGTGCTCGTAGATATACTCAGCAAGTGGATGAGCACAACCCTATCTTATGATGACACGAGGTTGTATGTCATTAGACATCTTGTACGATAGTGGCAAAACACCCTTCCAAAGTTGAGTTCACCTCACCCTCAACAGGTATAGACCACCGTTCTATTCCCCTGTTATCCCCCGCTCGACCCAGCTACACTTTTATTACCTGAAAAGGAATTATGAAGCAAAAGGGTGAGCACAACGAGCTTAGTAAATAATATCATGACTAAAGATAATTAAATTATCAATAGCCTTCATCAGTAATAAATCAGAAATTTATAACATATGGTAGATAATAAAACTTTTCAACCATAGATACAGCGGAACGAGCAATCCATTAGAAGAGTCAAATAGACAATAAAGTCTATTATCTTCTCCATGTTAAAAGTCCACCAACAATGTTTTATCCCTGTAGCATCAATCAACAGTTCCTTTCCACAATCATATGAATAACTCATAATCATAATTGTGATTCTAAATTCCTCTTCACACCCAGGACGAAGATAATTTTTATCACATGTCTTTACCTGAAACATCAAAGATCATGGTTATACCAAATCACAGTTCTTGTTTATAATCATACTAATAATTCATCATTGCACTACGGCCAAAGATATTCATCAACGGACCATCTTTGCACTACAGGCCAAAAATATTCAACAACAGGTCATCTTTGCACTACGGGCCAAAGATATTCATCAACAATTCATCTTTACACTACAGGCCAAAGATATTCAATAACAGGTCATCTTTTCACTACGGGCCAAAGATATTCATCAACAATTCATCTTTGCACTACAGGCCAAAGATATTCAATAAAAGTTCATAAAGATATTCAACAACAGATCATCTTTGCACTACAGGCCAAAGATATTCAACAACAGATCATCTTTGCACTACAGGCCAACGATATTCATCAACAGTTCATCTTTGCAATACATGCCAAAGATATTCATCAACAGTTCATATTTGCACTACAGGTCAAATATATTAATATCTCAAAGAAATATATAATCATTTCAAAATCTATATTAACCATAATTATAACCACGTTGATCAATTCACCTTTGCACTTAAGCTAAAAATATTCAATTGTAAATTCAATGGTCATGATCATACCAGTTAACGATTCAACTTTGCAGTACTGTCCAAAAAGAACTTATAGTCATGATCATACCAATAATCTACCCATCTTTACACTCAAGTCAAAGAGAAATTTCATCACCAGAATTATAAAAATGTTATATATGATAATAAAAACAATATTATCAAAACATGAATTCAATCAAAGATAGTAACCATAATAGACATCTTGGACAAAAGGAAAATTTTATTTTTTGGTGAATAGTGCCGTATTCGTGAATAGTAATCCCGACACAAAAAGGTAAAGTTTTACAATAAAATCCATATCAATATTTATAACACCTTAATCCAAATGTTATAAATCACTTAATAATATCAAAATGTTAATATTATTAATATTACAATATGATTTAATAATTTCTTAAACTTATAAACAATTTATTTAAATTGTTTACACTTTACTAATTAATGCATTTAATCATCATAAAATGCCAAACTCATAAGATTTCATCACCAATAACCAAAACCCTCATCAAAAATCTGCATATACCACATATATGATTCTCAAGCCATAAAATCATATTTTTCAATTTTCTTCCTTCACATAACATATTTAATTCATTCATTCATAACTAGTCTATTTTCATAAAAAATACCAAATCAATTCCAAAAATATTTCTTTTCTGGGATTTAGCATAATATAGTCCCATATTGAACATATAGTTTTCCCGGAATTTTTAAAATTCATTTACTATTTTTCATATGGCCAAAACCACCGAATATTTAGACATTTATCATAAATTGTACTTTTATCCAAAAATTGCAAAATTCACAGAGTACACTGATATTATATAGATATACTTCCAATAAAATTTTTATCAATTTGGGAGTTAACCACAAGGGGTTATAAGCAGTTACTTTTAAAATAGTCTTTTCTCATAAAATTCACAACTCTTAATCTATACATCCAAAAATCGCCATTTTTGGACACAATCTAGAAAACTCATCAAATTATCATTTCAAATTTTTCCAGAATTTTTGAAGGTCAGAAAAATAACAAAACTGAAAAACATAACAACCCTTAAAATCCCTTACTATCCCTTACCTCAAAAGAACAGCACTTCTGACTGGATATCGGATATGACGCTGAAGGAAACTTGCACTGAAGAATAGCAACTCACCAAGTATCTAAATACTCACAAAATACACTCGATAATCTAGAGAGAGAAAGAGAGAAAACTTGTTTCTGGTGTGATTTTCAATTCTAACTTAGCCCTCTATTTATAGGAAAATGTTAGCACGTCAAAAGCAAACTTAACTCCGCAACTTTGATGACTTTTTACCGCTACTATTCCCACTCACCACATTTGAAAATTTAATTGAGCACATTTCTCATCAACCAAAAGTGGGGCCCACCAATTCTAGAATTTTCCACCAAAATCATTTATAACCTAATTTCCGAATCAGTCACCTCTTAAAATTCATAACAAATTATACGCTTATTTTTAACGGTTCAAAATTTGTTGACATATACTCAACTTATATATGTATAACATATCCAAAAATTACAACGATCCAACGGTTGGATTAAATATTATAACTCACACAATAAAGCTGTAATAACACCGATTTGATCTTTTAATACCTCCAATCCGACAAAATACTGATAAAACACCTCAACATTAACTCCTTCATTTATAACCACATAAATAAACCCATCATTTATATCCACATCAAATAAATATTTCCTTATCATATAAATCAATAATTAATTATTCACAAATAATATTACAGAATCACAATTATGACAATGACAGCCGTTTCAGGAAAGAGGGGGCTTTCCGATAGGGATTTCTCCTTACTGGCGCGCAATTAGGTGACCAAACCTCTCATTGATAGAACTTTCTAGACATTGCCAATAATACTATCTAATAATATTATTCCAAATAATATGAATTATTGATCTGATAATGGAAAATACTGTGCAGTGACAATTATTGAAATAACAATAATATAAAATATCAACGCAGCAATTATTGAATCAATAAAATAAAATATTGAACAATAATTACTACAATTATTGAGTAGTGCCTTTTTACTTAAGGACCAATAATTCAACAATACTCAGGTGCAATCTGGGTGTATCGCGTGCAACCACGCGACATCGTATTTTAACTATAGGGTATTCCAACGGTGTTAGCAGATAACAACTTACGCCAAGTTATTTATAAAAACTCAATTTTGTCGTTTTCTTCATCCAATGATTATTACATTATGGGCCCCTAAATGGTTGTGCTTGTCAGTAAATACGAATATTCCCAGCCAGAAAAGAATATTCCACGACTAAACGAATATTCTCCAAACAATGATGATTATTTTATAACCACTTGTGTATTTTGAAAAAAAATTCATATATCACCCTTAACTTTAACTTTTATCAATTTAACCATTTTCTTGAATAGAAAAATTGAATACTTTTATTTCATAAAATTCGGGGTCTTACAATCTGCCTTCCTTATGAAATTTCATCCCCGAAATTTACGTACATGGTATTTTAAAGAGTTGAGAATACCTTGCTTCCATTCCAGATTCCATCTTCCCTGTCATCATGATTTCTTCATTGCTCATCTCTCCGTATTTGAGGATATCATTCTAGAATATAGCTTCAAAAAAAGGTTAATTGACATATCACAATTTGTCAACTTAAGTAAGAAAATTCACTTAGGTAGGACACACACTAGCGAAGGATATTTCTAAATCTCTCTCCTTCCTAATTTTAATCTGGGATCTCCATGGGAGATCATATCCCTAAGCTCGATTAACAATCATGACTGACTCCCCAAAATAGGTTCATTCCATCCAACCCATTACGAGTCGCCAAATACATGGTACAGAAAACAACTACAACTTTATTACAACATTTGTCGTACAAAATACAATAACACATATGCTGTGAGTTTGGATACAAATATATACCAACTGTGACTCGTGTCCCAACCGTAATGTGACAAATATCCCATCAGTAGACAGCACCTCATAGTGATACATACATAAAGGTATAGTCAAAAACTGTTTTAGAAATTAGAATCTTTGGGAAGTGCTCAAGGAAACCTTCGTACATGGAAGGCCATGCTTCGAGGTTATGATAGATATCATATGTCCACAGAATTATCCTTGGTTGACCTAATAGACCCCAAAGAAAAATAAGAAGATTACTATCATATTCTTTCCAATGGTGAGTCTTCTCTTAACATATCATTATCTCCACTGTCTTTAATTTGGAGTTATACTTCAACCAAACACCAAGATTATATAGGTAGTGCTCGTAGATATACTTAGCAAGTGAATGAGCACAACCCTGTCTTATGATGACACGAGGTTGTATGTCATTAGACATCTTGTACGATAGTGGCAAAACACCCTTCCAAAGTTGAGTTCACCTCACCCTCAACAGCTATAGACCACCGTTCTATTCCCCGGTTATCCCCCGCTCGACCCAGCTACACTTTTATTACCTGAAAAGGAATTGTGAAGCAAAAGGGTGATCACAACTAGCTCAGTAAACAATATCATGACTAAAGATAATTAAATTATCAATAGCCTTCATCAGTAATAAATCAGAGATTTAGAACATATGGTAGATGATAAAACTTTTCATCCATAGTTGCGTGAACGAAGCGATCCATTAGAAGAGTCAAAATAGGCGATAAAAGTCTATTATCTTCTCCATGTTAAAAGTCCACCAACAATGTTTTATCCCTGTAGCATCAATCAACAGTTCCTTTCCACAATCATATGAATAACTCATAATCATAATTGTGATTCTAAATTCCTCTTCACACCCAGGACGAAGATAATTTTTATCACATGTCTTTACCTGAAACATCAAAGATCATGGTTATACCAAATCACAGTTCTTGTTTATAATCATACTAACAATTCATCATTGCACTACGGCCAAAGATATTCATCAACGGACCATCTTTGCACTACAGGCCAAAAATATTCAACAACAGGTCATCTTTGCACTACGGGCCAAAGATATTCATCAACAATTCATCTTTGCACTACAAGCCAAAGATATTCAATAAAAGTTCATCTTTGCACTACGGGCCAAAGATATTCAACAACAGATCATCTTTGCACTACAGGCCAAAGATATTCAACAACAGATCATCTTTGCACTACAGGCCAACGATATTCATCAACAGTTCATCTTTCCAATACATGCCAAAGATATTCATCAACAGTTCATATTTGCACTACAGGTCAAATATATTAATATCTCAAAGAAATATATAATCATTTTAAAATCTATATAAACCATAATTATAACCTTGTTGATCAATTCACCTTTGCACTTAAGCTAAAAATATTCAATTGTAAATTCAATGGTCATGATCATACCAGTCAACGATTCAACTTTGCACTACTGGCCAAAAAGAACCTATAGTCATGATCATACCAATAATCTACCCATCTTTACACTCAAGTCAAAGAGAAATTTCATCACCAGAATTATAAAAATGTTATATATGATAATAAAAAAAATATTATCAAAACATGGATTCAATCAAAGATAGTAACCATAATAGACATCTTGGACAAAAGGAAAATTTTATTTTTCGGTGAATAGTGCCGTATTCGTGAATAGTAATCCCGACATAAAAAGGTAAAGTTTTACAATAAAATCCATATCAATATTTATAACACCTTAATCCAAATGTTATAAATCACTTAATAATATCAAAATGTTAATATTATTAATATTACAATATGATTTAATAATTTCTTAAACTTATAAACAATTTATTTAAATTGTTTACACTTTACTAATTAATGCATTTAATCATCATAAAATGCCAAACTCATAAGATTTCATCACCAATAACCAAAACCCTCATCAAAAATCTGCATATACCACATATATGATTCTCAAGCCATAAAATCATATTTTTCAATTTTCTTCCTTTACATAACATATTTAATTCATTTATTCATAACTAGTCCATTTTTATGAAAAATATCAAATCAGTTCCAAAAATATTTCTTTTCTGGGATTTAGCAGAATATAGTCCCATATTGAACATATAGTTTTCCTGGAATTTTTAAAAATCATTTACTATTTTTCATATGGCCAAAACCACCGAATATTTAGACATTTATCATAAATTGTACTTTTATCCAAAAATTCTGAAATTCACATAGTACACTGATTTTATATAGATATACTTCCAATAAAAATTTTATCAATTTTGGAGTTAACCACAAGGGGTTATAAGCGGTTACTTTAAAATAGTCTTTTCTCATAAAATTCACAACTCATAATCTATACATCCAAAATTGCTATTTTTGGACACGATCTAGAAAACTCATCAAATTATCATTTCAAATTTTTCGAAATTTTGAAGGTCGGAAAAATTACAAAACCGAAAAAACATAACAACCCTTAAAATCCCTTAATATCCCTTACCTCAAAAGAAAGACTTCATTTGGATATAGGATATAATATTTGAAGGAAACTTGCAATGAAGAATAGCAACTCACCAAGTATCTAAATACTCACAAAATACACTCGATAATCTAGAGAGAAAGAGAAAACTTGTTTACGGTGTGATTTTCAATTCTAACTTAGCCTCTATTTATAGGAAAATGTTAGCACGCCGAAGCAGACTTAACCTGCAACCTGATGGCTTTACCTGCTACTATTCTCACTCACCACATTTGAAAATTCAATTGAGCACATTTCTCATCAACCAAAAGCGGGGCCCACCAATTCTAGAATTTTCTACAAAATCATTTATAACCTAATTTCCAAATCAGTCACCTCTTAAAATTCATAACAAATTATACGCTAAATTTTAACGGTTCAAAATTTGTGGACATATACTCAACTTATATATGTATAACATATCCAAAAATTACAACGATCCAACGGTCGGATTCAATATTATAACTCACACAATAAAGCTGTAATAACCCGATTTGATCTTTTAATACCTCCAATCCGACAAAATACTGATAAAACACCTCAACATTAACTCCTTCATTTATAACCACATAAACAAACCCATCATTTATATCCAAATCAAATAAATATTTCCTTATCATATAAATCAATAATTAATTATTCACAAATAATATTACAGAATCAAAATTATGACAACCAAGCCGTTCCCGGAAAGAGGGGCTTTAGATAAGAATTTCTCCTCATCTTGCGTATGATTAGGTGACCAAACCTCTCATTGATGAACTTTCTAGACATTGCCAATAATCCTATCTAATAATATTATTCCAAATAATATGAATTATTGATCTGATAATGGAAAATACTGTGCATTGAAAATTATTGAAACAACAATAATATAAAATATCAACGCAGCAATTATTGAATCAAAAAAATAAAATATTGAACGGTAATTACTACAATTATTGAGTAGTGCCTTCTTACGTAAGGATCAATAATTCAACAATATCGCAATAAATCTGTAGTATTCTTGTCAACCACGCGTAGACATCGTATTTTAATCACCGGGTATTCCAACAGTGTTAATGGTAACAACAACGCCGTTATTTATAAAAACTTAATTTTGTCATTTTCTTCATCCGACAGTTATTCTGTTATGGGGCCCACAAATGGCTACGTCTTCGTACGAATATTCCCCGACAGAAAGAATATTCCACGACTAAACGAATATTCTCCGACAACAATGATTATTTAATAACCACTTGTGTATTTTGAAAAAAAAATTCATATATCACCCTTAACTTTAACTTTTATCAATTTAACCATTTACTGAATAGAAAAATTGAATACTTTTATTTCATAAAATCCGGGGTCATACAAAGCTTAATTTAGTGTGTGTTGTGTTTCTGGGTCTGTTGTTTGTCGGAGAATGTAGTGCTAGTGTAGAACTACAAGATCCAACAACAAACATAATCATATACTGCATAACCCAATGGATTCGGCGTCGAAAATGGTACATCGGACACGTTTCTTCATTTCAGGTTACCCGAAATGAAGAAACGATTCAATATCCATTTTGGGCTTTACTGACTGTAATCCTTGTAATATTTTAGTGATTTAAAGCTTTCTGTGTGTAGCCAACATGTAGGACAAGAGATCTATCTATCACATAACATCAACTAAATCATAACACAATCGTCAGATCTGGACCGGTCAAAGCATGTCAGAAACTGTGTTCATAGGTTTTCTGGGTTACCCAGAAAACCAGATCCGTGCTCAAGATACCAACTTTGACCAGCCACTAAGATCTATTCGTTTATTGTTAAGGGGCTTTTAAGGCATAAACATGGACTTAAAATACAAGACTACAATCTAGATTCAACAACAACAACAAAACAAAAATACACTGAAAGATCTAGCTGGTTTAAAATGTTGTCAATGGGTTTAAGAACATTTTCGGGTTACCCGTAAACGCCTCGGTACGGCCTGGTCAACTACGTTTGACCTTGAATATCTTGCAATCTAGACCAGATCTAAGTCTGATTCTTGCTTCAGATCAAAAACTACACGTCAGACTACATATTTAAACCTTTAAACAACAAAAATCATACATGAACAATGTTCTGTGGCCACTGACATTAGTTGTCAGACCACAGTTTGAACTTTTTCCAGATTTGGCAAATCTTCAAATCCGAGCCTCTAGATGTTATGGATCTAACATCTAGCAACCCAGATCATCATTAGACACCTTATATAACATGTTTAACAAAAAAAATTTAACATCAAACAACAAATCGTTGGACAGATTTCTTGGCTAGGGTTTATACCTTCTTTGATCAATTCTGATTTTGGCTTCTGTTTTTGTTACGGTTGTTCATGGGGCTTGGTTCTTGACTGATATTATAAAATATTTTTGGAGGTTTGGGGCTTGAGAGAAAAGGTTTGAGTGTTGGACAAAAATAAGTGAACAAATGACACTTTCTCTCTCTCAAATCTATTTATAGTAGTGTATTGTGCATATATGGCTGGTTGAGTTGTTGATCTGTTGAGAGTTATGGCACATGGGGTGGTTGGATTTGGTCACCAACCCATCCTATTGTCAAACCCTACTAGTTAGCCAAAATAATACAACTAGGGGCAAAATGGTCATTTGATAAATCATTTTAATGGCAATTTTGTAACTTGTCAAACCCTTAGGGTTTAACCCTAAGGTTTAGCACAAATTGAATGATTTTCCAACTAGGGTTTGTACAAAAAATAAAATAAAATAAATTTTAGTTTCTAAAATTTTGAAATTAGGGTTTAATATTTATGATTAATTTTCTAATTAATCTATACAAGAACATTAGGGTTTAATATCTCTAATTATAATTAACTTTGTTAATTTAGCAATTAGGGTTTATTCTTTTGATAATTAGGGTTACCAACTTACAATTAGGGTTTCCAATTACTAAATTAGGGTTCTAGTTTAGTAATTAGGGTTTAACAATTTAGGATTTCCATAATTAACAATTGTAATCATAATACTTGTTAATTAATCACATTAACACAATCACCAATATATCTTGAACTCTAATTTGAGTTTCCAATTAGGGTTTCTAGATTTTATAAATTTGGATTTTATAATTAATTAAGTTTTCTAAAGATTAGGGTTTCTAGACTTTAATTAGGGTTACCTAATTAATACATTTAATACACGATATAAATTATATAGCACACTTATAAAAGAATCTTGTACTCTAATTTGGATCTCAAATTAGGGTTTAACATTATTACTAGGGTTTGGTCATAATACACCGTAATTGACCAACTATTATCAATACGGACATACAGTACATATTCATAGCTCTAAAAAATCAAAATATAATTAATATTATATTATTATTCTCATACCTTGACAATAATCCAAAATTAGGGTTTGGATTCCATATCTAATTTATTCTTTCATATTTAACCTTAATAATTAAGGTAAAATAATTAACTTAATAATCTGTACTAAAATTCATATAATAAAATTGTGAGACCCCGAATTTTATGAAATAAAAGTATTCAATTTTTCTATTTTGGTAAATAGTTAAATTGATAAAAGTTTAAAGTTAAGGGTGATATGTGAAAATTTTTCAAAGTAGACAAGTTGTCATAAAATACCCGGTTACTATTCGCTCTAGTATTGTTCACTCGAGTATTTGGAGCACTTTTTGTGTCGGAGTACTATTCACGAGTTACTATTCATGGGTTACTATTCATTCAATTACTATTCACTCTAGTATTGTTCACTCGGGTATTTGGGACACTTTTCGTGTCAGGGTACTATTCACGGGGGACTATTCACGCGAAAGTCATCTGTGGCCTGTAGTGCACAGATGGACTTGGTATGATTATGACCAGGGATTATTCGGTATAATCATGACCGTAATGTTGCAAATGATGTGGAAAAAGTCCTCATTGGCCCGTAGTGCATTGATGGACAGTTTTTGGTATGATTATGGCTATGGATTCTCTTCGGCCAAGGGTGCAAAGATGAATTGTTTTATAGCAGGATCAGGACCGTTGATAAAAATACGATTATCTTTTGCCCGTAGTGCATGGATAATTTGTGGTTGTGATACTAATAAAAAAGTTCTCATTGGCCCGTAGTGCATTGATGGACAACTTTTGGTATGATTATGGCTATGGATTCTCTTCGGCCAAGGGTGCAAAGATGAATTGTTTTATGGCATGATCAGGACCGTTGATGAAAACACGATTATCTTTGGCCTGTAGTGCATGGATAATTTGTGATCGTGATATTAAAGAATATCCTTGGCCTGTAGTGCAATGATGATTTGATTATGTGGATTATATATTGAGCTAAGTCTCAACGATTAAAGTGATGAAAAACCTTTTAAATCATAGAAGATAGTAGATTTTATTCTCTATTTGACTCTTCTAATGGATTGCTTATTCCGCTGCAGTTAAACTTGATGTATGTTATATTGTATCAGTTTAACACTGTTGAAGGCTAACGATAATTTATTCTGCATTATCTTAGTCCTAATATTTCTTACTGGGCTAGTTGAGCTCACTCTTTTCTTTCATTGTTTTCTTCAGGAAATGAGAACGTAGCTGGGACTAGTCGGGGAACAGAGTGATGGTCCTAGATGGTACATTAGTAGTCCTCACTATTCTATGAAATAGTGTAATAATAAATGCAATGAGGGCACCATTGGGTGTGGATATTGTCTAGAAGGCAATATTTGTATTAAAACTCACAGCTCATGTTGTATATTTAAAATTGTATTTGAATTTTGTACCATGTATTTGGCGACTCAAGATAGGTGATGTATACCTAATTTTGGGGGCGTCACAATTGGTATCAAAGCTTAGGGATATGATCCCTGGCTAAGATGTGAGACAAGAACTAGGAGGGAGAGATGGGGAATTCCTTCGCTAGTATGACCTACCTAAGTTTATTTGATATTTAATTGGGTCGGTCAGAGTATATGAATAATATGTGATATGTTAATTAACCCTTATTTTGAAACTATGTTCTAGAATGATATTTGAAATACAAGAGATGAGAAATGGGAAAATCATGATAGAAAGAGGAATTAGCAGGAAAGCGAGAATCCAGAAAAGAAAGCAAGGTATTCTCATCTCTTGAATATCATATACGTAAAAGTAAATTTCGAGGGCGAAATTTCATAAGGAGGGAGATTGTGAGACCGAATTTTATGAAATAAAAGTATTCAATTTTCTATTTTGATAAATAGTTAAATTGATAAAAGTTTAAAGTTAAGGGTGATATGTGAAAATTTTTCAAAGTAGACAAGTTGTCATAAAATACCCAGTTACTATTCACTCTAGTATTGTTCACTCAAGTATTTGGAGCATTTTTTGTGTCGAAGTACTATTCACGAGTTACTATTCACCCATTACTATTCACCCAATTACTATTCACTTTAGTAATTTTTGTTCACTATTCACTTAAGGTATTTGGGACACTTTTGTATTATGGGGTATTATTCATTTAAGTACTATTCACGGGGTACTATTCACCCAAAAAATATATTTCTTTTCGGTCCAAATCATTTTTGGGTACAATATTATTCCATGAAAAGATGTGCTAATTTTTCAGACCGTTGATTGAAATTATAATATTAAATCAATATTGATCATTGGTTTAAAGTTTTAATAGTAAAGCTTTTTATATAAAACAGAATACTTTTATAAAGTTATTCTATAAATAGAATATATTATATTCTATTATGCATAGTATTTTGCATAGTAAAATCTTTTTATATAAAAGCAGATTACTTTTATAAAGTTATTCTATAAATAGAATATATTATATTTTATTATGCATAGTGTTTGCATAGTGCCTGCATAGTGTTTTGCATAGTAAAATCTTTTTATATAAAACAGAATACTTTTATAAAGTTATTCGTTTTATTAGATTATAAATAGAATATATTATATTTTATTTAAAAGATTTTTCTTTAAATCTGGATCGTCCGATTAAAGTAAATCAATCTGGACCAATCATGAATTAGTTACTATGCAGTCCATTCTTCTATAAATAGAAGCTCATTCATTCATTATTTCTTACGAATTCACTGAAACTCTAGAGAGAGAAACTATAGAGAGAATTCTTCTTCAATAATCTTGAGCGTATTTCTTTAGAGTTTAAGAAAGCTTTGAGTGTAGTACAAGTTTTCTTCGAGTATATCCTCGCTTTACCAGTCGGAATACTCTTCTTTAAAATGTAGGGAATATTATTTGTTGTACTCGTAAGGGGTATTCTTTCTTTCTTATTCATGAAGAGAACTTCTGTTATTCCATTCTTTATTATTCTGTTGGAATAACCTGTATACGCGGGATACCCTATACTTGGTGAAATTCTTCTGTTATTCCATTCTTATTATTCTGTTGGAATAACTGTTTATGCTAATACCGCATACATGGTGAAATTCTTCTATTACCGCATACATGGTAAAATATCTTCTAATATTCCGTTCTTTATTATTCTATTGGAATATCCTATGAGGTCTATCGTTTATGGTGATTGGGACTGGTTCCATTATTTATTATTATGCGGAATATCATATACATGCGTATGTGGCATTCTGTCTTTACTATTACATTTGGAATAGGACTGGTTCCATTATTTATTATTATGTTAGGAATAACACATGCATGCATTCTATCGCATGCATGGTGAATCCTACATTATTCCATTCTTTATTATTACATTGGAATAACTTCGTCGTATGTGGTGTACCACATGCATGGTGAATGATCCTTTATATTTCATTCCTTATTAAATTGTGAAAATGATCTGTTTATGTGGATTATGATGAAAGTCATAACAAAAGTATTGGACTGATAAAAATCATGGGTATATGTGGTATTAGTAAGTGTTATGATAAGTTATGTTGGTTATTATGTGAAAACTTGAAAGTTTCTTAGACATCACAAAGGGTTGAAAATCAGATTTTGGTGAAAATAGAACATGAAATTCAATTGACCATATCTCCTATTATATTTCGAATTTTTGAGTGAGATGAAGTTCCAGAGTTAGTTCTATGAGTTTTGTAACTTATCCAAGTGGAATCACTGGAAAAGGTATTGTAGATTTTCGTGTGGATTGATTTTAGCAAAGGAGTCAAAAGCTGCAATTTAAGAAAAAGCTACTGCCCAGATTTTTAAAAGGGAATTTTTTGCCACTTAATTTATGAGAAAAAGTCTGGCCTTTTGGGACATGAAAGTATATGGTATAAAGTACCTCCTATCCAAAAATGAGCTCATTCCGACTTAAAATGAGCAAGTTATGACTATTTCAATATTTAGGTTTTTCCAACGAAAAATGCTATAACTGGAGTTCTATAACTCCGATGACCATGAAATTTAAACTGGAAGCTCACGTTAACATGTGTAAGATCCTGCCAAGATTTGGTAATTTCTGGAGTTAAACTTGAGGTAGCTAATTTCTTAAGGAATTAATTAGAAATTGATTTTTGAAAAATAGTAAATGAATTTTAAAAATGTCGAGAAAAATATATGTTCAATATGGGACTATATTATGCTAAATCCCAGAAAAGAATAATTTTTGGGACTGATTTGGTATTTTTCATGAAAATAGTTTAGCTACGAACATATGAATTAAATATGTTATATGGAGTTGAAGAATTGGTAAATAGGATTTTAGGGCTTGAAAATCCTATATAAGGTATATCTGATTTTGATGAGTAATTTGATTATTGGTGATGAAATCTTATGAGTATGACATTTTGAATGATTAAATGCATTATTTGGAAAAGTGTAAACAATTAAATGTAATTGTTTATAAGTTTAAGAAATGATTAAAATATTGTTATAGTATTAACAATATTATATTATGATTTTATTAAGTGACTGATAATGTCTGGATAAATTTAAAGTCTTTAATATTTATTCTTGATTTAGTTTGATTAATGCTTATAATATTGTCATCATCCTCATATTTATATTATGTTAAAAGTCATCTGTGGCCTGTAGTGCACAGATGGACTTGGTATGATTATGACCAGGGATTATTCGGTATAATCATGACCGTAATGTTGCAAATGATGTGGAAAAAGTCCTCATTGGCCCGTAGTGCATTGATAGACAGTTTTTGGTATGATTATGGCTATGGATTCTCTTCGGCAAAGGGTGAAAAGATGAATTATTTTATAGCACGATCAGGACCGTTGATAAAAACACGATTATCTTTGGCCCGTAGTCCATGGATAATTTGTGGTTGTGATACTAATGAAAAAATCCTCATTGGCCCGTAGTGCATTGATGGACAACTTTTGGTATGATTATGGCTATGGATTCTCTTCGGCCAAGGGTGCAAAGATGAATTGTTTTATGGCATGATCAGGACCGTTGATGAAAACACGATTATCTTTGGCCTGTAATGCATGGATAATTCGTGATCGTGATATTAAAGAATATCCTTGGCCTGTAGTGCAATGATGATTTGATTATGTGGATTATATATTGAGCTAAGTCTCAACGATTAAAGTGATGAAAAACCTTTTAAATCATAGAAGATAGTAGATTTTATTCTCTATTTGACTCTTCTAATGGATTGCTTATTCCGCTGCAGTTAAACTTGATGTATGTTATATTGTATCAGTTTAACACTGTTGAAGGCTAACGATAATTTATTCTGCATTATCTTAGTCCTAATATTTCTTACTGGACTAGTTGAGCTCACTCTTTTCTTTCATTGTTCTCTTCAGGAAATGAGAACGTAGCTGGGACTAGTCGGGGAACAGAGTGATGGTCCTAGATGGTACATTAGTAGTCCTCACTATTCTATGAAATAGTGTAATAATAAATGCAATGAGGGCACCATTGGGTGTGGATATTGTCTAGAAGGCAATATTTGTATTAAAACTCACAGCTCATGTTGTATATTTAAGATTGTATTTGAATTTTGTACCATGTATTTGGCGACTCAAGATAGGTGATGTATACCTAATTTTGGGGGCGTCACAATTGGTATCAAAGCTTAGGGATATGATCCCTGGCTAAGATGTTAGACAAGAACTAGGAGGGGAGAGATGGGGAATTCCTTCGCTAGTATGACCTACCTAAGTTTATTTGATATTTAATTGGTCGGTCAGAGTATATGAATAATATGTGATATGTTAATTAACCCTTATTTTGAAACTATGTTCTAGAATGATATTTGAAATACAAGAGATGAGAAATGGGAAAATCATGATAGAGCGGAATTAACCGAGAAGGCACAATCCGAAAAGAAAGCAAGGTATTCTCATCTCTTCGAATATCATGTACGTAAGTAAATTTCGAGGGCGAAATTTCATAAGGAGGGGAGATTGTGAGACCCCGAATTTTATGAAATAAAAGTATTCAATTTTTCTATTTTGGTAAATAGTTAAATTGATAAAAGTTTAAAGTTAAGGGTGATATGTGAAAATTTTTCAAAGTAGACAAGTTGTCATAAAATACCCAGTTACTATTCACTCTAGTATTGTTCACTCAAGTATTTGGAGCATTTTTTGTGTCGAAGTACTATTCACGAGTTACTATTCACCCAATTACTATTCACTTTAGTACTGTTCACTCGGGTATTTGGGACACTTTTTGTGTCGGGGTACTATTCACGAAGTACTATTCACGGGATACTATTCACCCAAAAAAATATATTTCTTTTCGATCCAAATCATTTTTGAGTACAATATTATTCCATGAAAAGATGTGCTAATTTTTCGAATCAGTTGATTGAAATTATAATATTAAATCAATATTGATCATTGATTTAAAGTTTTAATAGTAAAAGCTTTTTATATAAAATGTAATACTTTTATAAAGTTATTCTATAAATAGAATATATTATATTCTATTATGCATAGTATTTTGCGTATAGTAAAATCTTTTTTATATAAAATAGAATACTTTTATAAAGTTATTCTATAAATAGAATATATTATATTTTATTATGTATAGTGTTTGCATAGTGCCTGCATAGTGTTTTGTATAGTAAAATCTTTTTATATAAAACAGAATACTTTTATAAAGTTATTCGTTTTATTAGATTATAAATAGAATATATTATATTTTATTTAAAAGATTTTTCTTTAAATCTGGATCATCCGATTAAAGTAAATCAATCTGGACCGTTCATGAATTAGTTACTATGCAGTCCATTCTTCTATAAATAGAAGCTCATTCATTCATTATTTCTTACGAATTCACTGAAACTCTAGAGAGAGAAACTATAGAGAGAATTCTTCTTCAATAATCTTGAGCGTATTTCTTTAGAGTTTAAGAAAGCTTTGAGTGTAGTACAAGTTTTCTTCGAGTATATCCTCGCTCTACCAGTCGGAATACTCTTCTTTAAAATGTAGGGAATATTATTTGTTGTACTCGTAAGGGGTATTCTTTCTTTCTTATTCATGAAGAGAACTTACATTATTCCATTCTTTATTATTACATTGGAATAACTCAGATACGCTGGATACCCTATACTTGGTGAAATTCTTACATTATTCCATTCTTATTATTATGTTGGAATAACTGCTTTTATCACAATACCGCATACATGGTGAAATTCTTCTAATATTCCGTTCTTTATTATTCGCTGGAATATCCTATCTGTGCGTACACTTTACTGGGACTGGTTCCATTATTTATTATACGTTGGAATATCACATGCATGCGTTCTATCGCATGCATGGGATTGTGGTTCCATTATTTATTATTGTTGAATAATATCATGCGTATGCATGCTTTTCTATTACGGGACTGGTTCCATTATTTATTATTCGTTAGGAATAACATGCATGCATTCTATCGCACGCATGGTGAATCCTTCATTATTCCATTCTTTATTATTTCATTTGAATAACTTTGTCATGTGGTGTACCACATGCATGGTGAATGATCCTTTATATTTCATTCCTTATTAAATTGTGAAAATGATCTGTTTATGTGGATTATGATGAAAGTCATAACAAAAGTATTGGACTGATAAAAATCATGGGTATATGTGGTATTAGTAAGTGTTATGATAAGTTATGTTGGTTATTATGTGAAAACTTGAAAGTTTCTTAGACATCACAAAGGGTTGAAAATCAGATTTTGGTGAAAATAGAACATGAAATTCAATTGACCATATCTCCTATTATATTTCGAATTTTTGAGTGAGATGAAGTTCCAGAGTTAGTTCTATGAGTTTTGTAACTTATCCAAGTGGAATCACTGGAAAAGGTATTATAGATTTTCGTGTGGATTGATTTTAGCAAAGGAGTCAAAAGCTGCAATTTAAGAAAAAGCTACTGCCCAGATTTTTAAAAGGGAATTTTCGGCCACTTAATTTGTGAGAAATATTCTGGCCTTTTGGGACATGAAAGTATATGGTATAAATTACCTCCTGTCCAAAAATGAGCTCATTCCGACTTAAAATGAACAAGTTATGACTATTTCAATATTTAGGTTTTTCCGAAATAAAAACGCTATAATCTGGAGTTCTATAACTCAGGATGACCATGAAATTTAAACTGGAAGCTCACGTTAACATGTGTAAGATCCTGTCAAGATTTGGTAATTTCTGGAGTTAACCTTGAGGTAGCTAATTTCTTAAGGAATTAATTAGAAATTGATTTTTGAAAAATAGTAAATGAATTTTAAAATGTCGAGAAAAATATATGTTCAATATGGGACTATATTATGCTAAATCCCGAGAAAAGAATAATTTTGGGACTGATTTGGTATTTTCATGAAAATAGTTTAGCTACGAACATATGAGTTAAATATGTTATGTGGAGTTGAAGAATTGGTAAAATAGGATTTTAGGGCTTGAAAATCCTATATAAGGTATATTGTAGATTTTGATGAGTAATTTGATTATTGGTGATGAAATCTTATGAGTATGACATTTTGAATGATTAAATGCATTATTTAGAAAAGTGTAAACAAATAAATATAATTGTTTATAAGTTTAAGAAGTGATTAAAATATTTTTATAGTATTAACAATATTATATTATAATTTTATTAAGTGATTGATAATGTCCGGATAAATTTAAAGTCTTTAATATTTATCCTTGATTTAGTTTGATTAATGCTTATAATATTGTCATCATCCTCATATTTATATTATGTTGAAAGTCATACATGGCTGTAGTGCATAGATGGACTTGGTATGATTATGACGAGGATTATTCGGTATAATCATGACTGTAAAGTTGCAAATGATGTGGAAAAAGTCCTCATTGGCCCGTAGAAGTGCGTTGATGGGCGAGTTTTTGGTATGATTATGGCTATGGATTCTCTTCGGCCAAGAGTACAAAGATGAATTGTTTTATAGCATGATCAGGACCGTTGATAAAAAGACGATTATCTTTGGCCCGTAGTGCATGGATAATTTGTGGTTGTGATACTAATGAAAAAGTCCTCATTGGCCCGTAGTGCATTGATGGACAACTTTTGGTATGATTATGGCTATGGATTCTCTTCGGCCAAGGTTGCAAAGATGAATTGTTTTATTGCATGATCAGGACCGTTGATGAAAACACGATTATCTTTGGCTTGTAGTGCATGGATAATTCGTGGTCGTGATACTAAAGAATATCCTTGGCCTGTAGTGTAAGGATGACTTGATGATGTGGATTATATATTGAGCTGAGTCTCAGCGATTAAAGTGATGAAAAACCTTTTAAATCATAGAAGATAGTAGATTTTATTCTCTATTTGACTCTTCTAATGGATTGCTTGTTCATTCCGCAGATTAAACTTGATGTTTGTTATATTGTATCGATTTAACCTTTGTTGAAGGTTAACGATAATTTATTCTGCATTATCTTAGTCCTAATATTTCTTACTGGGCTAGTTGAGCTCACCCTTTTCTTTCATTCTTCTCTTCACGAAATGAGAACGTAGCTGGGACTAGTCTGGGAACAGAGTGATGGTCCTAGATGGTGCATTAGTAGTCCTCACTATTCTGTGAAATAGTGCAATAATAAATGCAATGAGGGCGCCATTAGGTATGGATATTGTCTAGAAGGCAATATTTGTATTAAAACTCACAGCTCATGTTGTATATTTAAGATTGTATTTGAATTTTGTACCATGTATCTGGCGACTCAAGATGGGTGATGTATACCTAATTTTGGGGGTGTCACAAAAATAATTATTATAATTATTCTAAAAATCATTTCATATATTATTGAAATAATATATGATTATATTTTTATGAAAAATAATTAATAAAAACATTTCTATCTTAAAATTAATTATTATAAAAATATACTTTATAATAATTAGTAATTCTAAAATAAATTTATTTATAAATATTTATGTAATAAATATATTTTTATTTACCACATAAGTACATATACACATTATCTTGTACAAATCCTCATCTTTAAAATAAAAAAAAATTATACGCAAAATTTCTGATTTATTTATATAGAAAATATCGGGTTGTTACATAACGCAGTAAATAAAACCATAATAAAATCATTCATTTATTTAATCAAATATAATATCAAAATGTTAAGCAATTATATCAAATAATTGGCCTCTAGGGCATAAACTCTAAAATAAAGGCCCATACTGAAGGAGATGGAAGCTATCTCAGCTGGTGCTTCTCTCACTTCCCAAGCATGGAGTTGGTGGCTCAGAACTTCCCAAGGGTGAAGAAGTTTGCAACCAAAACGATCAAAGACCAGCCACACTTCAAAGTCTATCAATAGTCTGGTAATCACTATATCCCCTACGATCGTAGAGTGGACTCTGAAGGAAGTAGGAACATGATCAAGGAACTGATCGTAGAGTCTGGTCACTCTACTGCTGAGACAGTTAAAATTCAACATCAGAAGCTTCCAACTGCCCAATCACTGATCTCTGACATTCCCTCATCCTCAACCAGCAATTGGTAATCAACGATTGTTCAGATTCTCCAAGCTTTCAAAATTCTGTCCAAGAATGAAAATAGTAGAGTCCAATCCGATGCTCAACCCGAAAGTCGCTTAACAAGAGGATCAAACTATTCGGAGCAGAACTCTGAAGAAGTTTCGATGAATTAAGTGAGAAGATATCTCTACTCACTTTGAAGAGTCATGTGGTGATGACAAAAAAGGAGATAATTCACTTGAGCGGACTTTAAGCTCTTATGGTGATGTATCTCTCAAACTCCAAGAGAGAGATAACATCTATCAGAAGGCCATACAAGATCAAAAGGCAGAAGCTCTACGAGTTCAGAAGGCAAATGAAGAGCAGATCCAAGTCCTCTCTGACAAGATTGACGACCTGGAGCAGTCTTTCTCAGTACAACTTGAACTAGGCCAATAGGAACTCAAGTTTGAAGTTGCCAACTCCTCCTACCTAATGGAGCAGCTCTCACAAATTATTAATGACAAAAAGGGGGAGAAAAGCGGCATAGAAAGAGGAAGAGCAAGAGGGGCAAGAGGAAGTCAAAGAAGAAGACAGCATCAGCTGCAGAAAAAGAATCATCATCTGAGGGGGAGCCAAAAGATGATGATCATAGAGTCTGAGGGGGGCATGTTCAGAAAGAAGCTGAAAGGGAGCAAAGCTAAGACAGAAGGTCATCATCCCAGGGGGAGCAAGAGCAAGAAGAACAAACAGATAAGTAGCTGATCAACATACATCCTGGAAACATACATGGAGCTAAAGAGGTACATCTCTAACTAGTTAGGTATGTTCTGGATCCAGGATGTAAAGTGTCTTAATGTATAATTTGCCATATCTTTATAAATGACATTCATGATTATCTGTTTTAGAAATACAGCTGCTCACTGTATATAAGATTCATTCATAACATGCATATGCACTTATTGTTTTTATCATAATCAAATAGGGGGAGATTGTCAGGAATAAGCATGTGAATGATATTCCTGATTACATATGATTTGATTATGATATATATATATATGAATGAATAATATGCAAGTATGCTTGCATTAAGAAAAGCTGTAAAGTCCTTTGATAGATAATAGAAATATGTATACAAGGACTTAGAATGAATTGATCAAGTATGTTAGGTTGATCCTACATAAGCAAAACAGCTTTGTAAAGTCCTTAAAAAGAAATGATGTACAAGGACTATAAATATAGAAAGATCAAGCATGTTAGGTTGATCTTATGATGTAATAGATATGCTTGTCTGATCATCGAGTACTGCACCAGAGATCGTAGTCTGCCAGGAGAGTTAAGGATAACGTGAGAGCTATCGAGGCAGAATCGTAGTCTGCAAGATAGTAGATCTCGGAGTTCGTAGACTGCCAGGAGAAACGATGAAGGATCGTGGTATATCGAGAAGAGCTTCCTCAGGATCGTAGTGTGCTGAGGAAGTCATGTTCAGAATTGTAGAGATAGCCTGCCTATGAGCCGACCGAATATCTGCCGAAGCCAAGTCAGAAACGTAGACTACACTCGGAGTCGTAGAGTCTGCCGATGTCGAAGCCAAGTCAAGGATCGTAGACTACACTCGAGATCGTAGAGTCTACTGATGCCGAAGCCATGTCAAGGATCGTAGACTACACTCTGAGTTCGTAGAGTCTATTGATTAAATGCAAAAATCGTAGTCGAGCAAGATCAGATGAAGACAATAAGCGTAAGGTAGAAACCGTAGAGTGTAAAGATCTGATCTCAGGATCGTAGTGTTTGCACAGCCAAAGCTGAATTGTAGAGTGCAGAACTACGACCTCAACAGAAGTGCTCACAATACATAGGCAGAATCGTAGAGCAAGTATGATTCTCAACTAATGAGCACTCCCAGAATATCCAAAGGAACAAAGCCTCTGGTTGGCAATACAAAGATACATCCTACCTGAAGGGAACCAGAGAGCACTCAACGAATGGCATGCAAACTAACAGAAGATCTAAACACCAACCCAATCAACATCAAGATTGAGTTGTAAAGCCATTCGAGATGAAGTCTTCCACAAGATGATCATAAGAAGACTTCAATAACTGACTAAGAAAAGTCGCCAAGTCGCGATGTTATCAAGTGAAGCAGGAAGACAACGATCTTGGAAGAAGCAAGAGATCGTAGTGTTTGCCAAACAAAGAAAGAACTGATGGAAAGTGAACCGAGATACTGGTTAGTCTCTGAAGAACAAGGCTAAAGTGATTAAGCGAAGGGTCAGTCCATTGATGATAAGTGGACCGAAGATCACAAGGACAAAGCGAGTTGGACGCGCTATAAATCTGAAGTGTCTTGCTATTCAGAGGGGACCAGAGCAAGGAGTTAGGCCATCAGTCTCTGAGAACAGTCGAAGCAAACAAAAATGTTGAAGCACTGCATAATGAAAGGAAGAGGTGTACTACATTGGAGATCCAATCAACACTCTTCAAGATCATAGTGTTAACTCTACCAGTCAATGAGAAACACTCAACAAGAAACTACGATCAGGTCCTCGAAGACATGCATCAGAATCGTAGAGTTCGAACACCCGAAGATTGAAGCATTGGCAATGGTTCAAACTGAAGGATGGTATTCGGACAAAAGCTTATTGAGAGCATCGATGTAAAAGGATAACCTCTGATCGAGAAATCAGAAGGAAATAAAGTCTTCAACCTGCCCAAGACATTAAAGTGACATCTCTGATGGGTAGGTGAAATAGTAGACTGCAATGTCAGATAAAGTATGACATGTCATATCAACAGTCTACCTCTGTCAACTCGAGATCTATGAATATATTTGAATAGCCTTCAACGGCTACTTTCCAACGGAAGGATTGGGAAGGAGTATAAATCAGGAAGAGCTTCAAAGATCGAGGGTTGATGGAGTTGCCAAGTTTGGAGAAAAGGTGGACTGTTTTAAACCACGTAAGTTAGTGAGTCCGAAGGCACACTCTACGATCCACCAAAAACACTCAGATACATACAAAGGAAGAAGTAGAAGTGAGAGTTCTACAATGTAGAAGTGAGAGTTCTACTACAAGAAGAGTGTTCTAAACTGCCGAGAGAAAGAAGAGCATCATGTCATCTTGGTGTCCATCATGGGAAGACTCTAAGTATAATAGAGAAGAGCTCATAGTCATCTTAGCAAGTCCATCATGAGAAGACATCAAGTATCAAGAAGGGAGATCGTAAACGTCATCATGGTGGCAAGCATGAGAAAGTTTCTAAGTACCAAGCAGAAGAACTTACAGTCATCTTGGAAACCTATCATGTGCAGCCATCATATATCAAGAGAAAGATCTTTAAGGTAGTTCATCAAGGTATCATCCGAAGAGGTTGAGTAACTGAAGAAGCTGAGCATCATGCAACACTCAACTGCACTTCAAGGATGATCAGGCCAAGCTGCTAAGTACAGAAGATGTTCAGAGCATGAAGACATCTTAACACCTCAGCACCAACTCCAATAAACCAACAAACAAACAACAAAAGCAACTACCGAGGGTCCTTGTCCAAGGGACTAAATGAAGCCAAGGCCGGAAGGGTCCTGTGTGGGAGGGACTAAATGAAGTTCCAAGCTCTTTGGGCTTGAAGAGTTCTAGGGAACTAGAGGAGTCCCAAGGTCGCTAGCCTTCAAGAGTTCTTAGTGAATCAAGTCCCAAGTCTGCCGGCCTTGAAGGAATCTTAGTGATTCGAGGTCTTGCCCTTCCTTAGTGGAAATCTCTGCTAGTTGAAAGCGAGAAGAATGGATTAGGAGCTTGAGTCTCTGAACCACTTAAAACCCCTTATGTCTTTTACATTATGTCATTTACATTATGTACTATAACTGCTATATATGCTATGTATGTTTTAACTGCTTACAACTAAACTTACTCTACGAACAATGTATGTATGATTATAAATATATCAGTGAAGGGGATCTTTTCCTTATTCCGCTGTGCTTAAAAAGATTCTTATGTTTGTCATATGCTAATTTAATAGCTATACAAAATAATAGAACCATAATATTCATAAATATTATCCACAACTATAACATTATATCAAATCCACACCATAATATTCAAAAATATATTTTGAGAAAATTATTCTTTATTCATAAAAGTTGGGGTCTTACATTGTTTTATAAGGAAAATGAACAGATGACATGGTTCATGTTTTGCAGTTATGATCGATTTAGGCCTAATAAAGAGGGTGTGACTACAAAAAAAATCAAATATACCATTTAAGATTTTAAGGTATTTTCCAATTACACATCGGCTAAAAAAATTGTACATATCTTCAAGAACAGCTGAACGTATGAGTTGGCATGTGAAATCTATAACAAAAGATAGAGAACTAAATCATCCCGCAGATGGCCAGGCTTGGAAAGATTTTGACTTAGCACATCCTGGGTTTGCATTGGAACTTAGAAATGTGAGGCTTGGATTGTCCACCCATGGTTTTAACCCGTTTGGCCACTCATCTGTTCTGTACTCATGTTGGCCTGTGATTGTCACTCCGTATAACTTGCCTATATGGATGTGTATGAAACAACCATACTTGTTTCTTTCACTCATGGTTTCTGGTCCTAAGAGTTGGAAAGAACTTAGATGTTTACTTGATACCTCTTATAGACGAGTTGAAGGTATTGTGGGAGGATGGAGTACAGACTTGGGATGTTTTAACGAAAACAAATTTCAACCTTAGGGCAGCGATTATATGAACTATAAGTGAATTCCCAGCTTATGGTATGTTATCTGGATGGAGTACACACAGGAAGTTGGCTTGTCCGTATTGTATGGAGCGTACAAAGTCTTTCAATCTATCAAAAGGTCAAAAGCCTTGCTGGTTTGAATGTCATCGTCGGTTCATATCGGTAGATCACCCAATTCGAAGAAATAGAGAACACTTCATGAAAGGAAAAGTAGACAATGATATGCCTGCATTGCGATTGTCGAGAACGTAGATGCGAGACCATGTGATGAGATTACCGGTCATCCCATTTGGTAAGATTGATGCCACAAACTTAATAAATGGGTTTAGCAAATCTCATAATTGGGTTCGGAGAAGCATCTTTTGGGAATTGCCTTATTGGTCTACAAATTTGATTCATCGTAATCTAGATGTGATATATATTGAGAAGAATGTGTTCGACAATGTGTTTAACACCGTGATGAATGTTACGGGGAAGACAAAAGATAATGATAAGGCACGGTTGGACATGAAAGGTATTTATAAGCGTCCTGGATTAGAACTATATGAATCTCCTAATGGTAAGATGGTCAAACTGCAGGTAAGGTACACAATGTTCAAAAAGCAAGTTGAAGATGTGTGCACATGAGTTAAGTCTCTAAAACTACCAGAGGGATATGTGTCAAATATTGCAAGGTGTGTTATGTGTGGAAAATTGCAAAGGATGAAGAGTCATGGCTGTCATGTGTTTATGGAGAGACTCATTCCTCTAGCATTTCGAGATCTAATTGATAAACCAATATGGGATGCTTTGACGGAGCTTAATCATTTCTTCAGAGACTTATGTTCAAAAACATAAAATGAGAAGGACATGTCCATACTTGAGAAGAATATCATAGAGATCACGTGTAAGCTTGAAAAAATATTCCCAGCTAGTTTTTTTGAATCCGTGGAGCATTTACAAATCCTTCTTCCCTATAAAGCTCGTGTTGGGGGTCTAGTTCAATATAGATGGATGTACCCTTTCGAGAGGGTGATGGGGAACCTTAAGAGGAAGGTGAAGAATAGAGCTTATGTCGAGGGATCGATATATGAGGTATACAATTTCGATGAGATATCTACATTTGTCTCAGACTATTTTCCGAACAAAGTATTGACAAAGGCCAATCGAGTCTCGAGACATGATGATGGGGGCAATGTTGAACTAAATGGTCAGCTTTCTGTATTTGTTCTATCAGGTCGCGCTTATAGAAAAGGGAAGCGTATATTCCTCTCTGAACAAGAATTACATGCTGCACAAACTTATATTCTTCTCAATTACAAGGAGATTGATGAATTTGAGAGGTACACATGTAAAATTCATATTTATCCCTTAAATTTCAATGGCATATAATATACATTCCAATATGTTAATGTTTATAAAATTATATAGATCATACGATGACGAGTTAAAAGTGAAGTATCCCGGCATAACTGATAAAGATATTCAAATCAGTCGTGATAAAAAATTTGCACTTCGGCTAAAGGACAAAGTAAGTTAAATTACTTAAGCACGACATATATAGACTCCATATTAACTATGAATTCTTTTAATAGGATGGAGTTTTTGTAGGCTTTTACTGAGGGAATGATTCCAGAGAATGTATAAATCCTAGCTACGGGACCAAACAGGGACCAAGTCAGCCACAATGGTTACAAAATAAATGGTTATTAATTTCATAAAAAGGCATATAGTCCCGGTAAAAGAACGAACATTAGAGTGTGTGTCCAATAAGATTGTTACAATGAGCTTGGTCGTGCCTTTTATGGGGAGTTGGAGGAAATCATAGAGTTGTCATACAAGAGCACTTATGGCGGTCAGATTAACTTGTTTAAGTGTTGTTGGTTTGATTCAGAAAAAGGGATACGTGTTGACAGATATGGAATCATCGCTATTGACCTCCATAGGTCCGCGTACGCCAACAAACTATTTGTGTTACAAACTCAAATAGTACAAGTATACTACACTCCTAGTCCTGTTAGAAAAAGGGATAGACTGCCTGCAGATTGGAAAGTTATAACAGTTGATGTTTGTTATATTTTATCAGTTTAACACTGTTGAAGGCTAATGATAATTTATTCTGCATTATCTTAGTCATAATATTTCTTACTGGGCTAATTGAGCTCACCCTTTTCTTTCACTATTCTCTTCAGGAAATGAGAATATAACTGGGACGAGTCGGTGAACGGAGTGATGGACCAGATGATAGTATTAGTAGTCCTCACTATTCTGTTAAATAGTGTGACAATAAATGTAATGAGGACTTACTCTTTTGAGTGTGGATATTGTCTAAAAGACAATATTTGTATTAAAACTCACAGCTCTCTTGTTGTATATTAAAGATTGTATTTGTATTCTGTACCATGTATTTGGCGACTCAGAATAGGTGATGTATACCTATTTTGGAGGCGTCACATTCAATAATAACCAAATGTTATCAATCACTTAATAATCTCATAATCTAATATCATTAATATTATAACAATATTTTAATCATTTCTTAAACTTATAAACAATTTATTTCAATTGTTTACACCTTATCAAATAATGCATTTAATCATTCAAAAATGTCATACTCATAAGATTTCATCATCAATGATCAAATCCCTCATCAAAAATCTGCATATACCCTATATAGGATTCTCAAGCCATAAAATCCTATTTTTCAATTTTATTACTTCACATAACATATTTAATTCATTTACTCATAACTAGTTCATTTTTATGAAAAATACCAAATCAGTCCCAAAAATATTTCTTTTCTGGGATTTAGCAGAATATAGTCCCATCTTGAACATATATTTTTCTCAGAATTTTTAAAATTCATTTACTATTTTTCATATGACTAAAACTGCCGAATATTTAGACATTTATCATAAATTGTACTTCTGTCCAAAAATTCCGAAATTTACAGGGTATACTCCTGCTATATACATGTACTCCCAATAAAAATTTCACCAATTTTGGAGTTAACCACAAGGAGTTATAAGGGTTTATTTTTAAAATAGTCTTTTCCCATAAAATCCATACATCTTAATCTATACATCTAAAAATCATCATTTTTGGACACAATCTAGAAAATTCATCAAATTATCATTTCAAATTTTTCCAGAATTTTTTATGATCAAAAAAATTACGAATCTGCCCCTGGCAGAAACCCTTTTTTAATGAAAATACTATTCGTATGAATACGAATGATCATTTACCATGCATGCGGTAATCTACATAGACATGTTATTTCAATGAGAATAATAAAGATGGGAACCGGTCATGCGTAAAAAGCACGCAGACGAGGATATTCCAATGAATAATAAATAATGGAATAACGGAAGAATTCACGGTATGCGATGAAGCCGCGCACAAGTTATTCCAACATAATAATAAATAATGGAACGGTCGTGCGTAAGCATACGCAGACGAGGATATTAAGACGAATAATAGAAGAATTTCACCATGTATGCGATTACTTGCATGTATTGCAGATTATTCCAACATAATAATAAAGAATTGAAGAATTGAAGAATTTCACCATGTATGCAGTACTTCGCATAGACAGGTTATTCCAACTTAATAATAAAGAATGGAATAATTGAAGAATTTCATCGCATAGACAGGTTATTCCAACATAATAATAAAGAATGGAATAATAGAAAAATTTCACCATGTATGTAGTACTTCGCATAGACAGGTTATTCCAACATAATAATAAAGAATGGAATAGTAGAAGTTCTCTTCATGAATACGAACGAAAAAATACCCCTTACTATAATAATAATAATAATATCCTTTACGAGTATGACAATTATATCCCCTACCTTAAAAAGAAAAGTATTTCGACTGGTAGGGCGGGAATATACTTGAAAAAAACTTGCACTACGCTCAAAACTTTCTCAAACTCTAAAGAAATACGCTCAAGATTATAGAAGAAGAACTCACTCTATAGTTTCTCTCTCTAGAGTTTCAGTGAATTTGTAAGAAATAATGAAGAAATGAGCTTCTATTTATAGAAGAATGAATTGTGATAGTAACTAACTCATGAGCGGTCAGATTGATTTACTTTTAATCGACGATCCATATTTAAAGCAAAATTTTTAAATAAAATATAATATACTCTATTTATAAATAAAACGAATAACTTTATAAAAGATTTTACTATGCAAACACTATGCATAATAAAAATATAATATATTCTAATTATTGTCTAATAAAACAAATAACTTTATAAAAGTATTCTGTTTTATATAAAAAGATTTTACTATTAACCTAATAAAATGAATAACTTTATAAAAGTATTCTGTTTTATATAAAAAGTTTTTCTGTTTTATTACATTAATAATACCAATAAAACAAAACTGAGTGACTTATCACATAAGTATCAATAATCAATACTGTGTGCTACTCTTATGCAACATGCACAGACATCAGTATTTTTAACACCGGTGTTTTTGATAGTTAACGGTAAAACTTCCGTAGTTATTTTCATAAAGTATTTTTGTCGTTTTCTCAATCTGACAATAATTCCGTTGTGGGGTCCACCAATGATTGTACCGTTGTACGAATATTCCCTATTAAAACGAATATTCCCCGGCCAATCGAATATTATATAACGACTTGAGTACTTTGCAAAAAAAAATTCACATATTACCCTTAACTTTAAACTTTTATCAATTTAACTATTTACCAAAATAGAAAAAAATTTGAATACTTTTATTTCATAAAATTCGGGTTCTCACAGAGGACAAGTGTCACAAGCTAGAAATTAAACATGATGTGAATTGATTTTGGAAAAGTGAGAGAAGAATGGGATGAACTGGGCAATAGAGATGGGGGGGGGGGTACAAGTTGGTGATTCACTTGCAAAATATAGTAAGTTTCCATCCAATTAAATCAAACATTAAATACATACTACATCATTGTTGCAACCAAAAAAAGCCTTAAACCATCATTTATTCCCTTAACCTCACACGACTTAATCTAACATTTGACATGGTTGAGTTAGTTAGTGGATGGTTCAATTAATCTAGTCTAACACTTGACCATTTCTTCATTTCTTCATCCAAAAGCAAGAGAGAAAAAGAGAGAAAGTGAGAGGAAGAGTTGAAGAAAGAACTTAAGAGTTTCTTGAGGAAGAAATGATGAATAAGAATCAAGCTTAGAAGCTCTGATCATCATAAGCAAGAAAAAGAATAAGAACACAAGAGGTAAAATAAGAACCCTAACTTTTTCTTCTCTTTGATTTTATTTCTTTGAATTTGTTAGATGTTGTTATTGTTGTGAGTTTTATTGTTTTAGAAGCATCATATGAATGATGTTCAAATGTTAAACGGACTAGTAAAAGCATGCAAAGTGGAATCAAAATGAACAAGACCCGAACCTATGCGAAAATGATGAAAAAAAAACAATATTTAGTAGACCGTTAAGGGTTTGTTTTGGGGACATTTTTGTTTGGTGTCCCAAAATTGAAAATTTAGTTTTGGGGTGTTATATTATGATCATAGGAGTTACAAACATTACCCAATTTAAACGGAGGCAAAAGCTTGTATAACGAAGTTATGGCGATTTTTTCGTAAAACTAGTGAAAAGCTAAAAATAAGTAGTGTGAACCCTTACTTTCATACTAATTTCTGTTCCGATTAGATTACTGGGAAAATTTTCCATTTTAGGGGTTATGTAGTACGTTAAATAAGGAGTCCGTAGACGTAAGAATAATCTCATTCTGAATCTGGTGGTGGGAGTTATGCCTTTCGGAAGGAAGCTAGTCAAAACTGCCAAAGTAGAAAATTATTTCGGGTAGGGACTTTTGTGCCACTGTTTTGGCATAAAAATGAACCTGAAAAAAATATTCCACCTAAAGGAATTTGTAGAGGAAGTGACAAAGAGAAAAATGATGTGAGAACGGACTTATTCCGATAACAAATGACCGAGTTATTACGTTGCAAAGTACGTCCGACGATAACGAAAAATTGTTTGTTTTCGCTTCAAGGGATAGGAAGTTTTGTAAAGCAGACACTCCGCGATGACAGTTTATCCTGTCTTAATTACCATACATGGAGTTCTGAGCTGAAGTAGACATCCCAAAGTAGACTGGTCAAGTTGTCTGCTTTACCCCAAAGTAGACGAGTCATGCTGTCTGCTTTATACCAGTAACAAAAAATGAAAAATAAAAGTTGAGCGCATTGATTAAATCATAAAAAATGCGAACAACAAGAAAAGGAATAAGGTTAATGTAAGTCGATAATTAACATCTTTACGTGACTAATTGGTATGTATATATTAACTTAAATGTTTAGGATAATTGAAGGAAGATTTAGCATATAAATTAAAGATCGCTTTAGGCAAGTTTCCAAACTCCTATTCAATTTATGTATTGAATGCATGTTCTAATTTACGCAATATTTTCATATTGTGTGAATTCAAGTTTTTTGACTTACACAAAATTTATATTTTGTGCAAGTATTTTATGATCTTGTGCGAATTTATTATTATGTGCAAGAACTGCGTTTAAATTGTAGATTTCCGTGTGCAATATGAAATTCATCGAATTATGTGATATAAGCTATGGAAAAGGGTTATTGCCATTTGATTCGACTTAACTTAATTTGTTGAGCTATTCCAATCGATATATTTATTGTTGAGATATAAATTGTAATAATTCTTGAATTGTGAGAAGTTAATAATGCCAAATCATGTAATTTGGGCAAGTATTCGTATGCATTGCACCTCGTGCAATAATGTGTTATGTGAGTAAATGTTATATGGAAGAAAATGATTGTTCCTATTTATTCGAAACTGCTTCACAACTACTGTTATGTTATTGAATATTTCAAAGAACATGTTGATATTCGTTATGTTATTGATAGTTTATTCAACTATTATACTTGAGCAATTAAATGATTACCCTTGCAAATTCTAAAACCTTTACAGTTTGAGCAGAAAGACCTGAATAGTCAGATGGTGTTAAGAAAAGGAATGCATAAAGGAAGAAGATTTAAATGTATAAAAGTACATGAAGTGTTGTAATATTATATAATGTTTTAATATTATTTGAAATAGTTTAGTAAAGGTCTTCTTACCTGGGATTATAGGTGATATGCTGTAATAATATTGTAATTACATTCATGTCTTAAGATTGTGTTGGATGAGTAGTACCGTGAAGCACTGGACCAAAGCTTGAAGGCAGACTCGAGATTTAAGAGTTTTACAAAGATACTTGTTTTCTTTTCTTTCTTTCTTTACTTCGTCGCTGACTCTTTTTTTCTCTTTTATCAGAATAATAAACCAATTCAACGTAAAATGTATAGGGTTTTAAGTTTTGTTATTCATTTAAGTATTAATATATTTTATTGATTTTTCAAATTTTAATAGGATTTAATATTACTCATATATAAATTAAACCCAATTAGTTTTAAGGTCCAATTTTACCAAATTAATTTATCCGTCACTTATTAATACTTATTAACCCACATAAATTAAATGATTACTTTGACCTAATTAAAAAACAAAATATTTAAAATATAAATTTAAATATTTATTTTATTTTATTTTATTTTTCTTTTTCCGGGTATTATAAGTTATCTTAACAAAAATGTGTTATTGTGTTTTATGATATTTATGTTGTCTTTTACGTTTAAAGTCATTCCAATTTTACGTTTAAAGTGTTCCCAAGATATGGTGATTTTATGTGGTTTTAAAATCATTTACTTTTTTTGTTTTAAAATTATTTTTCCTTCTTATTTACTTTCTTCTTACTTCCTTTATTTATTAAAACCCTTTTTCGTCCATTTTAATTTATGAAAAATATTTGTTTTGGTGTACCCTACTTTGCTTGAAATTATAGTCAAGTCATTCCACTTTTTATTTGCGTAATTGTTCACCATAACTACGGACATTGGCTTATCAGTCTCAGTCCTCCATCCCACCACTATATAAACCTTTTTTTTCAGGTCGTCGCACAAAATATTTTGAATTGGGAAAATTTGGTTGGTTTTTGATAATTCTTATTATATTTTATAGGAATAAAATAAATTAAAATTTATAGTTTCTCAAATTTATTTAGTAATTAGCTTCTCAAATTTATTTATTTAGTAATTAGCTTTCTACTTGAAAGAAAGTTTTAAAACAAAAAATTTATTCCCTACAACTTTTTCAATTTGAAACATTAAATAAAAAATCTATTCCCTACTAACCATATGATTTGTTTGAAAAATCATCAATGTGTATGTTTAATTTAAAAACTAAATTTAGTAAAACTTTATCTTCAGCGTTACTAATAAACAGAAGCCTATGCTTAGATTTATGATCTTTCTTTGGAATATGTTTGATTTGAAGATTGATCTATACATATTTAGGTGTGAAGTTATTACAACGGCTTTCTTTTTTGTTGTTTAAATTGAAGAACTGCTCAAGTCTATTTATTTTTTGAATGATTTTTAGAAATTTATATTCTCCGGGTTCAACTGGGAATTGGAGGAGGTATCACCTCAACTATAGTGTTTTTATAATTCAATCCATTTATCAATGAAAATTATTTTCTCTTCTTATTCTAACAATATCACTCTAAACAAATTTTTGGATTTTGGCCCTATTATTGGTAATTTTTAGTCATTTTTACGCCATAGTGTCCGCTCAATTTATACCGTAAATTTTCATCTATTTAAATTAATTCACGATATCTTTTTCATAATTTTAAACCTCATTTCTTCAATTTTATAACAATCAACTATCTGAATCATCAATTTTATGACACTTGAATTTGATACATCACGATTCTCCAGAATTAATTATTATTCAATTCTCATTATTTTACTCCATTCGTCTCAAGATAAAAGTTCTGGCGGACTTTTCACGCATATTAAGAAGAGAAATAAAATAACAAAATTGTCCATAATAATATTTCATTAATCATTTCCAATGTAGATGAGAGAGTGACTTATTATACTTATTAAATATGGAGAGAGAATTAGAATAAGGAAAGTATAAGATATTTAATGCTAAGGGTATAATAGAAAAATTGTGTAAAAATTTAGTTATTAAAGAAAAATAGACATTTAACATGAGATTTTCCAAAATAGTACTACCTCCGTCCCACAATAAGTGCTTTTTTAGACTTAATATTTTTCCCCAAAATAAGTGATGTGTTAGAACTCCAATACAATTTTTACAATATTTTCTCATATATGCCTTAATGCATTCAATGGTATTTATTGCATCTTTCAATCACTATAATTAAATGACACTCATTAACTCTTCAACTTCAAAGAAAATATATTAAAAGTATTTTTGTCATTTTAACTTGTGTATTGATATGTGTGATTTAAATTAAAAAAATACTTATTATGGGACGAATGTAGTAATAAAAATTTTTTATCATGAGTCGGAGGAAATAATATTTTATAATATTAATGCCATAATTATGGCCGAGAATATTATACTTCGAGTCCAACTCACTGACCCTATTTATATTCCACCTATAAAAAGCTCTCTTCTCTACTCCCTTCTCATGAGTACCCAAGCGCGACAGTTAAATTTTATAAAAACTCATCTTTTAGACCCATCTTAGTAAAAACTCGATTTTCCCCTAAATCTACACAAGCTATAAATTAAAAATACCCCAACGCTACATTAGTTAAAAAAATTCCTAATTCCATGCATACGAGCAACGATTTCACTACATGAAATTTGAAATATGTGGATTAAAATTTTGACGGATTAAATACATTTTTTTTCATTCTACTCGATCTCAGTTTATAAATAAATTATTGAACTGATTTTTTTTTTTCATTCGACTCACTGAACTACAATTTTTTTACAAACCGTTACAAATTTTGTTAAAGTGTTCGACTTTGGACGAAAAAATTGGGCAAAGGTCCAAAAATGCCCTCGATCTTTACCTCGATATCCCACTTACACCCTAAACTATTTTTTTTTCAAAAATATCCTTAACATTACAAATTTTAGATCACTTTTGCCCTTCTTATTAACTGACATGCTACCTAGACTAACGTGACTGACATGTGTCCATATTTTGCTGACAGGGATTTTATTTTTAAAATAACAATTGAATAAAGAGGGTAGGTAGTTAAGGGCAAAGTGGAAATTATAAAAATCACCGCTTGTTTCCTTTAGAAAAAAAGAACATTCTGGAAATATAAATAAATTACTACTATGAAATAGTATGAACTATCCATTTTCTAATTTTTTTCCGATTAAACTGAAATGAATAATATGAACTTTCGCGCATTATTTAAAAATAATAAGGATAAAATTCTAAATTTTCTTTTATCATTTTATACAAATAATAAGGGTAAAATAACAACTATACCAAGTTTTACTAAAAATAAAGTAAGAACTAAACAAAAAATAATAATAATAATCAAAACACAATCCCTCTCTCCCCTAATCTTCCAGTGAACCCTTTCCCCTTTTACCCGACCCCTGCCTTCCGCCGTTCCCCGCCCGTCGTCGCTTTCTCTCTTTTTCACCACTATCGTTTCCTCTTCCCCCTAATGTTATTGTTGTCTTTTCAACAATGGTGGCCATAAATCTAAACCCTCCATTATCCTCAAAGAACCCCAGATAGGTTCTGCCTCCACATTAGGTTCTTTCCCTCTTCTCCTTCTCTATCCTTTCACTCTCCTTCGATTGTCGGCAAGACAAAAATATTCAGATCCGGAAAGATTAGAAACCTTTTGGGTTAATATGGAAAGATTAGAAACATTTTGCTGGCGAGGGATCAAGGGTTCTTCCTAATCGGGGATTCATGTTTTGTTTTTGGATTTGTTTAGTTCAGTTTTTGATTAGGCTTCTTTTACCGTTTTGGCTTCCGATGATTTTTATTTTTGATCTGATCGGATTTGTAATGTTCTTGGTTGCATGTGGAAGGAGATGGGTTGGGTTTAGAGAGAGAAAATGGATCTCAATTTTTTGGGTAATAAAAATTTGTCCAAGGTGTCAGCCTTGTCAGCAAAAAATATACACGTGTCAGTCACGTTAGTCTAGGTGACATGTTTATTAACTGGAGGGGTAAAAGTGACCTAAAATTTGCAACGTTAAGGGTATTTTTTAAAAAAAAAATTAGTTTAAGGTGTAAGTGGGATATCGAGGTAAAGATCAGGGGTATTTTTGGACCTTTGCCCCGAAAAAATTACAAGAGGTGCTACGTGAGAGAAAGAAATCTTACATGTGATATATTTTTCTTTGTGGCATGCCTAGATGGAAAAACAAACATTTTTAAAATCCATTAATATTTTATAAAATTCTGTCTAGTTTAAAATAATGCATTCAAAATAAAAATCCTACTTGTCAAATTCTATCTAGTTTTTAAAATTCTGTCTAATTTTTGAAGAATTTAAAATTTTATTTTAAAAATAGAAGTAGGATTAATCTTAATGATTTTATCTTAATGTAAAAACCATTAATCTTATTTCTTAATGTAATTAACTCTCTTGAGATAAAACTAAAATTAGTAATATAACATATAAATGTCGACATGTTATTGTATTAAGATATATTACATATATTATTAAAATAAGAAAATTTTGGGTAAATTTTGAATTTGAGTAATGTCTTTAACATTATTCATAAGTATTTTATAATAAGCACAAATTAAAAATTAAAATTTATAAAAATAAATTCAAACTTCAAAAATATAACTAAAATTTTGAAAATTAATTATTATTTTTATTTTTCAAAACTAATATAATTATTATTTATATTATGAAATCATTAAATAAATTTTAAATATTAAATATATTAACAAATAATTAAATTAATTAAAAATATATTAACAAATAAGTAATGTAATTAAAAATATATTAACAAATAAGTAAAGTAATTAAATGAAATATATTAATTAAAGTAATTAATAATAAAATATATTAATGTGTAATTTTTATAAATATATTTATATAAAATTAATGAATTCATATTTTTTAAAACAAAGGATCATATTTATATAGTTAAGCAATTACAAAGGATCGTGTTATTCAAAATCAGAAGAATCATTACAGGAGCCCAAAATCCATTTCTTCAAAACAGAAGATCAAAATAGAGGAGAAAAACAATTTGTAGAGTAATCGGTGGAAATCAAAAGTTCAGATCTGGATTTGTTCAGATCTAGATCTGAATAGGCCTAATTAAAAAAAGCCTCTCCTTCTTCAAATCATTCTTCTAAAATCCACTCCTCAAAGCAATTATGTTCATCAATGGTGTTCAAGCAATCGTGTTTAAGCAATCACGCTCATCAATGGACGGATCTGGGTTGCGATAAAGAAGATGAAGTAGATTTGGATTTCGCCAACAATTTCGACTACGGATCTGGGTTGATTTGATTTCGAATTATTTTAAATTTTGGATCTCGGTTGTGGTGAAGAAGAAGAAGATGAAGTAGTTTCAATTTTTGATTTTGAATTACTTTTTATTTGGATTTGTGGTGAAGAATATGATGAATTAAATTTGTATTTCGGCTAGTTATGATTACTATGATGAATTATATTTGGATTTGTGGTGAAGAAGATGATGAATTAGATTTGAATTTGGATTTGTGATGAAGAAGATGATGAATTCATATTTGGATTTGTGGTGGAGAAGGTGATGAAATATACTCCCTCCATCCCATAGTTAGAGGTTGATTTTTCATTTTGAGATGTCCCAATATATATGCTACTTATTATTTATAAAATTTAGTTGATTCATTGTTTTACTTTTATGCCCTTATAATAAATATTCAACCATTACTCTTTTTTTGAAGAAACAACATTCAATGTCATTATTTTTATCACCACATTTAATGTTGTTGTATTCTCTTTGGTTAAAATTCTATGGTTATGGACTTTAATGGTAAGTACACGTCAATCAATGAAGTTGAGAGTTCTCGTGTGATAAGTAAGAAGTAATTAATTTGTTCATTAATTTCATATTAAGGGGTATATGTGGAAAAATTATGTTAAAAATTGCCACTTAAACTGATTTTCTTAAACTATGTGCCAAAAGAAATCAGCCTATAACTATGGAACGGAGGGAGTATTAGATAATTTTGTTAACTTCAAATATTTAAAAATTTAAAAAAAATTATGTATTCATTAATTTTATATAAATACATTTGTAAAAATTATATATTAATATATTTTTTATTAATTTAATTATTTGTAATTTAAAAAAAAAAGAATTCAAGTTTGAAAATTAAAAAAATTTAAACTAACGTTATTTTATTATTATTATTAAAAAAATCCATGGTGGGTCTTATATTCCACGAAAGCGTTATGACGCCCCCAAAACAGGTATACATCACCCATCTTGAGTCGTCAGATACAAGGTACTGAATACAAATACAACTTAATTATACAACAGTAGTGTGAAATACGACAAAACATATATTGTGAGTTTTAATACAAATATTGTCATCTAGACAATATTCACACTCAATGGAGTCCTCATTACATTTATTATCATACTATTTCACAGAATAGTGAGGACTACTAATGCACCATCTAGGACCATCACTCTGTTCCCCGACTAGTCCCAGCTACGTTCTCATTTCCTGAAGAGAATAGTGAAAGAAAGGGTGAGCTCAACTATTTTAAAGAAGAAATATTATGACTAAGATAATGCAGAATAAATTATCAATAGCCTTCAACAGTATAACAACTGATAGAATATAATAGACAACAAGTTTTAGATCAAAAACTGCAGCAGAATAAGCAATCCATTAGAAGAGTCAAGTAAAGTATAAAATCTACTATCTTCTATGATTTAAAAAGTTTTTCATCAACTTTATCATTGAGACTCAGCTTAATAAATAAAATCGAATCATCCCTGCTCCACGACCAAGGATATTCATATAATCATCAATGGTCATGACTATACCGAATTATCCCTGGTCATAATCATACCAACAACTGTCCACCAATGAACTACAGGCCAATGAGGACTTTTACCACATCATTCGTCACATTACAGTCATGATTATACCGAATAATCCCTGGTCATAATCATACCAAGTCCATCTATGCACGTAAGCCAAAGATGACTTTCAACATAATATAAACATGAGGATGATGACAATTCAATAAAACAGGTTCAAGAATAAATTTTAAAGATTTATAAGTTAATTTATCTTGAACTCAATAACGTCCAAATTCTCAACATGATACTGCTTTGTTCAGTAAAATTCAAGAATGCTCAGAAGAATATTTTCATGAAAAGATACTGGATGAAGCGCAAATATCAAGGATATTCCACTAATTTCATGGAGTATAGAAGCCAAAGCTTTAACCAACTAAGTATAATATAATATATGAAACGCAAATGTATTTTCACCCACGTACGGTAATCCACGTATCTGAGATCATTTTCATAATTTAATAAGGAATGAATACAGGATCATTCACCATGCATGTGGTAATCCACATGTATAAAAGTTATTCTAATGAATAATAAAGAATGAAATAATGAAGGATTCACCATGCGTATGCGATAGATCGCACCGACAATGAGTTATTCCCAACGTAATAATAAATAATGGAACCAGTCCGCCAGAACGCACGCATGTGAGGATATTAAACGAATAATAAATAATGGAACCGGTCCCATGTGAACGCACAATGATATAATGGAATAATAAATAATGGAACTGTGTCCCGGCAGAACGCGCACGTACGTGGATATTACGATGAATAATAAAGAATGGAATATTAGAAGAATTTCACCATGTATGCGGTACTCAGCATAAGCAAAGTTATTCAACGAGAATAATAAGAATGAAATAACAGAAGAATTTCACCAAGTATAGGGTATCCCGCGTATACAGGTTATTCCAACGGAATAATAAAGAATGGAATAACAGAAGTTCTCTTCACGAACAAGAAAGAAAGAATATCCCTTATGAGTACAACAAATAATATTCCCTACCTTAGAAAAATTGAATACTGAAGTAGTGAAGTAGCAGAATACTTTTCTTCTTTCTCTCTATAGTTTCTCTCTCTAGAGTTTCAGTGAATTCATAAGAAATAATGAAGGAATGAGCTTCTATTTATAGGAGAATGGACTGAATAGTAACTAATTCATGAACGGTCCAGATTGATTTGTGAGTGTGTGCTCAACAACCATGCTAACCCATGAAAAGCAAAAATATGAAAGATAATAAATTTCTTAGTAAGCATCATACAGCGAAAACTTGAGTACTCATCAAATATACTTGTTTCAACTGAAATCAAACAATTACCCGAATTCAAGAGTCAAAATGGAATACTTATGCTTTTCTTTTCTTTTTCTTTTTTTTTTATAACGGGGGCTTTTTGCACTTTTCCCGCTTTATTTGTATTTTTTTCTCATGACTATGCATTGTCTTATTCCCTTAGGCTTTTCAATGATACCTTAACGAGCTTTCGACCAACGACTCCCAGACCATTAAGACCTTAGGGCGCTAGGTGTAAAGACAATCTTCTCGGGCTTACTTACTCAAGTAACAAAGGCCACAAAACTAGACAAGCATGCCACGGTGTTTAGTCTTTCTTTTTCTTTTTTTTAAGCTTATATATTCCAAATATTTTTCCCCCAAACTTGAGTATATGTCTA
The DNA here is from genome assembly GCA_020205615.1 of Panax quinquefolius. Classification (NCBI taxonomy): domain Eukaryota; kingdom Viridiplantae; phylum Streptophyta; class Magnoliopsida; order Apiales; family Araliaceae; genus Panax; species Panax quinquefolius. Next base: position 89,438,388 of record CM035165.1, read on the forward strand.
AATTCACTCTTCTCTAGCTATTCAAATTGTCCTTGCATTTCACTAGCAATCATCCTTTAGAACTCTATTATCTAACCATTTAAACTATCATAGCCAACATGGTCGTTTTTCAAAGTGTTTTCCTATAATATCAGTGTCAAACAGATAAAGATTCAAATCATGTCAATAAAATCATATCACTGACTCAACAATCCTTACTAGACTTGTTCATGCAATTCTAATTTCATCATTGGCCCCCAAATATACGTACTATCAAAAACTGGAATTAACATGCAGTCCTAAATGCAACATTACTAACAATCATCCACAAACTAATAACAAACTACAACTTAGAAATAAAAACGAACTACCCCCAAACTAATCTAGAGCAATGTCCTCATGCGAAAAATATAACAAAATAAAATAGAGGACTTCCCTGACGAGCTTATTCCTCGGGTGGGGCATATTAAATCCTCGCTTCATCTCTTGATCGGAAGGGGAATACTGAGTAGAACAAAGTAGTTGGGGCGGCTAAGGTGAGCGCTTGGGATGTAATTGACTGGTCGGTGCATTCTATGCAGCAAATTGGTCCACTAAGAATTTGAAAATCGGGTCTTGATGTTCAGACAAGCGTACATTCTGGGACTCCATGTTGTAAAACAAGTCGTCTAATTCCCGCTGGACAGCTTCAGGAACCACACCACGATGAGCTGCTGCAGATGGACCATAAGTAGGTGGAGTCTGAGGTGGTGGAGCTTGTGTAGGTTCAACATGGGGAATTATGAAACCCAATCCCCTAGGGTGATTTGCCCCACCTGTCCACACTTTATACCGGCTGATCAACTTGTGGTCCAACACAGGCATAGGCGTTTGAATCATCTCATCCGATTTCCATTTCACCCCAAACTTGGCATATAGAACACAAATTAAAGAAGGATGGGGTAAACCTCTTGTGGTTCCACCTCGAGATGCTCGGAGAATGGACTGCTGGATCACGTGACCGACATCTATTTGTAAACCTTGGATAATGGAATATAGCAGCACCGCTCGTTCTTTGGTGACATGGCTCACATGTGTGCATGGCATGAGTTTGGCATAGATAAAGGCATACCACGCCTTCCCATATAGACTAAGGTGAGAATGGGGGAAGGTCATGCTGCCACGCTCATGCATTGTCCATGTGGTGCCCGGTTGACACAGCTTTCGGATTATTTTCTCATAGTCTGGACCTTGGCTCAGAAGACCGGCATACTCATCGTTAACCTCCTCCAAATTCAGTTGGTAACACCCATTGATGTCGTCTTCTTCGATTGCCACGGTCTTTCCCCTCATAAACACTTCATAGTGATCATGTTCTGAAACGTTGGCATAGAATTCTTTCACGACTGCAATCACTGCCGGGTCAGGTTGTTCGGTGAGGGAGAACCAGTTTCTTTCAGCAATCATCACTACTATTTCTCCATCCTTGGTTTGATCGGGCCTCAAACCACATTCGAGGACTAGTGAGCGGGTAGCCATGCGGTTATAGCGTTCTTGAGCCGCGACACTAACAAAACGGTGGCTATCAAATCTGGGCGGAGCCGAGGCGGTGCCTGAACCTTCGCCACGTTGTCGTTTGGAAGCCATGTAGAAAAATGCTGCACAAATTCATATATATAGGAATTAAAATTGATTGTACAGCAAAATGGGATATATTTGCCCATAACACTTCCCCCAAACTTCAGAATGATCGAACCTTATGTGTTATGAATGGGAGTTTGGAGAAACACATAGTAGTATGGGATACCAAGTTAACCACGTAATCGTATTTTATAGACAACATGCACAATTTGCAAAAGCAACACAAGTTACGCGTACAAGAGTATCGTGTATAGTAATGTGATCCAACGTATGTTTCCAAACATTATAGCCCCCCACAAAAACGATATAAAAGTTTAACAGTGAAGTCAGTGTGTGGGAATGGTGTGGTGCGAATTGAATAAAAATTTTTGGTTCAGGCATAATATCGAACACTTTATGGGCAGGTCATACTTTGCTTTGAACATTCCCAATTGTCTAGTAATTCATCTTCCTAACATTCGATCTCCTTATATACATGCAATCTCAATCAACGTAAGTCACATATATACAATATGGGATGTCCAAAATCATAATATTGAAAAACTTTGAGTAAGATGTATGAGAATGTAGATCAAGATGATTATTAACTCACTAATCGCACCATTAACAAGGTTTTGCTTCCCAATAAGTTGAATGTAATGCAAGACATACCTTTGAAGATGAACATGAGATGAAATCACAGAACACAGTCCTCACATAAAACAAGATATGAAGTTATGGCTCGAGTTTTACAGATATCCACTATCCAAGTTTTGGTTACCTTATAAGAGTATTAGAGACGTGTGAAAGATAATTGAGGAGAGAATTTTAAAAGATGAGAAGTGTAACCGTTCAGCAGCTATGCCTTTGTTGGAATCTTAATTACCATCGCAGTCACTGAATATTAGAATATATACTAGTATAGGCGCGGGCAGCACTAGGCAATAGGTCTTGATCCGAGTCGCTTGTTATTTGGGTGAAAAATGCCTTGATCTAAGCACCGAGGCGCTAGGGTCCTTCATCAGCTTCTGCCTAAGAGCGTCGGGGCGCTATAATTGAACTAGATAGGAGCGCCGAGGCTGAGCTGGAAGTGAAACTATGGAAGCCGCCAATCGTCGGTATTTGTGGGCTATATTGTTGGGCGGCGAGGCGCTATGTCTCAGCGAAGTTGTCTTTGAAAGGCTAGCACCGGGTATTTGTGTTGATGTGCAATGCAAGTGCCGGGGCGCTGTACTCCTCCCCTTCGTGTGGATCAACTTACAACTACGAGACATGATAGAGAGAATGTTAGGCGAAACATACCCGAATGACTAATAAAGATTGGAATATAATATATACTAAATCTATAAAATGAAGAAAAATGAAGTACGATAAATTAAAACTTGTGGGGTTGCCTCCCTAAAGCGCTTGGTTTATAGTCGTCAGCCCGACTTTTCGGTGTTGCTTAGATGGTCGCCGGTTCGGAGAGGTACATGGACGTGGCTTGACGTTCGACGGGTCCACTCCAGTAATGTTTGAGTCGCTGACCGTTTACCTTAAATTTTTGTTTTGAATTTGGTTCTTCTACCTCAATGTTTTCGTGTGGAGCGACAGATAAAATCATGAACAGCCCGAACCACCTGGATTTCAATTTTCCAGGAAATAGACGCAAGCGGGAGTTGAACAGTAATACTTGTTGGCTCGGTTCAAATGTCCGATCAAGAATTTTCTTATCATGCCAGGCTTTGACTTTCTCCTTGTAAAGCTTTGCGTTCTCGTAGGCATTGAACCGGAATTCGTCTATCTAGTTCAATTGCCGTAACCTTTTCTCACCGGCTGCTTGTAGATCGAAGTTAAGTTTCCGTATGGCCCAGTGTGCACTGTGTTCTAGCTCAATCGGGAGGTGACACGTCTTTCCATATACCATCCGATAAAGTGATATGCCGATCGGATTCTTATATGATGTTCGATATGCCCATAGAGCATCATCCAGACGCAAGGACCAATCTTTTCGTGACGGATTGACCACTTTTCCAGAATTCGCTTGACTTCCTTATTCGATACCTTCGCTTGCCCACTGGTTTGGGGATGGTACGCAGCTGCAATTTTATGATGAACCCCATACTTGACAAGTGATTTTGTAAACTGCTTGTTACAGAAGTGAGTCCCCTCATCACTTATTATCGCACTCGGTGTCCCAAATCGGGTGAAGATGTTTTTCTTTAAAAATCGGAGGACAACGTTGGCATCATTCCTGGGTAACGTTGCGGCTTCTACCCATTTGGAAACATAATCGACTGCCAACAAAATGTATTGATTATTGAAAGATGATGGGAAAGGTCCTATAAAATCAATACCCCATACGTCGAACAGTTCTACCTCCAAGATTGAATTGAGTGGCATTTTGTTGCGCTTGGAGATATTACCTACGCGTTGGCATCGATCGCATTTCAGCACATAGAGGTAAGCATCTTTGAATAAAGAAGGCCAGAAAAATCCTGATTGTAGCACTTTTGTTGTTGTGCGATCGCCGGAATAATGACCTCCGTAATCTGAGGAGTGGCAATGACTCAGTATGTTGTCCATCTCTTCATGTGGCACACAACGTCTAATCATTTGGTCCGCGCATGCCTTAAACAGAAATGTTTCATCCCAATAATATTGCTTCACATCGTGGATGAACTTCTTTCGTTGTTGTGAGGTCAAATCCGGTGGTAACACTTTGGCAACCACGTACTTCACATAGTCAGCATACCAAGGCAATATTGTGTTTACTCGAAAAAGTTGTTCATCCGGAAATTTTTCATTAATCAAAATGTTGTCTTCCTTCTGTATCTCTGCGTTTTCCAACTGAGAAAGATGATCCGCCACCTGATTTTCGGTACCTTTTCTGTCCCGGATCTCCAGATTAAATTCTTGTAACAATAGTACCCACCGTATTAATCGCGGTTTGGCATCCTTCTTCTCAATCAGATATTTAATGGCAGAATGATCAGTGTAGACAATTACCTTGGTCCCAATGAGGTATGCTCTGAATTTGTCGAAGGCAAACACAACTGCAAGTAACTCTTTTTCGGTGGTTGTGTAGTTCAACTGAGCGTCCGTCAACGTCTTGTTAGAGTAATAGATGGTGTGAAAAATCTTGTCGTGACGTTGTCCCAACATTGCTCCCACTGCGTAGTCACTGGCGTCGCACATCAATTCGAATGGTAAAGACTAATCGGGCGCTACAATGATTGGAGCAGAGACCAATTTCTGCTTTAATACCTCAAATGCCTCGATACATGACTGATCCATCTTGAAAAGAACATCTTTCTCTAAGAGTGAACAAAGGGGTTTTGAAATCTTTGAAAAATCTTTAATGAAGCGTCTGTAGAAACCCGCATGTCCCAAGAAGCTCCGAATGCCTTTTACAGATGATGGAGGAGGCAGTTTCTCAATTGTCTCAATCTTTGCTCTATCCACCTCTAATCCGGATGCAGAAACCTTATGCCCAAGAATAATCCCCTCTTGCACCATAAAGTGATATTTTTCCCAGTTAAGCACCAGGTTAGTCTCCACGCGTCGTTTCAACACTAAAATCAGATTTTGTAAACATAAGTCGAAGCTATCACCAAACACAGAAAAGTCATCCATAAATACCTCCAAATTCTGTTCGACTATGTCAGAGAAAATCACCATCATACATCGTTGAAAGGTTGTCGGCGCGTTACATAAACCAAAAAACATACGCCGGAATGCAAACGTACCGTATGGACATGTGAACGTGGTCTTTTCTTGATCTTCCAGAGCTATGGCAATTTGATTATACCCAGAATATCCATCTAGTAGACAATAGAATTGATGTCCCGCTAACCTGTCCAACATCTGATCAATGAACGGCAAAGGGAAGTGATCCTTGCGTGTGGCTTTATTCAACTTGCGGTAATCCATACATACTCTCCAGCCTGTAACAGTTCTAGTCGAGATGAGCTCATTAGCGTCGTTCTTCACCACCGTCATACCCCCTTTCTTTGGTACGCACTGTTCAGGACTTACCCATGAACTGTTTGAAATTGGGTAAATAATATCGGCATCCAACCATTTTATAATCTCCTTTTTCACCACATCTTTCATAATGGGGTTTAGCCTTCTTTGCATCTCAATGGTTGGTTTTGACCCCTCTTCCATTAAAATCTTATGCATGCAGAAAGATGGGCTAATACCTCGAATATCCGCTATAGTCCACCCAATCGCTGTTTTGAACTCTCGCAAAACCCGTAGCAGTTTCTCCTTTTGCGTGTCAGTTAACTCCGTAGAAACAATAACGGGTAGAGTCGAATCTTTCCCCAGATAAGCATACTAAAGATGAGAGGGAAGTGGCTTTAATTCCAACACCGGTGGCTCTTCTATCGAGGGTTTACACTTTTTACCTTCGTTTTAGACTTATCAAGGGTATCGAATGGTTTATTGTTTTTCCGGAAGAACGATGTTGTATCTAACCATTTGATATGCTCAATGTCATCTTCAATATTGTAGTCGTCTATACCAAACAACATGGATTCTATCGGATCCTCTGAGTAGTTTCCGCAGAACTTGTGATTAACTAATTCATCCATTAGATCCACCCGTAAACATTCACCTTTTTCCTTTGGATACGACATCTACTTAAATACATTAAAGGTGACCTGTTGATCTTCAACTCGCATCGTTAATTCACCTTTCTGCACGTCGATCAATGTCCTCCCCGTTGTTAAGAATGGTCGTCCGAGAATGATGGGAATTTCCTTATCTGCTTCACAATCCAAGATAACGAAATCTGCTGGGAAGATGAATTTATCCACCCTTACTAATACGTCTTCAACGATACCTTGTGGATATGTAACTGATCGGTCTGCCAACAATAAACTGATATTTGTCGGTTTTGGTGTCTTGAGTCCAAACTGACTGTAGACTGATAATGGCATCAAATTTATACTGGCACCCAAATCACACAATGCTCTCCCCGAAAACTGATTACCAATGTCGCACGGAATAGTAAAACTACCTGGATATTTTAACTTCAGAGCCAACTTGTTTCGGATAATCATATTTGCATTCTTTGATTAATAAGCCATTGTTTCAAAATCACCCAATTTCCTTTTCTTTGATAACACATCCTTCATGAACTTAGCGTAGCTCGGCATTTGTTCTAAAGCTTCGACAAATGGGATGTTGATATGCAATTTCTTGAAAATATCCAAAAATCTTGAAAACTGCTTATCTAACTTGGATTTTTGAAACCTCTGCGGATACGGTATGGGCGGCATTGTGATAGTTGGTTCCGGTGCAGTATGCTCTACGATTTCATCTTTATCTTTCCCGGTTTCCACAACTTCTTCTATTTCAGCTGTTGCGTTGTCCCCCTTTTCCTTATCCTTAACTGTTTCTTGCAGGTCCTTCCCACTGCGTAAAGTTATAGCCTTGCAATGCTCCTTTCTACCCGGATTTATTTCTGTATCACTCGGGAGTGTTCCTAGTGGACGGTTATTCAATGCATGTGCTATTTGCCCCACTTGATTTTCCAGATTCTTTAACGATGCCCCTTGGTTTTGCAAATTCAGCTCTACTTGATTCATTTTCTTGTCTTGTTCCTCGTTCCTTTTGTCAAACGCTCTAATAAATTTTTCTAAGGCTTCTTCCCAACTTGATTTTCTCTCTGGTTGTTGTTGAGTCTGATTTTGAAATCCAGAGGTGTTTTGTTGTCTAGGTGCTTGAGCTGCAGCTTGATTGTTACTCCATGTAAACCTTGGATGATTTCTCCAACCTGGATTATATACATTTTGAGTCGGATACAGTTGAGTTGAGCGATTATAACTCCCTACGAACTGAGCTGATTCAGAATTTATAGCACATTGATCCGTAACATGACCCCCAGCACATAATTCACAAACCATCGCTACCTGCTGTGTGGCTTGTGGACGCCATATTTCCATATGCTTAGCTATTGCGGTCACTTGTGCTGTTAATGCTGTCATCACATCCACTTCATACTTTCCATCACATCCACTTCATACTTTCCCGATGCTTTCGGATGATTAGACCTCGTCATGGGCCACTGATAGTTTTTGGTGGCCATTGTCTCTAACAACTGATATGCCTCATCAAAACTCTTAGACATGATCGCTCCCCCTGCTGCTGCATCAATACTAGATCTCGTGGACGCATGCAAACCATCACAAAATATCCCTAATTGCATCCACTGCGGAATTCCATGATGAGGGCACTTACGGAGCATATCCTTAAACCTTTCCCACGCCTCATATAACGACTCTGAATCAAATTGTGCGAAAGTGTGAATATCGTTCCGTAGTTTTGCCTACTTCGTTGGTGGGAAGAACTTAGCTAAAATTTTTTGAGCTAAGTCATCACAAGTGGTGATTGAGCCAGGAGGCAAAGATTGTAACCACCTTCGTGCTTTATCTTTCAAGGTAAACGGAAACATTCTCAACCTTGTAGCATCTTCCGATACATTGTTGAATTTGAAGGTGTCGCAAACTTCCAAGAAACTTAGGATATGCTCATTAGGATCATCTATCGAATTACCCCCAAACTGACATGTATTCTATAGCATCTGAATTGTTCCCGGTTTTATCTCGAAACTGTTCGCATTGATTGCCGACCTCTTAATACTCGACTACAAATCTGTGACATTAGGCATGGCGTAATCCCTAAGTGATTTATGTTCGTTCTCTGCCATATTCACGGGTATTTCCTGGTCTGCCAGTTCTTCTTCCAAATGTATAACCTCACTATTCAAACGCAATCTCCGGAACTTCCTTTCGATGTCGTCTGTATACGGAAAAAGTTCCTTTTTAGCTTTCGATCTAGTATGCATACACTCACAAGAATTCCTGCCAATCCAAGAAGAAAAATAAGTAACGTTTAAATTAAGACCGAATTGATTATAACTAATATGAAATTAATATTAATAAAAATTTCCCGGCAGCGACGCCAAAAACTTGTTGGTTGATTTCGTAATCAAAGAATACGTGCAAGTATACACGGTCAACAAGTAATAAAGTGATAAAATAGAGTGTCGATCCCACAGAGAATTCTTAATTAATAAATTCCAACTACTAGCACTATATCAACCCAATTTTATTTAAACAATGATAAATTATGATTTTCTGAAATATTAAAACTAAATTAAACAATTAAAGATATTACTCTAAAATAGACAAATAAATAAACTAATATTTGAATGAATGATTTTCGATAAATAAGGATTAAGACTTCAATATCCCTAATTATGAACTATAAATCAATTATCTAATTATCCCAATTATTATGTCTACTGAATTGTTAACAGGAATTCTCAAATGTCAAAAGTCCTTTTCCAAGTAATCAACTGACTTCTATTTAATCCAGATTAATCTTGTTATATTCCTATGCAAAATAAGTGAATTAAACTCTTTCAATTCCAATTCCTTATGTGTTACATGTGGTGAACAGATATTTTCATTCAATTCACAAACCTAATTATTCACTGTGCAAATAAATAAGTCACACGTTATCAAACTCAGTTCTAACCCTAGAATTCCTCTTTCAATTCCTTCTAGAGTAACAAGGTAATTATTGGCCAAATAATTAATCAATAGATGCAAGGCATGATAAATAATTCACTTCAACATAAATAATTGGAATAAACTGAATAACTAATTTATAGCCATAAAAGGTTCAATTGAAATCTTAATTAAAGAATTAGTTCATAACGGAAATAAAAACTAATAATTGTTTGTAAATCATCCTTAAAGAATTACAAATTGAAAATAAAGAGAAGAAGAAGAAACTCTTGAGTCAATCCTTAGTCTTCAAGTAATCCTTTGTGTAGCCTCCAATGAATGAATGAATGATAAGATCCTAAATTCAGCCCTTAATCTCTTTTTATATCTTCACACAATCCCAATCCAAAGCAACTTTGCATTCCATGAGTCAAGCCAAGTCAAAACGAAAAGTCAAATCGCGTATCCGGTCAACTGCATCCGAGGCCCAGCGCCCCAGCGCTGGGAAATACACTAGCTAGAGTGCCCCGGCGCTGTGACATTGAAAATTACCATATTGCCCCTTTTTAGCTTAAAATCCCCAAACGCTCCTATAGCTCCCGAATCTGCAATACAACACATAAACACAGTAAAAATATTCCTAAATGACTCGAGAATACAACAATTTAAACCCAAGTATATCCGATTTATGGGTATATTACCCAATCATCATATTTACTTTTAAACGGACGGTCCATATTGGTTTACTATTAAAACTTAAAGCAACGGTCCATACTGATTTACTATTAAAACTTTAAACCAGCGATCCATATTGATTTACTATTATTATACTTTCCACCAATTTGGTCCATATTGATTTATTATTAAATCTTCAACCAACTGATCGAAAAATTAGCACATCTCCTCATGGAATAATATTGTACCAAAAAATGATTTGGACCGAAATGAAATATATCTTACGGGTGAATAGTAGACCGTGAATAGTAACTCGTGAATAGTAACTCATGAATAGTAACTCGTGAATAGTAATCGTGAATAGAACTCATGAATAGTAATCGTGAATAGTACTTCAACCACAAAAAGTGTCCCGAATACCCAATTGAACAATATAACCTCCAGACATCAATTATACTAACACAAATAAGTCCAACACAATTGAACTATAAAATTCATCTTTAATCAACACGAACTTATTCATCATTAATATTATAATTCACAATATTTAACAACCAGGTCATTCCCAGGAAAGAGGGGGCTTTCCGATAAGGATTTCTCTTTATTGGTGCACAATTAGGTGACCAAACCTCTCATTGACAGAACTTCTAGACATTGTCAATACTGCAAATAATAATATAAATAATTTTGTCGTCTCAATTATTGATTTAATAATATATCATATTATGTAGATGATATTGTAACAATAATTGAATCAATAATACGAGAGATATGATGCAAGCAATTCATCGTACTCAATAATTGAGTATAACCGAGTGACTTCTCACGTAAGCATCAATAATCAATCTGAGTGTGCTACTATGCAACCAGCGCCAGACATTATTCTTTTACTACTACGGGTAGTTCAATGCTTTTTTAAAGAATACCTCCGTCGTTATTTTTATAGAAAGATATTTTTTGTCGTTTTCTAACTACGACAATACTTTCGTTAATGGGGTCCACTAATGATTGTCTTGGTCGTCATTTAATATTCCCTGTTAAAATGAATATTTCCACCAATCGAATATTATATAACCACTTGCTTACTTTGCAAAATTTGTAAATATTACCCACAACTATAACATTATATCAAATCCACACCATAATATTCAAAAATATATTTCGAAAAAATTATTCTTTATTCATAAAAGTTGGGGTCTAACCAGCGTTGCCATGTAGACTTTCCGTTAACTTTTAACACTTTTAGACGAAAATTTCAATTTTTGTAAAAAAATTATAGTTCAATGAGTTGACCGTAAAAAAATTCAGTCTAGTGATGCATTTGTAAACCGAAGTGGAGTAGAGTTGACAAAAGTGTATTTAACCAAAATTTTGACTAGCATGAGTTCTTATCCAAATCTAGGATACGAATTCTATGCAACCAAACAAAACACAAATATTCCGTGAAATAAAGAATGCCACTAGGGTTTTTCTATATAATTTACACATGTTCTTGTCTAAATGTTGCGGTTGCTATGTACTCCCCCTATATTTCTCTCTCCGCCTCTCTCTCCATCTTTTCTTATAAAGACGGTAATTTCTATTGAAATCATATAAGCAATTGTAATGGTATCTCTCTATCTCGATCTCTTTGTGTGTGTATACATGCTTATCAATGTTTTCAATCATTCATGTCTCGTACGTTATGTTTAAGTTTTTGCATATTTCTATATATACGATTACTTATATATACCATTTAATATCTTGTTTTTAATTTGCTAGAGTGATTAGATGAATATCTAAACTAATCTATTAATATTTAATTATGATTTCAATATATAAAAGTATTATATATTGAAATCACATAAGCAATTGCACTTGGTATCTCTCTATCTCTCTTTGTGTGTATACATGCTTATCAAAATTTTCAATCTTTCACGTCCTCGTTATGTATAAGCTTTTTCATATTTCTATATATACGATTACTTATATATAACATTTAAATTCTTGTTTTTAATTTGTTAGAGTGATTGGATGAATATCTAAACAAATCTATAAATACTTATTATGAAATATATAAAAGTATTATATATTGAAATCATATAAGCAGTTGCACTTGGTATCTCTCTCTGTGTGTGTTTGTGTGTATACATGCTTATCAAAGTTTTCAATCGTTCATGTCTTGTTATGTTTAAGATTTTTAAATTTATATATATATATATAATATATATATATATATATATATGATTACTTATATATAACATTTAATCTCTCGTTTTTAATTATTTATTAGAGTGATTTGATGAATATCTAAACTAATCTATAAATACTTATTATTTAGAAGCGATATTGATTAATTAGGAATATGATTGAGAAGATATTGCAATGTGTGGAGGTTTCAAACTATAAAATGCTAATTTGGATAATCTACATGAGCTGCACATTCATCTTATAAAGGTACTATTTATATTCCCATAGTTTGAATCTTAAAATATTTATTTTCTGTTTGACTAAGCTCATAATTCATTGCTCTAATTTCTTTCCCTTTACCGAATTATGTAGGTTATTAAATTAAAAGTTGTTATCATTTCCAAAAAGATGGTGATAAGATTGTTGTTTATAGCATTTCATTTCAAAATAAAAGTTTCAGGATTTTCAAGTAAAAATAAATAAGTCTCATTTTATTTAATAATGCAAGTAAAATTATTTTTCTCTATTGTCAAAAAACACTGTTATTTTTGTTTAAAACTATAATTTATTAATATCTTTTCTCTTTGCATGAATATTAATAAACGAAGTTGGTTATTATTCTGCTATTGAAAACAAAACGAAGTCATCTCACTAAATAACTTTACAAACCATTCCTTAAAGACTTTGAAAATTCCAATAAATATTAGAACATACCTGCAACGTTATCTACCGACTACCGAGCTCGATTCTTCTATCCTCTCTTATAAAACGAACCCTTTACTATTTGAAAATTTGGATACTGAATCATATTGTGTCATGTGACGTTGACTTATTATACACATACACGTTAATATTATTGAAGTATCCAACTCAAAATCAATTGTTTATAAGTGGATAAGTCTCTCAAATTATATATTAAGTTTATTATATATTAAGTTTAAACTTTAGTTGCCCGATGTGAGACTAAAGTTTAAAAACTTTGACATTTTAATAGACTGACGTGGAGCATGTGGGTCATTGGACCTACACATGAATTGTTCCTACTCTAATACCATATTGAAGCATCTAATTATATATTAATTTTCCAACTTAAAATCAATTGACAATGAGTGGAGCATCCTCTCAAATTATATATTAATTTGACAACAATTTTTTTTGACAAACTCCCAACATTTTAATAACTCACAACAAAACATTACATAATCATAACAGGATGAATCACAGATCTACAACCCTTACCATGATACCAGAGTTTTGCATCGTTAAAATTCTACTACTTCACAATTGTCGTGTTAAAATATAACAACTGATAACACTCATATGATACATAGATTCATGTATAAACACAATCAAATAATCACACAAACTTTGAACGACAAAGTTTGTTTCGAAGGAGAGGATGGAATATTATGTGCCTAAATAATATATATTATAATTTCTAATTTGTTGTTATTTATATAATTTGTTTAAATTAAAAGTTAAAATAGTCTTAGATTTTATTGAGTAGTAGTTGTAGACTTGTAGTTGTTAAGAAGTGAAATAGTGGTTTTAATGATTTACTAAATTATATGAAGATAGGTGTAGTGGGTCACTATAATATTCACTTATAAATGTCTACTTGACTATATGAAATGGAGTAGATCAGAATTGTTTTTAAAGAAGCATTTCGCTTTTTCAATGCAGGTCCCAATTTTCCTCGAATTAAATCAGCGAAAGACAAGTTCACCTCCAAATGAACCCACCAACTTTACAAGTTCATAATAGCTGACCAACAACCTCAAAAAGATTTGCGAGCTTGCCAGGATCTGAAGCAGAATCCAACCCATAGCAAGCTAAAAGCTGCAAGAAACCAATAATGTTAAGAGAATTCTCTACTCGATCTTGCTATCATTTTCGCCTTCCACTTGCCGACAAGTTTCAATGTTGCTTCTTTCACAAGCTGTTGAATTGGTCGTAAAATTCTCCTCAACTGCTCCAACAAGATAATACAACTCCTTCTAACAATATTCCCTCCAAACTCCTTATCCCCCTTCTTTAAATGTCGAGGGTACGTAAAAACGCAAGTAAGAATTCAAATCCAAAAGCATATATAGTAAGTATGATCAAGCTAGGTTAACTTTTTTAACTATGATCAATCAAAGCAAACACTCCCATGTGAACAACTGGATCCGGTTGACTTTGCTCAACAACATCCAAGACTTGGAACTTAACCTCGGCAGACAAGTAGATTCGGTTCAGTTCTACTATTTGCCTCAAGAAATTTTCGCATTGCATACAATAAAGCCATCAAGTTAGAGGGGAAATGTAAGTTGATATGTTTTCCTACTTATAATGTTGTCAACTGTGCTTTTTTGAAATGTCTACAACTTTTAAAGTTTACTTGGATGACCAAATATATTTCAATCGTATAATATTTAATTTCCCTTCTTTCAAAATGTTAGTTCCCTGCGCTTGTTTTGGGTCATCCAAGTAAACTTTAAAAGGTTGTAGACATTTCAAAGAAACACAGTTGATAATATTATAATTAGGGAACCCACCAACTTACATTTCCCCTTTAACTTGATGGCTTTGATTGTATGTATCGCAAAAACTTTTTAAGGCAGATAGTAGAGCTGAACTGAATCTACTAGTCTGCGAAGTTAAGTTCCAAGTCTTGGATGTCATTGCGCAAAGCCAACCCGATCTAGTTATTCACATGGGAAGCCACTCTTGAGTCCACAACAGATACAGACAATCGGAGTGTTTGCATTGCTTGATCATAGTTAAAAACTTTAACTTGACTTTATCATATATAATTACTATACTCTTGGGTTTGATTTCTAACTTGGGTTTTTACTCTCCACATTTAAATAAGGGGATAAGGTGTTTGGAGGGAATATTGTTAGAAGGAGTTGCATTCTTTTGTTGAAGCAGTTGAGGAGAATTTTTCCACGGATTCAACGGCTTGTGAAATAAGCGACACTAAAATTTTTCGGTAAGTGAAAGGCAAAAATGATAGCAGGAGTGGAGAATTCTCTTAAGGTTATTGTGTTCTTGCAGCTTTTAGCTTGTTATGGGTTGGGTTCTGCATTCGAACCAGACAAGCTCTCACGTCTTTTAGAGTTTGTCGGTTAGCATACACAAATTTCTAAATTATGCCAGCTCATTGGTTTCACGGATAAAATTAGTGGTAATTTTCTCTATTCTATATTTCGATTCAATTATATACTAAAGTAATTTTTTACATGGTTACCTTATATAGAGAAATTGTTGTATCCCTAATATATTTGACAACCAACATTTTGAAATGTCTTTTAAACATGTGTTAGGTATGTTTCATATTCGTTGTGTTCGTAGATTACATGTGGTGTTTCATTCATAAAATTATTATTTAGTATACATGTTTTCTAGCCATTCTCTATCATTATATAGAGAGATATATTGTTGTATCTCTAATATATTTGAGAACCAAACATTTTGAAATGTCTTTTAAACGTGTGTTAGATATGTTTCATATTCATTGTGTTTGTAGACTGCATGTCTTGTTTCATTCATCAAGTTATTATTTAGTATACATGTTTTCTAGCCATTGTCTATCATTATATTTGTTAGCCTAATCTGTTTCGGATGGTAACTCACCTTAATGATTTTAGCTATAAATGCTCCTGGATAGATAATTCTTTTCTAGCAATAATATATTTATGTGGGGGTCAAGGGTTATTTTTTGGTTTTCCAAACTCCAAACTTCGTATTAATCATAGCCCTTGATGGGTAATGTCGTTACTTGATTACACCATTAAATTTGTGCCAATAACTGTCTTTGTTTCCCGTAGTATAATTTTTCCATTTTCTTGGTAAACCCACTACAAAAGGAAAAAATAGTATTGCAAGCTCTTTTTCTTATCCTTCTTGCTAATTCTTCCATGTAGGTTTTGAACTAAAAGATGTGCAAAGTATCCAAAACTATCTGACAAGGCTTATTTATGAATTATAACTACTTTTGCACTTTACAATTATCACCAGTCGAATTAGGGTGCAAATGAATATGTTGACTTTTTTTCACAACAACACTCTCCTTAATCCCATGCATGTTGTAAGGACTAAAATGAATATGTACGTTGACTCATAATTAAATGCCTAAAGAAGCATATGTTGCTTGTAAAGTTACCATATTTATACCACAAATATATTTTGAAGTATATTTTCTGTTAGTCAATGAGTATAATGTCGCCTAACAAAACATAAGACTGATTTCAGAGTTGCTGGAGAAAAACTTAAATGAATCAAAATGTGTCTTTGTATAAATGGTCCATACTCCATAACTTGGTTTTTTATTAAAAATAAGTCAGTTTATAATAAAAATGAAATAGTAAAGAATAAAAGCCTATTCGAAAGGGCAAAAGCACAAATAAATCTTCACTCATATTTACCCGATGCTCTAATTCTAGATATGCTAGTTTCCAATATTAATTCTTTTGATAAGTATTTAAAATTAATGCAGGACAACAAAACGAGCATATGTAGATAATAGAAAAGTTATATTATTGCCCATCTCCCCATCCACTCCCCAAGATATTTTGATTACTAGTTTGTGTACAATATCAAACAGGTGAGTAATGGGATCATGAGCTAATCTTGGCTAAACCTTGGAAATCTTAATAACATAATGCCTTTTGGAACCCTTGTGATTGATTGGGAGAAAGCGCGAAAGCGAGAAAGATGGATTGTTATCCATCATAATTCAATAAGAATTCCCATCTAATATACAAGTTTTGTCTTTCATTATTAACATTCACTAATAAGAAAAATGAGCGATCGCTAGTAAGCTTTAATTATTTTAAATAGAATGGTAGGGGTTATCTTTTGAATGAGAATAGTTAGACCTTAGAACGAAAGAGGATCTCATTAGTCTTGAGAAGACGATCTCCCTACTATAAGGAAGTGTAGCGAACTCGTAATACAACTATGTGGGTACAAACGAAAAGCGTTAAGATATGACAATTGTAGTTCCTCTAAAGGAAGTCCCTTTTCGGATAGAACCTTTGAAAACGCAGAGGTGTCAATCTCATCAAGGAAGTCCTTTTAATTCCCACTAATCCACTATTCCTAATCAGCACAAAAGTCTAACTAAAATAAATACTAAATACTAATAATGACTAACCTAATAATATACAACAATATTATGTTATATACAACTAATGTCCCATTTTTTGGGCAGGAAGCACGACCAAAATGCATAATATTTTTATTTAATGTTTTTCCACTCCCCATGTATTATGTATATTCTTGTTGATTATTTATGGTATTAATTTTTTGCATCAAATATTATTCAGAGTATTATTGCTTTCTTACCTTCCAAATTTTCCCTTTTACTGTATTAGTTTTGATTGCATTTGGTATTTAATGCTGAATTTAGTGCGAGTAGTTTTTGTCAGTTCATAGAGGCTTACAATAACATGCGTATTAAATCCTTACAATATATTTTTCTGAATTTTCTGTTCTTCGTAATGGTAACTTTCATTGCTCTGCGTAGTAATTCATTTTTTAGTTTATTTTGTTGTAACTTATTGTTATATGTTACTTTCAACGCCTATTATAATTAATATAGCTCATTAATATTCGTTTGTTTTCTCGTCAAAGCAATTCTATATACATTTGCTCATTGTTTTTGTCTTGGTGGTTGTGACACCTTCAAATTCGAATACTTCATTCCCACAGAATTTAATGTTTATTGATCAAAACATTCACATCTAACTACCCACAATAAATGATAAGCAAACTACATATAACTTAAACAATAACCCTCCACATAAAAAGGTTACAAAAATCTCAATAAATCCCAGGTTATCTAACTTTTATTACATCATTCATTTGCGGAAATAAAATATATAACTAAATAAGTCTCATCACATAACTTGATCAAATAAAATGTAACAAGTCTTCAGCACTTGTTAATCTTGCCTTTGTCCTTACTAGTGGATGACTCATCGGCCCTATCAACCTGAGCTACAATGTCTATGCAAGAGTGAGCAAACGATTGCCCATAAAATATAAAAATAATAATAACACAAGAATAATCAATAGGAACTTGACTTTTGAATCAAGAACAGAATACAAATTCAAAAGTACATCTGAGGGTCACAAAACTATGAACTACGTCCTAGGTTATCAAGTATCTCTACTTAAACCTTTAACAGTCATAAGACTATATGAACCTTTCTTCTCATACTTAGTGGGATCAGCCCTTCGCACCATGTATTGTGCACAAACATCTTAACGCTATCACGTAATATAATCTCCTATAATATGGTTGTTCATCTCAGTTTTGACATAACAGTCGAAAATGCTTTTACATTTTTTTTTTGAAATTTCAAATTATTTCATAGCATTTATTTGAGAAGGAGAGATGAAATCTCTAATAAAAAAAATTTCGAAAAAAAAAACGTAAAAATAGTATTCACACTAAAAACGCAACTTCATTTTTTTTCAAAATTTTAATTTTTTTGAATTTTTACTTTTTTGAAAGGCAACATAACATTTATTTGAGGACGGGAGACATAAACTCCAATACAATCAGCGAAAGAAATTTTGTTGTTTTCGCATGTTGAACGAGTTAGGAAAATCTAACTAGAAAGAAATCGGGTGACCGACTTAGTTTTGGAATTAAACCCTAATCAATTGTGTGAAAGGATAAAATGGACTTTTTGCTAACTAAATGAATTATGTAAGTTAACTACAAAGAAACCAGAAAATAAAATAACTAATTAAATTTAGTTGAATCAATTAAATTTAGTAGAATTAACTAAGCCTAGGGTTTAAAGGCTTGGTTAGGATTAAGATGGCTTGGCTAAGAAATTAAAAAGGCTTGGTTAGAGAATTAGATGGCTGGAAGACTTGGAGCCAACTCTTGTAAGCTTGGGAGCCAAAGGGGTTGCTAAGCTTGAAGCTAAAGCTAAGGGAGGTCATGTGTCATGTGTGAAAAATTAGCACATAAGATAAGGGAGAGTGAAAAAGGCTAAGGGGTGAGTCATAAGCTGAGGGAAGACAAGTGTCACAAGCTAGAAATTAAACATGAGGTGAATTAAATTTGGAAAAGTGAGAGAAGAAGGGGAGGAACCGGGAAATAGAGATGGGGGGGGGGGGGTACAAGTATGTGATTCACTTGCTTTTCGTAAGGTTGTTAACTTTCATATTCCTAACCAACCTGTTATGCGAATTCAAGCAACCAAACCACTAAAGTCAATCATTGTCATATAAAGCCATAAGTAAAGAGCCCCGAGCCTTTCGTTGTCGACTTCCTTGGGTGGAATGCTGCTTTGAAGCCGGACTTTACGTAGGTGATGTAAATGAATAGCGATGGCAAGTTGATAGGTATCAATGTGACGTCTTATCCAAGTCTTGGATGAGAGTCGCGATTTTGAATGACATTTCTATTGTTAATAGATTTCCTGACGTATTCTTGAAGTCTTCTTAGCCTACCCCTAGAGCGTGAAATTGAATTTTGTATTGACCTCAATACAAAACTCATTTCTTAAACCCTCAAATATATATTTACCTAGAACGAACATAACATGCGCCAAAGATGTTGGCTCGAGCTGTTGAAGATTACAACTATACCATTCAATATCATTATGGAAAAGTGAACGTGGTAGCTGACGCGTTGAGTAGAAGATCGTATGCGTTTACGAGTGCGATGTTGTTAACACAAAAACCCATTTCATTATAACTTACAAATGATGAAGATAGAGTTAAAGACTACAGTGACCCACGTGAAGATAATGAATATACGATTAGAATCGACTTTAATCGATAAAGTTAAAGACTTTCAAGCTACATACTCGAGTCGATGAATGTGAAGAAGAAGGTTCAAGAGGCGTTATTCTAGAAGCAAGAATCAATCGAAGAGAGGAAATCTCAACCCTCGATTTAATTGGCCCATTTAAAATCCTCGATCGAGTAGGCGTGGCTTATAGAATTCGTTTTACCGCCAAGTATGTTGCGTGTTGTAACGCTTTTTTTTATGTATCGATGTTACGTAAATATGTGGACTAATTCGAACAACATTATTCATTTAGAACCGGACGAGATAACTTGTCGATTTAACGTTTGAGGAGATACGTGTTAAAATCTTGGATAAGAAGAATCGTATTCAACACTCAAAGGTTATACCTCAAGAGTTAGAATTTGAAATGAAGTCGAGGTATCCTCACCATTCAAAGATACAATGCGTCGCACGTAAATTTCGAGAGGCGAAATTTCATAAGGAGGAAGATTGTGAGACCCAGATTTTATGAATAAATATTTAATTTTCTCAAAATAATTTTTAAATATTATGGTGTGGATTTGATATAATGTTATAGTTGTGGGTTATATTTATAAATTTTGCAAAAAGTCACGCAAGTTGTTATATAATATTCAATTGGTGGGAATATTCTTTTTGTGGGAATATCCATCTGACTAAGTACAATCATTAAGTGGACCCCACAACGGAATTATTATCGGATTGAGAAAACAACAAAAATACTTTATGAAAATAACGGCGGAAGTTTTTTATGTTAAGCTGTTGAAACACCGGTGTTAAAAATGCTGATGTCTGGCGTGGTTGCATAGTAGCACACGGTATTG
This sequence comes from Panax quinquefolius, assembly GCA_020205615.1. NCBI lineage: Eukaryota > Viridiplantae > Streptophyta > Magnoliopsida > Apiales > Araliaceae > Panax > Panax quinquefolius. The sequence goes on from CM035165.1 coordinate 89,458,916, forward strand.
ATTATTGATGCTTACGTGAGAAGTCACTCGGTTATACTCAATTATTGCTACTGATGAATTCTTTGCATCATATCTTTCATATTATTGATTCAATTATTATTACGATATCATCGCATAATATGATATATTATTAAATCAATGATTGAGACAAGCAAAGTTATTCATATTATTATTTGCAATATTGACAATGTCTAGAAGTTACATCGAGGAAAGGTTTGGTCACCTAATCAATGGCGCATAATAAAGAGAAATCCTTATCGAAGCCCCTCTTTCACGAAAAGCGATCTGGTTGTTAAATATTGTGAGTTATAATATTAATGATGAATGTTATTAAAATTGAAGTTGTGTTCGGAGTTGAATTTGGAGACGCGGACGTGATATTTGAGTCCGGAACGATGAAATTAGTAAAAATAGTCTATAAACATAAAATTTTCTAGGATTCACTATTTGGTCAAAAAGTCAACAGTTGACTTTTTTGAAAAAAGTAAAACTTCAAAATTTCAAAATTTATATTGTTGATAAAAATAGTTTCATTATGTTGGAATTGTTTGTGTTAGTGAAAATCGACATCTATTCCGATGATAATTGATGTTTGGAGGTTATATTGATAAATCGGGTAATTTATCGGATAAATGAGCAATTGATTGCTATTAATTCACATGCTTATATAACTATTTGTTCACATGTGTGTACTATTGATTCACATTCTTGTTACTATTAGGGGAGTTGGTGCAAGATTGATAATACTTGCATGACTAAGTTAAAAATGGAGGTATAGATGGAGGTACTATACTGTAATTGTTTTTATCACATGATTAGAACTATTGAGTCACATGATTTACTATTGATTCACATTATTTACTATTAGGGGAGGTGGTGCAAGTGTGCAAGTTTGATAATACTTGAAGGACTAAATTAAAAATGAAGAAAAAAGAGGAAGGTATTATACTGTAATATTTCGAGCCCCAACACGTGCAATTATCGAAACTATATTTTTCTATAAATAGAAGCTCATTCTTCCTTCATTTCTCACCAATTCACAAAAGCTTTAGAGCAATTATTATAAAGAGAAATTATAGAGAGAAAGAAGAAGAGAAGTCTGCTACCTCACTATTCCAGTATCCAGTTTTTTTTAAGATAGAGAATATTATTTGTTGTACTCGTAAGGGGTACTCTTTCTTTCTTATTTATGAAGAGAACTTCTATTATTCCATTCTTTATTATTACATTGGAATAACTCAGATACGCTGGCTACCTTATACTTGGTGAAATTCTTCTGTTATTCCATTCTTTATTATTATGTTGGAATAACCTATCTATCAAAATCTCGCATACGTGGTGAAATTCTTCTAATATTCCATTCTTTATTATTCTATTGGAATATCATGTATACATGCGTTTTTCTGTAGAACACGGGTTAGAATTATTTATTATTTTGTTGGATTATCTTGTCGGTGCGTTTTTTTCATGGGACACAGTTCCATTCTTTATTATTCTGTTGAAATATCCTGTCTGTGAGCTCAACTAGCCCAGTAAAGAATATTATGACTAAGATAATGTACAATAAATTATCGTTAGCCTTCAATAAATCGAGATAAAATATAATGGACAACCGGTTTTAGATCAATATTATAATTGAAATAATAATTCATTAGAAGAGTTAAGTAGAGAATGAAATCTACTATCATCTATGAATTTAAAATTCCATCTTCAATATTTTATCCATGTAATATCAATTAATATACATCTTGAATCAAATATTCATCATTGCACTACATGCCAAATATATTCATTTGTATCACCAGTTGGTCATGTTCATCTAAAGACCGTCTATCTTTGCACTACGGGCCAAAGATATTCATCAGATAATCATTCATCTTTGCATTACAGGCCAAAGATATTCAGTTATATCACCATTTAGGACTGAGAATGATAAAAAATATTTTAAAGAAACGAATCTAGTGAGATAAAAGAACAAAAACTAGGGATTCGTACTTTAGATAATCCAAGTTCAAAAATACTTCGTAATAAACTGTAGTGGAGTAAAATTCAAGAATGAAGATCAAAACATGGATACAATCAAAGATAGTAACCATAATAGACATCTTGGATAAAGAAGAGAAAATTTCATTTTTCTGTGAATAGTGTCGTATTTGTGAATAGTACCGTATACGTGAATAGTGCAATATATATGAATAGTAACCCCGACACGAAAAAGTAGAAATTCCACAAGAAAAATCATACTTCGTGAATAGTACCGTATTCGTGAATAGTGTCGTATACGTGAATAGTACCGTATAAGTGAATAGTACTCGACATAAAAAGGTAAAAATTTCATAATAAAATTCATATCAATATTTCGATATAATGATATTGAAAAAAATAACATCATTTATAAAGAAAATAACATTCTTTACCTCAAAAAGAATAGTACTTCTACCTGAAATATCGGATATAACGCTGAAGGAAACTTGCACTGAATATCAACTTTCAAAGTATCTAAATACTCACAAAATACGCTCGATAATATAGAGAGAGAAAACTTATGATTCTGGTGTGATTTTTAATTCTAACTAAGCACCCTATTTATAAGAAAATACTTAGAACGCCAAAGTAGACTAAATTAATAAAATAATATTTTATACAAAAAAATTCACGCCCACCACAATTAATCAAATTTCAGCACACCATAGTGGGGCCCGCCAAAAATTAGATTTTTCCACAACAACCAAAATTGGGACCCACATATTTTTAATAAAAACATTTATTTCCAAAACTTAAATAATTAATAATAAATAGCCCTTTTATCAAAAAAATACGAATTTTATGTCCATTTCACAGGAAATTTAATTCTCTACAACTTTGTAGAAGAAAGTTTTTCAAAATTCCAATCAGAAAATGTCCGAAATCCACATATGGATGATTTTTAATACCTCCATTCTGACAAAATATTGATTAAACACCTCAACATTAATTCCTTCATTTATATCCACATAAAATAAATATTTTTTTATCATATAAATTAATAATTATTTATTCACGAATAATATTATAGAATCACAATATGACAACCAGTCGCGTTCTCCACCAGGAAGAGGGGCTTTCAGATAAAGATTTCTCTTCATCGACGCATGATTGGGTGACCAAACCCTTTCCTGAGATGCGAACTTTCTTAGACATTATCAATAATGCTATCTAATAATATTATTCAAATAATATGAATTATTGATCTGATAATAGGAAATAATGTGCAGTGACAATTATTGAAACAACAATAATATAAAATATCAACGTAATAATTATTGAATCAATAAAATAAAATAGTGAATAGTAATTACTGTAACAATTAATGAGTAGTGTAAAATATCAAGGTAGCAATTATTGAATCAATAAAATAAAATATTGAACAGTAATTACCGTAACAATTAATGAGTAGTGCCTTCTTACGTAAGAAATCAATAATTCAAAATCATGCAATACTACGTATCCATCACTTGTGAACCACAGCGTATTAATGTATTTTAACCACCAGATATTACAATAATGTTAACGGTAACAACTACATCGTTATTTATAAAAACGCAAACTTGTCGTTTTCTTCATCCGACCGTTTTTTGTTATGGGGCCCACAAATGGCTGCGCCGTCGTACGAATATTCCCCGACAACAAGAATATTCCACGACCAAACGAATATTCCCCGACAACAATGAATATTTTATAACCACTTACTTATTTTGCAAAATTTGCACATTTCACCCATAACCAAAGTATTATATCAAATTAACACCTTATTATTCAAAATAATAATTAGAGGAAATTCGATTTTATTTATAAAAAGTTGGGGTCTTACAACCTCCACTCCTTATGAAATTTCGTCCTCGAAATTGACGTACATACCTGGTGTTTCGAAAAGGTGAAGATACCTCATTTTCATTTCCGATTCCAACTCCCAGGTCATTTCCTCAATAGCATGGTTCTTCTACAAGACTTTGACTTGTGGTATAACCTTTGTACGTAGGACATGTTCTTTCTTATCCAAGATCTGGACAGGTACCTCCTCGTACGTTAAATCTTCGGCTATCTCATCTGGTTCTAACTCAATAATGTGGTTTGGGTCTTTGACATATTTACGAAGCACAAATATGTGAAAAACATTATGAACACGAGACATGCTTGGAGGTAATGCGAGTCTATAGGCCACATTTCCTATTCGATCAATAATTTTAAATGGACCAACAAATCGTGGATTGAGCTTTCCTCTCTTTCCAAATATTTTATCTCCCTTCCATGGAGCAATACGTAACAATACATGATCCCCAATATTAAATTTCATGTCCTTTCGATGAAGATACGCATAACTCTTTTGTCGATCCTGTGTTATTTTTATACGTTGTCGGATCATTTGGATCTTCTCTGTAGTCATACGTACCAACTCTGGTCCTAACAACGTTGCCTCACCCACCTCGTCCCAGCATACTGGAGAGTGACATTTTCGTCCATACAATGCCTCGAATGGAGGCATGCCTATACTTGCCTAATAACTGTTGTTGTAAGAGAATTCCACCAATGGTAGGTACTTATCCCAACTCCCTTTAAAATCAAGGACACAGAGTCTTAATAGATCTTCAAGAGTTTGAATAGTTCTTTCTGATTGCCTGGCCGTTTGAGGATGGTATGCCAAACTGAATCGTAAATCCGTGCCCATAGCTTTCTGCAAGCTAACCCAAAATCGTGAAGTGAATCTTGGGTCACGATCTGAAACTATAGATACTGGCATGCCATGCAATCTCATAATCTCATTCACGTACATACGAGCAAGACGTTCAAGGGAATAAGTCTCCCATATTGGCAAGAAATGAGCAGACTTGGTTAATCTATCAACAATAATCCAAATCGCATCTATGCCTTGAGAAACCTTGGGAAGACCCGTAACGAAATTCATGGTAATGTGTTCCCACTTCCATTTCAGAATCTCAAGTGGTTGCAATAGACCCTTTGGCACTTGATGCTCCTCCTTTACACGTTGATAAGTTAAACACCTCAAGATAAACTTCGCGATCTCTCTCTTTATATTTCTCCACCAAAATGTATGTCGAAGATCATAATACATTTTGGTACTCCCAAGATGGATTACAAATGGTGTGTTGTGTGCCTCCATCATGATTCTATGCTTCAAGTCAGAATCGTTAGGAACGCAAAGTTTGGAGGTGACTCGAAGTATTCCTTCTTCATCGATTCTTACTTCTAGAATAACACCTTCTTGCACTTTCTTCTTCATACGCATGAGCTCCAGGTCTGTAGCTTGAGCATCTATAACTTTATCGATTAAAGTCGGTTCTACTCATATATTTGATATCATCACGTGGGTACTTGGAGCCTTTAACTCTATCTTCATCCTTTGCATGTCATACAAAATGGGCCTTTACGTTGACAATATCGCACTCGTACCAGCATATGATCTTTTACTCAATGCGCCAGCTACTACTTTCATTTTTCCGGGATGGTATTGGATGTTATGATCGTAATCTTTCAACAGCTCGAGCCAACGTCGTTGCCGCATGTTGAGTTCTTTTCGGGTGAAGAAATATTTGAGGCTTTTATGATCTGTATAGATCTCCACTTTCTCCCCATACATGTAGTGTCTCCAGATTTTCAACGCGAAAATGACTGCTACCAACTCCAGATCGTGAGTAGGATAATTTCTCTCATATTATTTGAGTTGTCGCGAGGCATAGGCTATGACTTTCCCATGTTGCATAAGAACACACCCTAACCCTTTGCCTAAAGCATCGCCGTAGATAACAAATCCATCTGAACCAGATGGCATTGTCAAAACAGGTGCCGAAATGAGTTTCCTCTTGAGCTCTTGGAAACTCCTCTCGCATTCCTCACTCCATACGAATTTTGTATCTTTCCAAGTCAGCTGAGTTAACGGAGTAGCAATTTGAGAAAATCCTTCCACGAATCTCCGATAATAACCAGCTAAGCCCAGAAAGCTACGTACTTCGGTCACCGACTTCGATTTCTCCCAACTTTGTATTGCTTCAATCTTCGCCGAGTCAGTAGATACTCAATGTTTTAACACCACGTGCCCATGGAATGCTACTTCCTCAAGCCAGAACTCACATTTCTTCAGCTTGGCATATAGCTTGTTATCACGAAGCCTTTGAAGTACCAAACAAATGGTATTTCATGATCTTCACGGCTTTTGGAATAGACGAGGATGTCATCAATAAAGACGAAAATGAACTGATCCAAATATTCTTTGTACACACGGTTCATCATATCCATGAAAGTAGCATGAGCATTAGTCAATCCAAAAGATATGACTAAGAATTCATAATGTTCGTACCGAGTTCTGAAGGCAGTCTTTGGAATATCCTCAGTTTTAATCTTCAAGTGATGATATCCAAAACGAAGATCAATCTTTGAAAAGAATTGTGCTCCTTGGAACTGGTCGAACAGGTCATCAATGTAAGGTAGCGGATACCTATTCTTGATGGTGACATGGTTCAATTCCCGGTAGTCAATACAAAGTCGCATACTCCCGTCTTTCTTCTTTACGAATAAAATAGGAGCACCCCAAGGAGATGTATTAGGATGATTGAAACCGATGTATAACAACTCTTGTAGTTGGACCTTTAACTCCTGAAGTTCAATAGGAGCCATTTGATATGGGGTTTTAGAAATGGGTTTTGTACCAAGTTCAAGGTCAATAAAGAATTCAACTTCACGTTACGGGGTAGGCCAGGAAGTACTTGAGAAATACGTCAGGAAATTCACTAACAACAGAAATATTATTCAAATCTGACGTATTTTTGTTCAAGTCCATAACATGGGCTAAGAAAGCTTGACATCCATTTTTCAATAAATGAATGGCTTTATAGCTTGATATGACAGTGATTAATTTTAGTGGTTTGGTTGCTTGAATTCGCATAACAGGTTGGTTAGGAATATGAAAACTAACAACCTTACGAAAACAATCAATTTTAGCATGATGAATGGTTAACCAATCAATCCCTAAAATCACATCAAATGCAAGTATTTTCAACAAAATTAGTTCGGCATGTATTGTGATGGTTCCAACTTGAATAAAGTAAGATTTATAAACAGTAGATGTAATGAAAGTTTCTCCTAACGGAGTCTCAACAGATAAGTCAAAGTCTAATTTCTCCGGAGTCAAGTTCAAACGTTGAGCACAAGAAGGAGAGATAAAAGAATGGGTAGAACCAGTATCTAATAAGGTATAAACTTCGCAAGAGTTTATGATTAGCTTACCCGTGATCACCTCGTTTAGGTTCCTCGCGTTTTGGGCAGTCACAACAAACGCTCTTCCAGGAACGTTATATATATATATATATATATATATATATATATATATATATATATATATATATGTGTGTGTGTGTGTGTGTGTGTGTGTGTGTGTGTGTGTGTGTGTTCTTTCTTATCTTTAAATATTTCTACAATCTGATCGTTGTTCATGGCATTTCAGTAGAATATAACAATTAAAAAAAGATCAATTGGTAAAAAACTATGAACAATATCATATTGTAGTTGTTTTTCTTAGATGATAAGAATGGTTAAGGTTGGGGTAAAATTTAAATGTCAAAGAATGAGATAGAAAATGTGAACTAAGGTTAAAAAAATGTATATATCAATGTGGTATTTCTTATATTTATAAACTTCTACAATCTGATCGTTGTTCATGGCATTTTACCAAAACAAAAAATTAAAAAAAAAGATCAATTGGTGAAAAACTATGAATAAGATCAGATTGTAGTTGTTTTTCTTAAATGATAAGAATGGTTAAGGTTGGGGTAAAACTTAAATGACAAAGAATGAGATAGAAAATTTGAACGTTAAAAAATATGTATATATCAATGTGGTATTTCTTATCTTTATAAACTTCTACAATCTGATCGTTGTTCATGGCATTTCACCAAAACATAAAAATTAAAAAAGAAGATCAATTGGTGAAAAACTATGAACAATATCAGATTGTAGTTGTTTTTCTTAGATGATAAGAATGATTAAAATTGGGGTAAAACTTAAATGACAGAGAATAAGATAGAAAATTTGAACTAGCTAAGGTTAAAAAAAATGTATATATCAATGTGGTCATTTTTATCTTTATAAACTTCTCAATCTTTATAAACTTCTACAATCGTTGTTCATGGCAATTCACCAAAACATAAAAATTAAAAAAAAAGATCAATTGGTGAGAAACTATGAAGAAGATCAGATTGTAGTTGTTTTTCTTAGATGAAGAGAATGGTTAAGGTTGGGGTAAAACTTAAATGACAGAGAATGAGATAGAAAATTTGAACTAAGGTTAAAAATGTATATATCAATGTGGTCTTTCTTATCTTTATAAACTTCTACAATCTGATTATTGTTCATAACATTTTACCAAAACATAAAATTAAAAAAAATATCAATTAGTGAAAAACTATGAACAAGTTCAGATTGTAGTTGTTTTTTTAGATGATAAGATTTTTTAAAGTTGGGGTAAAACTTAAATGACAGAGAATGAGATAGAAAATTTGAAAATTTATAATATATATATATATATATAATATATATATATCAATTGTTCTTTCTTATCTTTATAACTTCTACAATCTGATCGTTGTTCATGGCATTTCACCAAAACATAAAATTAAAAAAAATCAATTGGTGAAAAACTATGAACAGATTGTAGTTATTTTTCTTAGATGATAAGAATGGCTAAGAATGGGGTAAAACTTATATGATAGAGAATGAGATAGAAAATTTGAACTAAGGTTAAAAAAATATATAAATATCAATGTGGTCTTTCTTATCTTAATAAAATTTCTCGATCAATCGATGGCATTTTGTTCATGGCAATTAAAAAAGATTAATTAATAAAAACCATGAACAAAACATAACAATTAGTATATAAAAAGATTAATTGATAAAAACCATGAACAATTTTTTTTCATCGTTATATATATATATATATATATATATATATATATATATATATATATATATATCTTTATAAACTTGTACAATCTGATCGTTGTTCATGGCATTTCACCAAAACTCAACGAGCATAGAAAGATGAATTGATGAAATACCATGAACAAGACCGGATTGTAGCTGTTTGTGTTATTTGATAGGGATGGTCAAGGTTGGGGTTCTACTCGATAGTCTTTAAATAGGCATATTGTAGTGACATTGTGTCAACAAGACGTTATTTCTTTTGGAATTTCAGGATAATTTATCGAAGTATGTTTAAATTTAAAAACCTTATTTTATTTAGATAGAAAATGATATAATACTAAACGTTATTTCTTTTAGTAATTTCATTAATTTCATAATTTTTATTTTTAAACCTTATTTTTATTTTTATTTTATTTTATTAGATAGATTTAGTGATATTGTGTCAACAACGTGTTATTTCTTTTTGGTACATTCATTAATTTTGCATATGTTTATTTTTAAAAACTTATCAATTTGAATAGAAAGCAGATAATACTAAAATAGTCGTACTAAATCTTTATGATTATGATTAACAAATTAACAAATTAACAAATCAAGATATTTTTATGATTATGTCTTACTAAATTTCCATAAATGTCTTTTATGATGATAAATAGAAATTTTAAGAAAATTGGATCAAATTTAACCTCGTTTGGAGAAATTATTAACTATCATATTATATTAAATACACATTTTAATATAAAAAAAATTGATGGTATTCCCAAATGTTCAGAAATCTCAAATAATTTCTATACATCTTAATTATAATATGGTAATTATTTTTTGATCATATTTAAAGTATTAATGGCATATTATTTTATCCAAATATAATATTGTCAGTCCAAATTCATGAAAATTAATAGGATACCATATATATACGGGCAGTCCCACACCAGAGGCGATCGGGCCTCCGGCAATTTTTTGAAATTTTTATATATAGAAATTTTGTGTGCTATCATTACATTAATTAAATATATTTTTTGTGATTAATATTATTAAATAAAATATTTTTAAAATATTCAATGTCTCTTTATAATTATCCATAAATTTAATGCCTTTTTTTCCTCGTTTCAAGCATGCGAATAGATATTTAATTATAATAATATGATTTTTAATTTGATTAATTAATTTTTTGTAGTTACACCAGAAGAGCTAAATTTTATATTATGATGTAACTGGATTTTCATAAAAATACTTGGCAAAAAAAATATTCTTCTTAAAAATCACCTAGATATTTGATCCACCTTGAGTTATCTCTTGAAAGATAGAATAAAACAAACTTTAAATGTGGCAAATGATTTTTTCAAATTTATTAGACTTGCATTAAAAAGATTGTGGTGCTCAAAATAGAAAAGAACAATATAATTTAATTTATGAAAAAACTACTAAGATATGATCTTAACAAGGTAAATGAATTTTGTCAAATTTGATTTCAGTGAAAGCTGTCATTGTGAATATTAAATGATTTTTTTTCAAATTTATAATATTTGGATATAAATAAAATCTGATATGTATGAACATAACATAGTGTCATGTGTGTCATATTAACCCCAATTAATTATAATTTAAAAATCGGAACGGTCCACACTCTCTGATCATTCGGTTTCTACCATTTAACTAATTTTAATCAAAAATCGATTGACACAGTTGACCACCGATCGAACTATCAGTTCAACCGATAAAACCGATTGATGACCCGCTTTTTAAAACCGATAACCATGATTATAACATCACTATATAAAGACCACTAAGTTGAAGCCTAGCCATGAACATTACTTTCTTTTAAGGCAAACATCTATAATCTGGTCGTGTTCATGGTTTTTCATCAATGGATTCTTTTTTTTATGATTTCATATTTTGATGAAATGCCATGAACATCGATCAGTTTGTAGAAGTTTAAAAATACAGAAGGAAAATATATTTTTTAGGTTATTCGCATATTTTAGGTTAATTACAAGATGGTCGTATTCATGGAAGAATATCACACAATTACTTTTACCTTCTTCTTTCTTTTTTCTATCAGTTCATCAACTAGTTTTTACTAGTCTATGGCTACATTTTTGTCATATTAGTATATGATTTCATCAAATAATTATTTATGTCATGTTATTTGATAAAACAGTCCTTCTACACTGATCGGGAATTATGTATAGTATTTGTTTCAACTGGAATTTTTACATAATTCAGTGATTTAGATTGTATAACACTGTTTTTTATATGTATCCAAATTACACCAAAATCACTGGATTTTATAAAAATTCAAATTGAAAAAAAAATATATTTTTAAGAGTCAAAGTCAATATATATATATATATATAGAGTCAGGATCTATATATATACTATATATATATATATATATATATATATTTCGACTTATATGTTGTCCGTCGCTAAAGTATAGCGACGATCGGTCTGAATAAATCCCAAGATCGGACCTATATATATATATATTCGTTGATAAAATTCCCATCCCCTAGGATAATTGTTGATAAAATTCTATAAACACCCATCAATATCTGTCTGTATTTTAGAAGAGGGTAAGAATCTTAAGATTTCATTAATTACCCTTTCACATACATCTTATACCCTTTCACATATAATGATTCCTTGCAAATTAATTCTAGTCCATACATTGAATATTCTCCTACCAATATGACAAAGTTGCCGCGTGAAGATTTTTATTTCCAGAACCTATTCTATTAGTAATGCGAATAGTAAAAAGAAAAAAATCAGTTACTAAATGAAAATTTAGTCTTAATATAATAATCAAAATATTAATTACTCTTTTTTAAAAATGGACTGGAGATATATTTAAAAAATTGAAATTGGAGAAAATAAGTTTAACTGTTTGGTATTAAATTGAGTCCAAGACAAAAAAAAATCTATCTATCAAGGAGTCGTACTTCCTTTGTTGAAATAAAAATAAATGGTTTGATTTAATTTTTTTTATAAAAATCAGCTTAGCAAAATCTCGTATTCCGTATACCCAAAAAAGAAAAGATGCATCAAATTTAGGGGGTATTTGATAAAAACTGAATAAATCTGAATCTGAATTTGAATGAGCTGAATCTGAATGAAAAAAGTTATTTGATAATTGACATATCTGAAACATCTGAATGATAAAATTTTATTATTTTACCCCTTTGAAAAAATTCAAAATTGTTGTAAATTTATTTAATATTACTTAATATAATAGTTAATATTTTTTTTAATTTTTAAATTTTTTTTTTTAAAAATTTACTTCATTAAGTCATTCAATTAAAAAAATCTGACTTAGCTATTCAGCTCGTTCATCTTATCGATTCAGCCATTCAGACCAATATAAACGTACTGACTGATACAGTCATTCAGTCATTCAGCTCCATTAAGCTAAACAAACACTTCCTTAGAATTGATCTCTAAGAATGGATTATGTCAATTCTTTTGTTTCTTTCTCTTTCTTCCATTTTTATTAATTCAAACTTCTTACTCCCCTAACTACTCGGTATTTACCATATAGTTCATGACGTGCAAATTGTCTGTTTATTTTATGATGTTTAATTTTTATAATAGCATCCACCATCTCTCGAATTATTACAAAAGTATCACTTATTAAATAAGATAAAATCAGCCCATTTTACATAAATGTTATTCTATACAAGGATAATATTGTCTTTTTATTTATTAAACAGTAGAGTATTTTCAGACCAGTTTAACCAAAATTAAATCTCTCTCCAGAAAATATTATGGGTGCACCCCCATATCATCCTAAGTATACATTTAGAAAAAATCTCTTACACGTTCACCTTAAAATTTTAAAAAGAGAACAAACTTTCTTGACCATTAAGTTATCCCCTCAATAAGCTACGGTAGATTGTACTACCATAATATATATGTTTTAGATTATTTTATTTTTTTAAAATTATTTTACGTTTTATATAATCTGTTTTATATAATCTAAGAGAATTAATCACAATATTTTCAAAATTATCTCACATATGAAAATGTTACATATGAGATAGAATGTATGAGACAGAGGAGAGAGGAGGGAGGAGGGAGGAGGGAGGAGGGGGAGGGTCATATGACCCTGCACCCTGAAATCTTCCTTCCCTCTTCAATTGATCATAACAAGTTGACACATAATATTTGGGAAAAAAATACATTTACTTCATTATGATCGTCGTATTTTAAGCAATTAGTTACTGTACTTTAAAAAAAGTCAATTGGCCCATTATACTTTTTAAAAATTCTTAATCAGGTCATTCCGTCCAATTTCTTAGACAGACATCAAGTTCAATTGTATATTTACAAACGTGGCAGCTAGATAAAAAACAAATATTATTTTTTGGAAAATAATATGCATGTTGATAAATATTTGACAAAATTATATTGCGACCAACGTTAAAATTTATGTTGTAAAATAAAATAAATTAAAGTAGAACCATTCTTAATTCTCAATTATCTCATGTATGCACATACATGTCAATCATAATTCAAAAATTTTCACAATTTATAGCATTACTCATTCTTTTTTATTAATTTGTGTGTCTAACAGCATGTTATGAAAGAGATACAAATAGGACTGATCATTCGGTTATAACCTAATCGAATAAGATATTCGGTTATAACCGAAAACCGAAATTTTTCTATTTTAAGTATCCAAACAATAACTCGAATTGTAAGATAGCCGAATACCCGAATAACCTAATTTATTATTCGATTATTCGGTTAATAACCGAAATTAATAAATTATAAAAACATGGTTATTTTTTCGGATATACTCAACAATTAACATATAAGTTTAATGTTAAACCCATCAGAAAAGCTATCTTTCATCATATTCAAATCCTTCTCTGGTAACTCTGCAAAGAAATGATTTGCCTTGACAACACACTCTGTCCCAACTTGTCCATACCCAGAGTAAAACTCGAAGATTTGCTTGAAGAAGAAAAACCCTCTTTATTTCAGACAAATCCCCTCCATAATTAACAGACTCAGTTGGCAAATCTGCTTCAATAGTTCCACCCGAATGATCCAAAGCCAGATTATACTCCACAGTGTGCAAGGCCTTGAACTGATTTTAATTAAAAAGAAAAAGGAATCCAAAGATGCATGATGATATTGCTTTTGCAGGGACCAAGAAGAGACTACCCAAGGATGTAGAGACCGAATAAAACAATTGAAACTTGTAAACAGGACTAGTTAGTGTGTGGATGGATGCCAATAAATTAAAGCTTTCTCTCTCCTCTCTTTTCCATTCTCTCTCTGTCTCTCTTCATCATACTGAAGTTTGTCCGTCTCTCTCTTCTGTTGCGTAAAAGCAGAGAGTGAGAGATAAGAACTGTGTGTTTTAACTTTTAAGGCTCAAGTGAGAGATAAGAACTGAAGTTTGTGCAATTGCAAGGCTTTCTTCGGATATATTAAGTGTTGTGCAATAATTTCGGATATAACCGAAAACTGTATAAATTTTTCGTAAATAATTTTGGATATAACTAAAATGTTAAAAATAACCAAATTATCAAAAAAATGATCCTAGATACAAAGATGGTGTCTAAGTTTGTGCATACTAGCTGTACTAGTTACTATCTTATTAAATAAGAAGTCCTTGAATTATTGACAAACAAATCTTGACTTCTTTTTTTGGCTAATTATTTTTCTTAATTACTCTAATTTTTGTTTTATTTAAAAAATATTTTTCCTATTGGCTTCGCCCAACCGGAGACCTTTTGTGTGTTAAACTAACGTGATAACCAACTACACCACGAAACCTTTGAATCTTCAATCATTGCCTTCTAATTACAATTCTTGGTCCTTTTTAAAATTATTACATACCAAAGTTGTATTGTATTGCTTAAATAGCTCTATTAATATGATGAATGTAATATATTACCGACATATATGGAGTTTAATAATTTTTTGAATGTTTTTTTATAACAAATAAATATTTATTTATATGCATATATATATATATATATATATAAACATTAATAAATTTAAAACGACATGTCAATACACACTGATATCAATATGTATGATTTTTATATGCAAAATAATACGTCTATCAATACGTTGATACGGTACTTATAATTATGCTCCTTAGATGTCTATGGTGACAAAATATAATTCTTAAACTTAGGTGTTTATGGTGACAAAATATAATTATTATTAAAAAATAAGTATAAAATAATGTGTAAATACTAATTAGTTAATATTTTAGTATATATAAGCGGACTTGTTTGATTACATCTAAATGCCTCTTAATAGAAATATATATGATTCGGTCATGGATGGTTTTATATTACCACGTTTTCAATTGGGTCTCATTTTTTAGTTTTTTGATCAAAATAAATTCTGTTTTTTCTAATTATCGTCACCCCTTTTCCCCAAGTTGGGTTTATTTATTTATTTATTTATATGAACTTGAACCAACTCCTTTTTCCTTGATTATTATCCCAAAAAACAAAATCAATTTTTTTTTACTTACTATATAGTGGGCTCATGTTTTGAGAACGTAAGGTTCAAGGTAACATATAAAATTAATTTTCATGTTTCATTATACGTATTAAATTTTACTGTATTTTTAAAATGTAAATTATCTTTTATGATGTCCACATTTCACTATCTACACGTACGCCTACACCACCCACAGATATATGCAGAGTGCTAATTTGTTTATTTTTTTCAATCTCTTACTTTTTTATTTATTTTTATTTTTTGCAATGCTAGTAAACTGTAAATGTTTCTATCCATATTTAGGGATCTTAAAAATATTAAATTTTGTGTTTGTTTGGAACTTATGTTACGTTTGAATTGAAGGAATAAAATGGAGACGGAAAATAGAATAAGGAAACTGTTAAATTCACTAGTTGAAATGAATTATTCTATACTCTCCCTCCTCCAAGAAATGGTTCAATCCATTCCCATCGCGGATCAAGATCCTCTATGAGGATTTCTCTGTAAGGATCTTGTGAGGGTTTTGCTGTGGGGTTGACAACACATCAAAAAGGAGATCCAATGGCTCACAACTCTTTTTTTTGTCTGTGTATCAAAACGACGTCGTTTTGATAGGATTTTTTTTTTTACAAGTTGACAAAAAATTAGAAGCAACCAAACGCCGTTTATTTTTACATATAAATATTTTAAATTTCTTGATTATTCTGTATATGATTTTTTTTTATATTTAATAACTTTTTTATTCTATAGGAATGAGTCATTCGATTCCCACATTTATTACTACAATTTAAACGTAGCATTAAAATCTTAAAAAATCTGACGGGGCAAAAGTGAAAAAAAATATAATAAAAAATTCTAAATTTTAGCATTATACTACATCACTACTTTTAACTTGAGTTTCAGCCCACCTTATAAACGCTCAATCAATCTAGCGAGACGCAGAAACAACAGTCACTCAAGTTCTTGGATACGTTCTTGGACTCAATAATTATAATTAAGGCTATAAAATAAATAAACAGTTCATGCTCGATTCATACTCGTTTGATTAAAAGATCGATTCGAGCTCAACTAGAAATATAAATGATTCAAATATGAGCAAATTTTAAAGTTCGATAAATTATTCGAATCTCTTCAAATTGCAATTTTTTTTTATTGATACTCGCATCAGATTTGTTCAAAAAGTTTAAACTGCTTGAACTCGATTCGAGATTTGAGATTGTGCTCAACTCGATAGTTAAATTAGTCTCAATCAAATCTTATTTTATACTCGATAAATTTTGTTAACAAAATCTGAGTAACTCAATACTCGACTCGATTCATCTACACCATTAATTAGGCCTGACAAAATATGGTTATGGGTTGATTTTAGTTTTCAAAATATGGTTATGATTCCATCTAAGAACTAAAACCATATTAACCATTTTTAATATGAGTTATATGAGTTGGAACCATATGGTTATGGTTAAAAACTATATTAACCATATTAATCATTTAAAGGGGTGTATACATAATCACATAATATTACTTTTTGGAGGCGGAGGTGGGGTGGGGTGGAGGTGGGAGTGGGAGTGGGGTGTGGTGGGGGGTAAGGAGTATATACATAATCACATAATTTTTTTTTTTAGTGGGATGGGGGTGCGGGGTGGGGGTGGGGGTTGGAGGGGGGTGGGGGTGGGGGTTGGAGGGTGGGGTGGAGTGGGAGTAAGGGGTGTATACATAATCACATAATATTATTTTTTTTTTTGGGTTGGGTGGGGTGGGGTGGGGTGGGGTGGGGTGGGAGTGGTGGTAAGGGGTGTATACATAATCACATAATATTATTTGGGGGGGGGTGGGGTAGAGGTGAGGTGGGTGGGTGGGGTGGGGTGGGGCGGGGTGAGGTAGGTGGGGGTAAGGGGTGTATACATAATCACATAATATTTTTTTTTTTGGGGTGGGAGTGGGGGTGGGGTAAGGGTAAGGGTAAGGATAAGGGTAAGGGTAAGGGGTGTATACATAATCACATAATTTATTTTTTTTGGGTGGGGTGGGGTGGGGTGGGGTGGGGTGGGTGTGGGTGTGGGTGTAGGGGTGGGTGGGTGCGTGGCGTGGCGTGGGGTGGTGGTAGGTGATTGAGCTTTTTGAATATGTAAATATGGATGGAAAAAACTTTTGGTTTGGATTTGGAATAAAATATGGGTCGAAAAATGGTTAACCGGTTTGAAACTATATTTCTTTTTAAAAATATGGTTCCAAACTTTAACCAACCCAAATAAATAAAAACAGTTAATCAACCCATTTGATTCCAATTAATATGGGTTGACCCAATAATTAATCAACTATATTGCCAGGTCTACCATTAATTATAACCAACCACAACTATGTATCCATTTTTAGTATCATTTTTAATAACAAATTAATTTTTAATTTGTTATTAATTAACAATATGCAACAAAACCAATATGCAAGCATTATCACTTCTACTTTTCTTCAGTATGAATAGCGAACAACATATTGTTATATAAATAAAGTAGCAAGAGAAAAATTAAAAGAAAAAACAGACATTAACTCTATTCAATTAATTCATATAATTCTATATTGCTGACCAAGAGAAAAATTATATAAGAAAAATCCCAAAAAAAAATTAAAAATTATGATTATATATAGTATGAAATTTATATACAACTTCTCCTTTTTTTAGCTTTTTGATTTACCTGTTGTGAAGAGGATCAGGACATGAAGGCACTTCTCTGTTGACGGTAGCAAAAAAACCTTTCTCATTCATAATAGTATTGGGACTTTTACTTGCCTTCCATGGCCAAGGCTTTTCTGAAGCTTCTAGAAGATGTCTAGCTTCAAGAACAGCTGAATGTAGTGCTGAAATAGTAAGGAGGATCAGTAAGAGATATCCTACTAATTGAGTAGCCCTTGATATGAACATGGTTTTTCACTTCTCAGCCTTTTTTTTCTATGCCAAGAATATTAGAATAATATGAGGAAGAGAGAGACTGAGCTTGTTATGGTCAAATTATCCAGCAAAAACAATTGGGTTTTTTAGATTTATTAATATAGCTGGAGAATGTGGGGCCAATGTGTCGGATCTCAAGTTGTACCAGTATTTATTTAACATATGTATATATATCCATCCATCCATTTCAAGTGCTCACCTTTTATTTTACGGAATTGGTTAGTATAAAATTTATTTTGAGGTAAGTTGGTCAATTAATTAATAGAATACTGACATGCAGGCGAGGTTGTATGTGTGTTAGTATTCTATTGGCCAATTGACCAACTTACCAACAAAATAACTTCATGCTAATCGGATCCTTATTTTACAAACCATGTTCACCTTCTTTAATGATGACGAATGTCGACGTTCGATTCGTCATTATATGAGGAGAACCGTCGTTTTAATTTTTTAGCGACGAACCGAGCTGTCGCCTCGTCTGTCGCTAAAAGGAGGTATCTGAAGTATGTAGGATCGAGGCAGTTTCGATCATTAAAATATATATGATATAAATAAATAAATAGCATTCTTCTTCCAAGTATATTGTTTAGATATATATAGATTTTCACAAAGGGATTCTTGTTCTAGCTAACCAATTGGTTTTATCTGGTCTGGGTTTGAATACTCACCGTAGGAATGTGTAACAAGTCAAATATTAAATGTTTAATTTGTTGTGAAGTTCAATTTTTTGGGAGTTAAAAATAAATAAATAAATAAATTGGACCGGTCGCTACTTCCCAGTTCCGCTAGAATTTTTCCCAGACTTGTCACAAAATCTAACTTTTTAATTTATTAAACTCACAAGTACTCTTCTAGCCAATAACATCAATTTTAGGGATCGGGTTAGGATGAAATTTATTTTTGGGTAAGTTGGTCAATTGACCAATAGAATATTGACACATAAAGTCTCACATGCGTGTCAGCACTCTATTGGCCAATTGACCAACTTACCCAAAAATAAATTTCATGCTAACCACTTCCCAATTTTAGGATCTCTAATTTGACCCTACCTCAAGTCTGTTTCTCTTTTCGCATTTCCATTTCCATTTCCATTTCCATTTCCCTAAAGTCCATGTACATACAGTTTTGTAGGGCACATTGTACTTCTATTCCTCTTTCTTTATTATGCTGCCATTTGTTTAACTTTGTTTTTATTTCACAAACTAGGGTTTTTGCCTTTTGAACAAGAAACATCACATTTTTCATAAAGGTACCTTAAGCTAATTTGTTTTTGTTGGGTTTTAGGGATTCTTGTCAATTTAGTTTGTTTTTTTTATTATTTTATTTTAAAATTGCCTAGTTTAATATATTATGTTAATATATATTAAGACTTGTCATTTTATGCAGCAAATCTTTTTCTCTCCATCTCTTAATGTCTCCTTGTCTAAAGAATTAAATTGTTTCTAGGGAAATTCCGACATTGTTTCCCTTTAAAGAATGAAATTGTTTCTAAGGAAATTCTTTAATGGGAAAAAGTCTCTCTAGTAATCCCGAGATTATAGTTATAACTTATAATATTAAGACTATTAAGTCATTTTATAATTCCGAGACTAATAGTCTCAAGTCTAAATTTGAAAACAAACAAGATACTTGTGATTAATAATCATATCCCAAACTATAATCCTTGCAAACAAATATTTAAAGATTTAACTAATTTTCAATATTAATATGAAATATTTCAAAATTCAAAATTTACAACTATTTTTCTTGAACAAATTACATGTAATCACAAACAGGTCTTACGACTAAATTATCACATTTAAATGGTGTATCTATATAACTTTTATAAAATAAATCTTGCTACTAATAGGGTATATATATATATATTATAAAGCCTACAAGAAGGCTTTTTGTGAAGTCTCTTTTACCCTACAGTTTTACTTATATTAATTTTGTCCTCTTTATATTAATTTTATTATATTTTTCTATTTAGTCCTCCAAATTTTATAAAATTCTTATTCTACCCCCACATAATTTTTCTATTTAGCCCCTATATGCTGACTTGAAGTAGCATCTTCCATAATTGGGCTATAATGCTGACTAAACCAAATAATCTTCATTAATACAATTTCAGATGCAATTAATAGCAAACCTAGTTACCCTTTTCTAGCACATTGTACTACTTAATCAGTAATTCGAGTACAAACAATCATGGCTGATATTACTATACCAAAAATAATATTATCAAGAACTACAAGGAGCAGCATTCGGTTTAATTTGTAGTCTTACCATCAATATAAATGAATCGAGCAATTTATTTTCATCATGCAAAACCAATGACTAGAATACACACTGAAATATGACATATACAAGTCGACAAGGCAAAATAGCTGCTCTTAATTCCAGACGCTTATAGTTGTTATTTTGATGTCAAAAATGAATGAATAATAGAAAATGTTTTAGATGATGACAGATACTTGTATACTTTCTATTCAAGTTTGAAAGGCAGAAAGCCGATGAGGGTAGGAAATTCTCTACGTATGTATGGATATGTTCATACCCCGTACTAGCTACTACCAGTTTACTAGGTATAAAATTACACACTGACAGTGAACAAATAGAGCTTTAGCACAATGGACAGAGCCAGCTGCAAGAGAAAGATCCCAGCTACGATTAGGAACCACCTTTCACCTGCAGACTTGATGTGGTTACGGAGATTAATTGCAACAAAGGTAGCTGACATGAACCCGGCTACACCTGCAACTACCCATCTGACAATATCCACTGGAATGACCGACAGACACTGCAAAACACAAGGAGCAGCATTTTAGGAATCAACTTATGTTTGTGTAGGTAGTAACTGTTATGTTTTCTGTGTTATCTATTTCATTTCCCCCGAAATCCCTCAAATAGATATTGAAATACCAATTTATTGCTTAATCATATCCTTTTCAATTCAAAGAGAACATAACAAAAGAATAAACAAATAAAAATTGAATTTTATATTAAAAAACAAAGTTATAAATGGCCATTTAGTTTCGACTTTCAGGAGATGTGTGAACTTTCGCAAGAAAAATTGAAAACGATTGACCAAGAGAACTACTTCCAACATGTTCCGAGTCTCCTGACTTCTGAATATAAAGCTTCCCAAAAGAGAATCCTCGTATACTCGGGACATTTTCAAGTTTAAATCATTAATACGATATTAAACCAATTTACATATAATATCTATCTCAAAAAATACTAAATTCAAAACTTTCAAAGAGTGAAATCAAATGGTCTGAAGTAAATCATCTATGATACACCTTGATGTATCAGATGAAACTCATTTTCGAGTTCAAATTTTTCCAAGCAAACAACCTTTATTACATTTATAAACACATTTATTTTATAGCCAAATTAGTTGAATTTTTTCTTTTACAAGTACAGGCAAAACTATTTGCATTTCTTAAATACCTCAAGTAACACCAAACCAATATATAACATCTACTTTAATTAGTCATCAGCATGTAGTTCATTGAAGATTGTATGGAACAGAGGTGCAAAAGAAGTAACAGGATAGGTACTTACCAAAGCTGGAATGAAGACAAACAAGGAGTAGCCATAGAGACAAAACAGCTGAGCGAGCCCAGATGGGGCAGAGAAATATTTGAGAATAATATACAAGCAGAGCGGAACAACAATAACATAGCCATAAAACAATCCAGCAGACCATGTCACCAAATTTATGTCATAATCCCATTCTTTATTCTTTAGCCTGTGTGCCACATAAGTAACAAATGTACCAATAGAAGCTGCTACAAATATCAAGGTAGTGCATATCCAAAATGGTCCATACCTGCTCATACCATTACCTCAAAGTCATACAAGCATGTTCTTCACAGTAAGGGGAGCAAATCCAAATATGGAAAACATATTCTGCATATATAAAACATGCCTGCTAATGCCAAATATTAGGCACAATACAGAAAATTCATAAAACCTTTTGTTTTTATACTGCCAATGAACTCATCCATATCTGGGCAATGAGATAATATCAGTAAACCTACTGAAATTATACAAAAGCTGGTATTCAATTCTTGTAGATAAAACAAATTATGGGGTGGAGGGGGAACGTATATCACATTATGGAAGTCCTGAAATTCTTAGAATAAACTGTTAGTAAAAGAAATTGTGTTTCCGTATATATCAATATTGTAAGTTCAAATTGTAATTGTTATAGACTTGTAGACAATAGGCTTTTCAGAATATTCAAGAAAAGGAATAAAGATAAACTCTTGAAAGGTCATGACCTCCTCAGACTGTAACCGTCACTAAACTTCATTCAAAAGAGACCTAATCTATGCTGTAAACTCTTGGTGCCGATATCTCTCCCACATTCAGATCATTACAGCTACTTCAAACATGTACAGTTTGCCTCGCATCTTCGGGCTCTTAAATAAACTTTCTTCAAGCACCTCCATGTAGGCATGTACTCCACCAAAGACATACTCCATCATATCAGATACATTAGCTGCTGATGAAGTTGTGTTTTAAGGATTTTTCTGTACTTTAGCACATTTCCTTCCAGTGGAAAATAGGTGTCTCAAGATACATAGAAAATCTTCCAGGTGTCTACATCATGGTTCTATAATCTAAAACATATAAGGTAAAAGAAATATTTTCATTTTTAATAGCATTAATGAGTGCCACTATTAAGTATCGGCTTATTGCACCAGATGAACAGTTAATTTTCATATAAAATGTAGATTATTTTGTGGTAGTTCAAACAAAGATAAAAAGTCTTTGATGATTGTTACTATTATGTATAAAGGCCCGCCGTCCATATGCTCCTTAAACGACCTTTCTCGTAATAATATATAATCAGTAGGTGATAACTAACAATAACAACTTAACTGTGTTCCGAAATTTTGACCACTAAATCATGAGAGTGGATTACCATGACCGCAACAAAATTTTACTTTTTGGAAGAAAAGAAAGGATACACTGCAATCAGCCGGGTCAAATTGTATATTATTGTGGCAAGCAGACAAAAGAATCTCCAATTTATGATCACAATTGTAAACCAAAGGTTAAAAAGGCAAACATATTAATCTCCTAATCCATGTGATAGAAAAAGAAAACCGAGAGACAACTTACAGATCTGGGTGGTCAGAAGTCTTCTCATTGAAGCTCCCGTTAAACGGAAGAAGTGAATCTTTAATCCTTCCTAAAACATCAGATGTGTCGACATCAAAGTAGGGCTGATAAGCACCAATAGTGAATGCCCGAAACCATCCACTAGACTGAGGCTCATCCGAAGGATCAGATACTGGTTTTGAGAAAGTATCTACAGAAAAAGATGAAAAAGTATTATTTATTTTCAAATTTAAAAAATTGGAAAAGAGAATTGAAAAATATTGTGGAAAAGGTAGAAATTTACTCGAACAAAAGGTGGGAAAGAGGAAAAATCTAAAGGGTAGACAACCCATTACTAAAGTAATAGAGAACTGAAAATGCATGAAATTTAGGTCATAAAAATATCCAAGGTTCTTGCTAACTTGGCCAATTCTCTGAACCACCACCAAGTCCCCAAAGTTATGGGCAACTACTCTTTTTAATATTAGACCAAAATTTACTATCAATAAGTACTAAG
Source organism: Panax quinquefolius (assembly GCA_020205615.1). NCBI lineage: Eukaryota > Viridiplantae > Streptophyta > Magnoliopsida > Apiales > Araliaceae > Panax > Panax quinquefolius. The sequence goes on from CM035165.1 coordinate 89,482,918, forward strand.
AAACCAAAACAACCTCTAGAAGTAGCTTCCAGAGACCAAAAGAAGAATAAAAAAAAACCTAATGAACTGCATATATTGATTGGAAAAAATAGAGTCTCTTAACCATTTCTGCAGTGGAATTACAGTTTAACCAGCTGAACCATAGTCCATTCACAAACAACCCAAGTAACTAAACAAGTTGACACTTTCTGTCATTGACGAATCTTGAACTTTTTAACCTAATATAGCATACTAGTTTACTGTCTTACCCTCAATTGACTACCCATATTGATTACCTCAAAATTCTATACTCAGCTCTGTATTTCAATTCAGATGTTAAATACATCAAGTCTACTATCTCCCTCTCTTCGTAAATATCAATGAGTGTGTTTGTGTGTATGCATGCACACGAGGGACTGCTGTATATATTTCTATGTATTGAACTACCTTGCGAATATATCTGAAATTGTTGAAGCCATCAGTGTCAGGTGAAAGTAAACTAGAGAAAATGAGGGAGAGGAAGAGATTGAATGCGAATAGAATAAGCAGTGCTTGGTCTGAGGGAGAGGAAGAGATTGATTGCAGTAAAATGAAATGTAAAAGCTCCATTCCTTATCTTGTAATTTTTTCCTTCAACTTATGTGAATCTTCACTGATTATTTATATTCAAGTTAGTAAAATCAAAGGTACAACTTCACTTAGTATGATATTGAACTATAAAAATCAAAATAAAAAATTGAGGGTGTGTTAAGCGCAAACCTAGTTTAAGCTTACCTACTTGAATTAATGGAGGTTTGGTTGTGGTTGAGAAAGAGATCTAAAACAGTTCATGAGAAATTTGTCCCAAAATGGTGTCACATTAACATGCTAATTTTTGTAAGAGTTTAATGAATAATCAAAAGAGAATTATGGCTTGTACATGCACCATGGGGATGAAATAAAAAGATATAGAAAAGGAATATATATATATATATATATATATATATATATATATAGAGAGAGAGAGAGAGAGAGAAAGAAGGGACTGATCCAATTCTATTCGAGTCATATTGAAGTTACTTCACATATTACATTCTCTTACTATTATACAACTTTCCTCTCGCTATCTTGATGACAAAGCAAACTTGGAGATCAAACCACTCTTCTAACAAACTGTTAGAAGTAGTGACATGATACAGCATTTTAGTACTAATTGTCAGGCAAGGGTACAACTGGAAGAAGAAAATAAAACTATATTCTACAAGTTAGCTTTATTCCAAGTGAAGGTAGTTAGAAATATATGAATGATGAGAGTATGATGTAGGATTAGCTTTACTTTTCAACAAACTAACTTTCTATAAATAGATGTAATAGCCTTATATTTTTGCAAGTAATGAAATATATGAAAAGGAGTAGCTTTTGCTCTCACACCTACCTCCCTCTTGAGCCTTACTGGAACGTCCCCTGGCAGAGAAACTGGTTTTAGACGGTGGATAGCATTTTTGGTAGTGACTAAAAATAGGGGATGAGATGATAGCAAAGTGGGGAAAAAGATTGAGAAGGAATGTGCTTAACTTAAAATGAGAGTTTTTTGGTCATATTATAAAATCTCAAAAATAAATCAGGTCATTAAGTGCAAGCTACACACCTTCCTTTTACTTTTTGATAAACAACTTTAAAAAATAAATTAGGTAATCAAGTGCAAGCTACACACCTTCTTTGTACCCTTTTTTTTTTCTGATAAATAACTTCTTTCTACTTATTCTTTAAATAACCCAGAAGAAATAGTCACAGTTAACATACTGAATAATGAAATGGTTTTTCAGTTACTGGGAGGTTAAGTGTAAACATGTTAAATTCAGGGGATATTTGGTATTATTTTTCTTTATTTTCTTAATTTTTTGTTTTTTTAGCCTTTGATAAATTTAAAAATAACTCTACAAGAATCTTAACCACTGTAAAAGTATTCTATTCCAACTCCAACACGAACACTCAACCACTGTAAAATAAAGTACACATTGTTCTTTTAGAAAGATTTATTATTGAAAAGGAATTAGAACTGATGTAGGCATGTCCTATATGGGATTCCATATTTGCCTTTTATTTTACTTGATTACTCCAAAAAACTAGTCATTAAACCTTTTCCAAACCAAGAATCACCTATAATCTCTATCACTTTTTTCCTTTTCCCCTTATAAGAACATATCCCAAAATCTTAACAGTATCAATAGCTCAAGTACCAAACTGAATTAAAATTTGCCAATATACCCATCATAAGCACAGAGATATATGATTTAATAAGAAATCCTGTTTGCTATTCTAGTTCAATTGCCACCTAACTACAGCTTCTTTTGCTACAATAGTTGAATTACAGATTGCGTGTAAAATCTGACATTATTAGTTCCAAACATAAAGAGAACTCAATTTCATTAATTCACAGTACTAATATACAACAAAAGAAGAATACTCATTCTACCGAATAAAACCCCTGATCAACTCAATTCATTGTATATCCCATACCATAAGTCATCATATTCCGCAATGTACAACTCCGTTAATAAGACTCCAACATTTGTTGGTAAAATAACATATATAAGCACAAAAACATATAGCAAAACCAGCTTCACATGTACTCCAAACAATAAATGGAATCAAGGGAAATCAAATTCTCTATATAAACACATACCATCAGCATCGCGAGGCGGACCAGAAGCTTTGGAGATCTTTCCTTGAGCTCCAGAAGGCGGAATTGTCTGGAGAGTCGATTCTGAAACAACAAAATTGATTTCAAATTTCGAAAACAAGTAAAACAAAAACAAACTGACAGAAAATGTTTTACCATTGAATTTCACGGATACTTGGCTAGGTTGATCTGAGACTGCCTGCGAGATTAAATAAATGAAGATTTATGATTGAGATCTGTGTAATTGGAATTACGAATATATATATATAGAAGAGAGAATTACCTGTACAGATCCAAAGACATTCTGTCTATCAATACTTGTATAATTGCCGGACATCATCTTCTCTATATATATATGTATATATTGTTTAATTGTTGTACGTCTTTTGCTGGGAGACTCTTGCACAAATCTCTCCTTTCTTTCTCTATAACGTCAAGGTTTTAGATTTGTTTTCAGAGATTTACGTTATCAGCGGGGTCAATGGTAACTTTAGAAATTTTTACAAATTTATGACTAGTGTTGCTATAGTATTTGTAATAAGGCAAAAAAAGATAAAAGAAATTTTTTATTTAAAAAAAAAAAGAAAAAAAAGTGTCACAATTAGGGTGTTCATAACTAAGGCGGTAAACAAGTCCGAACTCGATTCCTGCTCGATTCAAAAAAATACGAACGAAACTCAGATTCGTTAATAATATGATCTAAATATGAGTATTAAAAATAGTTCGAATAAAAATATGAGTAAAATCTGAACAAGGTTATACTCGACTCATTTAAGATTCAAACTACTCAAATTCTTGATTGTGATTCGATATATACTCGATTGATACATATTCGATTAGATATTCGATACATTCTCTTATAATATATGAAAATTTAAATCAAATTAGGATAATTAATTATTATTTTATTTTGTTTTTAATTTTAATTAAGATTTTATATTTGTAAAGTATAACAGTAAATATATTTTCTCATTTCTAAGTAAAATAATAAATTCAATTTATAATTATATTTATTATAAAACTAGTTATTATGTGGAGACTTGAATTCGAGCTTGAATTTGAAGTTCGCGAGTAGTTTGAATAAATATTCGAGTCGAGTCGAATTGAATTCGAGTAATAAATATTCGAGTCGAGTAGGATCTGAGTAGAATTTTTCAAATACAATTCGAATTTGAGTACGAATTTATCATTTCGAGCCGAATTCCATTAGCTCTCTGTTCACATCGGTTCGACTCGTTTACATCCTTATTCATAACTTAACCAAATCAAATAACCCGACTAAACTAATTGGCGTTGGTCCTAAATTCTTGGATCGTCTATGCATCTATGAAGAAGTTAGGTACTAAATCACTTCTTTCACTTCTTTTAATTTGACGCTAAAAATGTGTTCTCATTTGTCTTGTTCTAAATTCTTAATTAGGTTACCACTTAGAGCATTCATAATAATTTTTTTATCTCTATCTTTACTCTGTAGTGTCATTGGGTTATTCTTCAGTATAAAGATTCAATTTTTTTATTATATACCCAACATGTTCCTTATATTGATTCCTTAAATAATAAAATTGAAAAATTGAAAGTTTTGACCGTCAAAGCATGTTTTGACTTTTGTACTTATTTGACATTTGTATTGGCTTCATGCATTAGAGCTTATGATAGATGTAATATACTACATCCTCTTGTTTTTAATTATAAAATCGCTATTAATTTATTAATCTTTTTTGAAGTAAGTATGTGATATTTTTAAATTTAAACTTAATATAAATTTAATCAATACATATTGTAACTTATTTATAAAAATACTATTACTTATAAAATTTATTATTTTTACAATTCTTATCAAAATTATTAAGTTTGAGAATGCATCAAATTGACTTATATAAAAATTAATAATAATCTTATAATTTATAAAAGAGAGTATAATTTATCAATTGTATTTCACTATAAAATAATTTTTATTTTATTTTAAATTTTAAGTAATTTATAGAATGAGTACTAAATGGGTTGTAGCAACAAATGTACATAAGATTAATATTAACTTTTAAGAAGTTAATTTTAATATTTATAATTTTAAAATTAATATGATTCATTTAAAATTTGAAAATAATAAATTTTATAATTAATAGTACTTTTATAATATTTATAATTATATGGACATAAATTAAAATATTTATATCAAATTTAAATTTGAATACGTTTGAAATTATTTTTAAATTAATAAGTCAGTATTAATTTTATAATTTAAAAATAAATTAGTAAAAAAGTCATGTGATAATAATATCAATGTGTATGATTGATGAGTTCTTCACTTAAATGAGAGTGTGAAATGTCATTTTGCATATATAGAGAACGATCTTTTGACTCCCTCGCTTTGGGGACTAAAATCCTATATAGATATTAAAATAGAGAGTTAAATAAGAATAAGAAAACTGTTGGATAATGATTTGTTAATGTATTCTTCAAAATTGGGGATAAAGAGTTTATTAGAAAAACTATTGTGAATGCTCTTACTCACCTAAGTCCCCACGTACACTTTTCTCGGTCCGCAACCCCGAAATAAATTGTTTGATAATAATTTGGGGAAAAATTATGATTTTATCTCACCATCTTTGTGACACCCCCAAAATAAGCCCGCACAACCCATTCTAAGTCGCCAAATACATGGTACAGAAAACAACTACAACTTTATTATTACAATTGTCGTGCAAAATACGACAACACATATGCTGTGAGTTTAAATATAAATATTGTCTTCTAGACAATATTCAAACTCAAATAAGTCCTCATTACAATTAGTGATACACTATTTTACAAAATAGTGAGGACTATTAAAACAACTAACTTGAAACATCACTCCACACCCCGACTAGTTCTCGCTATATTCTCGCATTCTGAGAAGAAAAATGGAATAAAAAGGAAAAAGGTGAGCTCAATTAGCCCAGTAAAAAAATATTATGATTAAGATAATGTAGAAAAAATTATCGTTAGCCTCCAATAAATTAGATAAAATATAATGGACAACAAGTTTTAGATCAATATTCACAGCGAAAATAACAATTCATTAGAAGAGTTAACTAGAGAATGAAGTCTACTATCTTCTATGATTTAAAAATTCATTATCAATATTTTATCCCTGTAACATCAATCAATATACATCTTGAGCCAAATATTCATCTTTGTTTTTCAGGCCAAAGATATTAATTTGTATCACCAGTTGGTCATGTTTATCTCAACACCTGTCCATCTTTGCACCACGGGCCAAAGATATTCATCAGGTAATCATTCATCTTTGCACTACATGCCAAAGATATTCAGTTATATCATCATTTAGGACTGAGGATGATGAAAAATATTTTAAAGAAACGAATCTAGTGAGATTAAAGGACAAAGATTAGGGATTCGTACTTCGGTTTATCCAAGTTCAAAAATACTCTGTCAGGAATAAACATGTGAATGATATTCCTATTTAATATATGATTTGATTATGATATATATAAATGAATGAATATGCAAGTATGCTTGCATGAAGAAAAACTGTAAAGTCCTTTGAAAGATAATAGAAATATATGTACAAGGACTTAGAATGAATTGATCAAATATGTTAGGTTGATCCTACATAAGCAAAACAGCTTTGTAAAGTCCTTAAAAAGAAATGATGTACAAGGACTATAGATATAGAAAGATCAAGCTTGTTAGGTTGATCTTATGATGTAATAGATAGGCTAGTCTGATCGTCGTCGACCTTTTTTTGAAGTCGTGATGCGCGTGTGAGTCAAGGTTAACTCGGGAGCTATCGAGGCAGAATAGGAGTATGCAAGATAGTAGATCTCGGAGTTCGTAATGTATCGAGAAGAGCTTCCTCGGGATCGTAATGTGCTGAGGAAGTCATGTTCAGAATCATAGAGACAGCCTGCCTAAGAGCCGAATGATCATTTGCCAAAGCCAAGTCCGAAACGTAGACTACACTCAAAGTTGTAGAGCCTAGTGATGCCGAAACCAAGTCAAGGATCGTAGACTACACTCTGAGTTCGTAGAGTCCATTGAGTGCATACAGAGATCATAGTCGGGCAAGATCAGATGAAGACAACAAGCCAAGGCGCGGGAATCGTAGAGTGTCAAGATCTCGATCTCGGGATCATAGTGTCAAGCACGCCCAAAGTGAATCGTAGAGTGCGAACTACGACTCCAAATGAAGTGCTCACAATGCCAAGTCGTAATCGTAGAAGCGGATCACGGTTCTTAAAGAATGAGCACTCCGGAATATCCAAAGGTACAAAGCCTCGGTTGTACCGCAAAGATGCAATCCACGTAAGGGAACGAGAGCACTCACTCAACGAATGGCATGCAAAGCTAGCGGAAGAAGTAAGTACCAATCCAATCAAGATCAAGATTGAGTTGAAAGGCCATTCGTGATGAAGTCTTCCACAAGATGATTCAAAGAAGACTTCAACGGTGACTAAGGAAAAGTCACTAATGCGATTCTTTGTCAAGAGAGCAGAAGACAACGATCTTGGAAGCAAACCAGATCGTAGTGTTTGTCGGACAAAGAAAGAACCGATGGAAGGTGAACCAGAGATCTTTGGTCGACTTCACGAAGAGCAAGGCTAAAGTGATTAAGTGCGAGGTCGGGTTCATTGATGATAAGTGAGCGGAAGATCACGGGAGAAAGCAAAATCGGACGCGCGTCATAAATCTGAAGTGTCTTGATATTCAGAAGGGGACCAGAGCAAGGAATTAGGCCATCAGTATCTGAGAACAGTCGAAGCAAACAGAAGTATTGAAGCACTGCACAATACAAGGAAGAGGTGTTCTACATTGAAGATCCAATCAACACTCTTCAGGATCGTAGTGTTAACTCTACTAAGTCAACGAGCAACACTCAGCAAGACACTATGATCAGGTCCCTGAAGACGTGCATCAGAATCGTAGAGTTCGGATACCTGAAGACTGAAGCATTGGCAACGGTTCAATCTGAAGGGTAATATTCGGACAAGTGCTTATTGAGAGCATCGATGCAAAAGGACAACCTCTGATCAAGAAATCAGAAGAAATAAAGTCTTTAACCTGCCCAAGATAGTAAAGTGATACATCTGACTGGGTATGTGAAACAGTAGACTGCAGAGTCAGAAAAAGTATGTCATGTCACATCAAGTAGTCTACCTCAAGCAACTTGAGATATGTGAAGACATTTGAATAGCTTCCAACGGCTACTTTCCAACGAAAGGATTGGGAAGGTGTATAAATGTAGAAGAGCTTCAAAGATCAAAGGTTGCTGGAGTTGTGAGTTTTGGAGAGAAGGTGGACTGATCTAATCAAGTGATAGTGAATCCAAAGGCTCACTCTACGATCCACCAAGAACACTCAGAAGTCAGATCAAGCAAGAAGTAGAAGTGTGAGTTCTACTATGTAGAAGTGAGAGTTCTACTACATGAAGAGTGTTCTGAACTACCGAGAGAAAGAAGAGCATCATGCCATCTGGATGTCCATCATGGGAAGACTCTAAATACAATAGAGAAGAGCCTTTGCAAGTCCATCATGGGAAGGCATCGAGGAGCAAGAAGGGAAATCACAAATGCCATCTTGGTGACAAGCATGAGAAAGTTTCTAAGTACCTAACAGAAGAGCTTACAGTCATCTTAGAAGCCTCTCATGTGCAACCATCAAGTACCAAGAAGAATGATCTTCAAGGAAGTTCATCGAGGGTCATCAGGAGTAGTTGAGCAACCTAAAAGTGAGCATCATGCAATACTCAATTTGCTCTTCAAGGATGATCAAGCCAAGCTACTAAGGATAGAAGATGTTTAGAGCATGAAGACATCTTAGCATTTCAAAGACCAAACTCAACAACAACAAACAACAACTTCAATGAAGCCGGGACTGAGGGGTCCTTGTCGAGAGGAACTAAATGAAGCGAGGGCCAAGAGGGTCCTTGTCGGGAGGGACTAAACAAAGTTGGGCCAAAGGGTCCTTGTCCAAAGGGACTAAATGAAGTTCAAAGCCTGTTGGGCTTGAAGAGTTCCTAGGGAACTAGAGGAGTCCCAAGCTAGCTGGCCTGAAGAGTTCTTAGTGAATGAAGTCCCAAGGTCAGCGGCCTTGAAGGAATCGTAGAGATTGAGGTCCGCCCTTCCTTAGTAGAAATCCTGCTAGTTGAAAGCAGAAGAGTGGATTAGGAGCTTGATTCTCTGAACCACTTAAAACCCCTTGTGTCTTTTACATTATGTCATTTACATTATTTCTATAACTGCTATAACTGCTATGTATGTTCTAACTGCTTACAACTAAACTAACCCCGCGAACAATGTATGTATGATTATGGATATATCAATGAAGGGGAATCTTTTACTTATTCTGTTGTGCTTGAAAAGATTCTTATGTTTGTCATATACCTAAATATGAACAATACATTATAAACCTGAAAAGTATTTAAAATAAAAAGGATCTATTCAACCCCCCCTTTTAGATCTATTGTGCCCTCTGGGAACTAACAATTGGTATCAGAGCAGGTTCTCATGCTATATTCAAAAGCTAATCTCTTTGAGTCTGATCCCAAGCACTAACATTGTTCTAAACTTAGTTTAGTAGTAAGTAACTTGTTATATGCAGAAGAGCTCAGATGTTGTAAATATTGTGTATAGGTAAAAATGTGTATACACCTGAAGCTGCTCAGATTGGTCCATATCCTCGATTGTTATATCAACAAGACCAATCCTAGCCCGGTGATCAATCTTGTAGTCGAAGACCGGATGAGAGAAAGAGAAGCAAGAGACATCGGTGACAAAGAGTAAAAGCATTCATCACCGAAGATGAAGAGGTCACGCGTACTAAGAAATGCTGATCGAGAGGAGAAAGAAGATCTTCTCAAACCAATGAGTGACCAACCATCAATTGGGTACTATCTTTGTAAACTCAAAGATGTCAAAGATCTTAATGCTACGATTCTCTTGATCTATATCTTCAAGACCACTACTGGTTGATTAAAGGTCAGCAAGAGCAATAAGTTGTCAGGAGCAAAAGTAAAGCCATGCACATCAATACCCAAGCTCAGTATATCTTCAATAAATGACTGTTTCGTTACTGACAGTAAAAAGGTACGGTTCCTCACTATTAAATGTACATCATTATTGCATCTTCTTATGAACTATAACAGTATTCTATCAAGGAGTTATAATCTACCTAAAAAGGTGAAGAGAGAAAGTGACATGAGGATAGAAACTCAAATGACTATAAAATTTCTCTTCATCCAAGTTTTCGGTTGAAGATGATATCTTGAAGGAAGTCTGAAATGGGTCATAAGAGCATCACAGACCTAATGAACGTTATGTGAAGTAATCTTTGCTGATGGGTTAGTATATATGTACAAGCCTATGTTCTAAGTGTTTAACAACACATAGAGCATGATCAGTTCTGCAAGAGGATCTTGTTGACTTGTAGAAACTGATCACCTCAATGAATCAACTAGATACTCCTAAAATCGTAGAGCTGATTCTCATTCTGTAAACACTTAAACATTGTGAACATAACTTAGTGAATGATGAAACTATCATAGATAGAGAGTGTGTCATTAATTGTCAAATCCTACACACACTCACCATCATGCATCTCAAAAAAGTATTATCTCAAGATAGTTGCATGCATGAATATGTTTGTTGGTGATAAACATGATGATTATCAAGTTAAGAGGGATAGGGGTTTAGAAAACTAACCTAGCAGGACCCATTCAACAATGGGGACCAAAAGTAGAAATATACTTAAACTGCAGTACTTGGTCAATTCGACCACACTAAGGAATCTTTGAAGAAGACTTCATTCATTAGGACTCAACCAGTGAAGGCTAAGGGCATTCAAAGATGATTACGATAAGGTTCCTATATGTCCAAGCTCATCCTTGAAGACCCTCTGAAAGCTAACAGGAATGGAGCTCTCATGGTCGCAAATCAGTATATGGGAGCATGCCATGAAATGTAAGATAAAGAGGATTCTATGTGCCCATATCGGAAAGACATGCTTTATGGAAAGGATCCTCGAGGAAGCTCACAAATGAGAAGATCATTGAGCTTAACACAAAAGGAGTTCTTTACGAAGCAGAACTTCTCAAAACAAAGGACTGTCAAAGAAGACTACGTTCGTAGTGCTGTCAAATAATCGTAGAGTGATCAATCTTGAAAATACTCATCTCTACGATACAAGGAAAACTAAGCAACGATGATGATTCCAGTCAGAAGAAGGAATGCTGGGCAACCTTCAAATGAACATGAAAAAGGAATCACATCTATCTGAGAAGACAACATCAACAATGGGGGAGTAGTGATCTTTTAAGGAATAACAACACTATTAAACCTGGAAGAGATGTACCAGCTACAGAGTCCCAAAACTTTGTGGTTGATGAACCAAATGAAGATCCATAGTCAGTAGGAACGTCTCAAAACGCACTTCACCGATAACCCTTCGACCACCTAATTCATAATCGTGAAGTGCCTACGATCAAACATATGATCGTAGAAGTAAAAGCGAGGAGGACACCACGATTTCAAAGAATGCGGATACTTAAAGCTAATTGAAGATATTCCCATCGAGAAAAGGTCTAATGAGATGTCATTACAAACCAACGCCATAGTATTTCATCGAAAAAAGCCTCGAGGACAAACCCGACCTTTAGCTCTCTCTAAGAGGTTGGCCCTTACGAGCTACCTTATCCCGGAAGGAATACTTGATCTAGTTTATCTCGGAAGAATCAAGTCGGTCAAGCGATCATAGAGTTGAGTTTGAAAAGGACTAAACGATCGAAGGTGAATCTGCGGCGATCGAGAAGACAACTCAACGATCGTAGTTCTACCGAAAGGGTACTCCCAACCTCAAGGAGCATGAAGAATGAGACATCCGCTAAGCCATTCAAGTTAAGGAGATAAGTTCGAATACATCAGTGATTGAGCTATGCTGCATCAAAGTAAGGAGGAAAGACAAAGCCATCCACTACAGCATCTCTCAGAAATTGATCGTTGAGTAAACAAATGAAATCGTAGAGTCTATAGCTATCTCATCATGTTACTCTATGAATCAAAAGGTCAACGGTCAAAGCCACATCAATTAAACGTCCACTCCTCTAATAACTGAAAAGTTGTGGGGAGTTACAGCTCATTATTGGGCAATGTGCAACCAATGGATAGTTGACATCATCCTTTGAGTATCACGAGTTAAAAGGCGCCATAAAGACAAGTTCAAATCTGCAGACAGTTACCAAAAGATATTGAACCTTTCTCCCTCCCATTTTCAAAACCCTAGAAAGCTTTTCAAGAGCAAAATCAGTTAACCTCCATAGCCTTACCAACCAGACAGCCATCTCGCATAAACTTTTCTATATCTAATACCCACATTCTTCAAACTACTCAAAATAGAAAACTGGCAAGTGATCACTAGTATTCATCTTGGAACCAAATCGTTTGAGAAATCTGAAAAAAAAGTTCAGGGATATTCTCGAGCTTGTAAAGAAGGCTGGATTTTCAGAATGCCTTGAGGCAAATACTCAAAGTTCACTCGCAACTGGTTAAAGAATTCTACTCAAACGTCTCTATAAATTCGAAAACCCTTACTACCAAGGTTAAAGGTCAGTCTCTCAAGTTAAAATCTTCTGACCTCAATCAATGCCTAGGTTTTCCTAACCAAGGGCTAAAGAACCTTGATAATGTCAACAATTGAACTATGAAAGGAAGTTATGGGGTATCAAAGAAACCCTAGTTTCAAGGACATGAAGAAGAAGGAGTTTCTAAGCAATATGAGTTCCTTCTTTGAAATAGTTGGAAAGTGCATTGTGTAAGAACATCGCACATGACACGATGATCGACCAACAGGTTGAAAATCATGTCAAGAATAGTTCGAAGAAACAAATTGACTTTGGAGCTATCTTGTTTGATCGGATCTCCAGTGGGTAGAGAAGGTGAGAAGAAGTCCACGACCAAGGTATTTCATGGGAGGTTCTTTGAGTATCATCTGAAGAAGAAAAAGCTAGGGGGAAAGATCAAGGATGATGAGGGAGAAACCCTGAATGTGCACAAAGTAATGTCTCCACATTTATTTGAAAACTGGAAGAAGAACCCAAAGGAGAACAAGAGGCTGACAGCTGGGAGCAGCAGTGGAGCCTCTGCAAAGAAAAGGAAGATAATAAAGACGGAGAGCTCTGAGTCTGATGACTCTACAGCAGCTGAAATCACACCAGCCAAGAAAAAATCAAAAGTGGTGAAAAGAGCTGGTGATGTGAAGAAAGCCCAGGCCCCACCAAGGAGGTTCCCCTTCTTGAACAAGGATAAGGAAGAAAAGGACCAAATTGCTGAAACCATAAAGAGAAGAAGCAGCAGGTTGCTTCAAGGGCCTGTTAGCAAGAAAGCTAAGGTGGAAGATAAACCAGCCTTAGCTTCTCAAATCAATACATCTACTGAAGAAAGGGACGTGGAGTCAGCAGAAGGGGAAGAAACAGAAGATGTAGTCCAGTCCCCACGATCGACATCCAAGAATAAGAATGAAGCGGATGTGATGAAGGAAAGTCAAACCATCAAGAAGAAAAGTGCTCAAGCCCCATGGTCAATCCTCAGAGCAGTCACTCTGATGAAGAAAAAGAAATTCATGATAATCAAAGTGCTTCCCCAAAATGCAACTGCCCCAACCAGCCCAGAGAATGGGTTAGAAAATGCTATTCAAGAAGAAGAAGATGAACATGTCCCCTCAAACCAAGAAAGCTCTCATGATGGCTCAGAAAGTGATGAGGCCAAGAAAGAATAATCTGCTCCTGCCAGTGCTGATCTCCAAAGAAGTTTATCTGATGAGCAAGAGAAGTCAGAGACTGAAGAAGAAGAAGAAGAAGAGGAGTCTGTCTCTCCAATAGTTGAACCTCCACGAAGAAGGAAGAAGCTACAGTCGCAAGTAGTGTTTGCCTCAAGAGGAGCGATGAGCCAATCAAATGCCATCATTGAATTAAGTGATGATGAATCAGATATCCCGGAGAAGATCTTTGAAGAAGAAAGCCGAATGAAGAAGAAGAATCTAAGGAAAAACTAGTGAAGAAAGTTCTGACAATGAAATTCAGCAAGAAGGTCTCTTTGTTGAAGATGATCAAGAAGATTCTGATAATAAAATGCTCTGAAGAAGAAAGACTATCTGCTGAAGCTGATCTAAGTGGTTCTAGTCCAGAGAAGGAAGAAGTAGAAAATGATTCCAACTCTGACGATAAGGAATCAAAAGACTCAGAACTCCACCCTGTTCTCTCACCTGCAAGATTTACCAAGAGAATTGTGGTAGAAGTTCCCAATGAACCATCAGAAACTCCTCCTGACAGATTGGTAAACCATGGAGGTGAACAGATCAGAATAGTAAGAATGACCTCCTTTGACATAGTCAAGAACTGGAACAACATGGAAATGGACTGCACAACCATTCTCTACAACCCTGATGATTTGCTGATGAGATGGTTCTTCCAATCAATGCCTTGGCTGAAGGCCTTTACTGAAGGAGATGGAAGTTATTTAAATTTGGTGTTACAAGACTTTTCAAGCATGGGCGGTAGCTCAAAACTTTCCAAGGGTGAAAACTTATTCTACCAAGATGATAACCAACCAGCCTCACTTCAAGATCTATCGACAAGCTAAGAATCTCTATATTGCCTACGATCGTAGAGTGGATTCTGAAGGAAGAAGGGTCATGACCAAGGAGCTGATAGTAGCTGCTGAAAGAGTATCATCATCTGAGGGGGAGCCAGATAAGAAAGATGATGAAGGGGAACCAAGCAGAGACAAAAGGTCATCATCGAGGGGGTAAAAAAAAGCAAAGCAAGAAGAGAAATCGGATGAGTAGCTGATCAACAAGAATCCTGGAAACATACAAGGAGCCAAGGAGGTACAACTCTAACCTGTTAGGTATGTTCTGGATCCAGGATATAGAATGTCTGAATAAATAATTGTCGTATTAATATAAATGACATTCATGATTAATCATTTAGAAATACAAATGCTCCTTCGTATCTAAGATTCATTCATAACATGCATATGCACTTATTGTTTTGTCATAATCAAATAGGGGAGATTATGAGAAATAAACATGTGAATGATATTCCTATTTAATATATGATTTGATTATGATATATATAAATGAATGAATATGCAAGTATGCTTGCATGAAGAAAAGTTGTAAAGTCCTTTGATAGATAATAGAAATATATGTACAAGGACTTAGAATGAATTGATCAAATATGTTAGGTTGATCCTACATAAGCAAAAGCTTGACTTTGTAAAGTCCTTAAAAGAAATGATGTACAAGGAGTATAAATATAGAAAGATCAAAGCTTGTTAGGTTGATCTTATGATGTAAGAGATAAAGGCTGATCGATCGAAAGAGAACCTTTGCGAGAAGTCGTAGTCTGCCAGGTGAGTCAAGGTTAACTCGGGAGCTATCGAGGCAGAATAGGAGTATGCAAGATAGTAGATCTCGGAGTTCGTAGACTGCCAGGGGAAACAAAGAAGGATCGTAGTGTATCGAGAAGAGCTTCCTCGGGATCGTAGTGTGCTGAGGAAGTCATGTTCAGAATCGTAGAGACAGCCTGCCTAAGAGTCGAACGATCATTTGCCAAAGCCAAGTCCGAAACGTAGACTACACTCAGAGTCGTAGAGCCTAGTGATGCCGAAGCCAAGTCAAGGATCGTAGACTACACTCGAAGTTCAGAGAGTCCATTGAGTGCATCTGAGAGATCGTAGTCGGGCAAGATCGGATGAAGACAACAAGCACATGCGCGAAATCGTAGAGTGTCAAGATCGATCTCGGGATCGTAGTGTCAAGACAAACCAAAGTTGAATCGTGAGAGTGCGAACTACGACTCCAATGAAGTGCTCACAATGCCAAGTCGAATCGTAGAAGCGGAATACGGTTCTCAAAGAATGAGCACTCCCAGAATATCCAAAGGTACGAAGCCTTTGGTTGGCACTGCAAAGATGCAGTCCACAGTAAGGGAACCAAAGAGCACTCAACGAATGACATGTAGGCTAGCAGAAGAAGTAAGCACCAATCCAATCAGCATCAAGATTAAGTTGAAAGTGTTAGGTTTTCTTGAAAATCAGAGTAGCAATCAAATTGCAAAATATAGCGGAAGCGAGATAAAATCAGATTTTAAAATTTTTCACAAACCAATTACTCGGATCATCCTTTATGCATATTATTAATTAAACGAAGAATAAGAAATTATGAAATCATACCCTTGTAGAAACGAGCTTCCTCAGTGCGAGTTCACCTCCTACTTCTCGCGATCTCCTTCAATCTCCTAGGGTAGATTCCTTCCTTTGATCAATGTAAGCCATCCAAGTGTGTGGCCTCTATGGGTGATCCACCAAGGAAGAGGAATTTTTCGAAGAAGAAGGATTTGGCTCAAACCCTAGTTTTTTCTATCTGAATAAGAAAAGGGTGTACTCTCCAAATCTCTGAATTACGTATTTTTTCATATCTATTATAAGACTCCTCTTATAAAGATATTATGTAACCTATTTTAATTAAAATAAGGTATTATTTATTTAATTAAACTCTTTTAATTAAATGGGCTCCCCTAATCCTATTAGGGATAATTAGTTAAACTCCTTTAACTAATTTTCTTTCCTAATCCAATTAGGAATAAATGAGAGTACTAATATTAAATTAATTCCTAAACCTTTTAGAAATTAAAATAATAATAATTATAATAATATTAATAAGACTCCTCTTATTAATTTATATTTAATATTTCTAAAATATTAAATAATAAATATTAAGCTATTTAATTTATTCTATCACCATAGATTAAATTAAATATACTTAATATATTATTACAATTATGCCATTAACTTCGAAATAATTATTCTTCCTTTTATGGTGTGACCCTTTAGGTTCTCCATATTAAACCTAGGTTGTGAATAAATCAATTAGAACAATTCTAATCTCATTTAAATAAATAAATTAAACAAATAATTTATTTAAATAAATAATATTTATTCTACAATAGGGATAAGCCTCCCTAGCGATCAACGACTTTCCGGATAATATAGATTTCAACATTAATCATAAAAGAACCTTTGAGTAAATAGTTACCGTACAATTCAATCCTTCCACCATACTATGTCCCAATTAAATATAAGGCATGGAATTCTTGTCAAAGTCTTATTTTATTTAATTATATGTATTTCGATTCCTAAATGAACAACTCTAATGAATGCAAATTAGAAACTACTTTCTAATTTCATTCCACCTCGCCAAGGATTCACGGGTTGTCATTTATCGAATCACATAGGACATTCTCATTTTACTAGAAGTGGTAGATTCTTTATTGATCATTCATTATCTTCATATATAACTTATTACACCCAAGCATACCCTTTGATATACTCTAAGAGTCTTAAGGAATAAGTCAAAGTGTAATTCATTATATATAAGATACTATGATGATTTCAAGTCTAAGGATCATTTGTCAGACTACTATCACTACTGAGAATTCCTATTGACGGGTAAGTAAAACTCCATTAGGTATTCCTTAGCGAGTCACGTTCGATGAACTTATTCTCTAATAAGCACCTACATACTTGCTTTAGTGTCTCCACAAATGATCATGAGATCAATCATCCTCATCCAATGAGCAAAGAACGTATGTACCAATCTATCCGGATTCACTAATCCCTATTTAGTAATCCAATGATTGGGAACTATTTTAGTTTTAAGCTTTCTAAGAATTTAGATCTCATTAGAATGATCATCATCATTATTCTAAAAGCGTTGCTTAAAACTATGGGTTTATCACATATTATTAAAACAGCACCATGTAGATAATAAATGCCTTTAATAAATAATTCTTTTATTAATAAATAAATAAATAAGATTGATTACACAGTATATGCTTTATCATCATACATGATTGGCTTGTATGCATAATACTTTCAGAAAGGTCATTCGTGATGAAGTCTTCCACAAGATGATTCAAAGAAGACTTCAGCAGCTGACTAAAGAAAAGTCAACTAATGTAGTTGCTGTCAAGAGAACAGAAGACAATGATCTTGGAAGCAACCAGGATCATAGTGTTTGTCAGACAAAGAAAGAACTGATGGAAGGTGAAGGCCGAGATCTCGGTCGACACCGAAGAGCAAGACTAAAGTGATTAAGTGCGTGGTCGGTTCATTGATGATAAGTGAGCGAAGATCACCGGGAGAAAGCAAAAGTGGGACGCTTATAAATCTGAAGTGTCTTGATATTGAAGGGGACCAGATCAAGGAATTAGGCCATCGATTATCTAAAACGATCGAAAGCAAACAAAAGTATTGAAAGCTTGCGCACAATCTGAGGAAGATGTGTTCTACATTGAAGATCCAATCAACACTCTTCAGGATCGTAGTGTTAACTCTACTAAGTCAACGAGCAACACTCAGTAAGACACTATGATCAGGTCCCTGAAGACGTGCATCAGAATCGTAGAGTTCGGATACCTGAAGACTGAAGCATTGGAAACGGTTCAATCTAAAGGGTAATATTCGGACAAGTGCTTATTGAGAGCATCGATGCAAAAGGATAACCTCTGATCAATAAATTAGAAGAAATAAAGTCTTCAACCTGCCCAAGATAGTAAAGTGATACATGTGACAGGGTAGGTGAAATAGTAGACTACAGAGTCAGAAAAAGTATGTCATGTCACATCAAGTAGTCTACCTCAAGCAACTTGAGATATGTGAAGATATTTGAATAGCTTCCAACGGCTACTTTCCAACGGAAGGATTGGGAAGCTGTATAAATATAGAAGAGCTTCAAAGATCAAAGGTTGCTGGAGTTGTGAGTTTTGGAGAGAATGTGGACTAATCTAATCAAGTGATAGTGAGTCCAAAGGCTCACTCTACGATCCACCAAGAACACTCAGAAGTCAGATCAAGCAAGAAGTAGAAGTGTGAGTTCTACTATGTAGAAGTGAGAGTTCTACTACATGAAGAATGTTCTGAACTGCCGAGAGAAAGAAGAGCATCATGCCATCTGGATGTCCATCATAGGAAGACTCTAAGTACATTAGAGAAGAGCCTACAGTCAGCTTAGCAAGTCCATCATGGGAAGGCATCGAGGAGCAAGAAGGGAGATCACAAAAGCCATCTTGGTGACAAGCATGAAAAAGTTTCTAAGTACCTAATAGAAGAGCTTACAGTCATCTTAGAAGCCTCTCATGTGCAACCATCAAGTACCAAGAAGAATGATCTTCAAGGCAGTTCATCAAGGGGTCATCCGGAGTAGTTGAACAACCTAAGAAGCTGAGCATCATGCAATACTCAACTGTTCTTCAAGGATGATCAAGTCAAGCTGCTAAGGATAGAAGATGTTCAGAGCATGAAGACATCTTAGCAGCTCTGCACCGACTCTAACAACAACAAACAACAACTCAACGAAGCCAGGGCCTGAGGGGTCCTTGTCCAGAGGGACTAAATGAAGCAGGGCCAAGAGGGTCCTTATGCGGAGGGACTAAACAAAGCGGGGCCAAAGGGTCCTTGTCGAAGGGACTAAATGAAGTTCCAAGCTTCTTTGGGCTTGAAGAGTTCTAGGGAACTAGAGGAGTCCCAAAGCTGGCGGGCTTGAAGAGTTCTTAGTGAACTGAAGTCCCAAGGCTGCTGACCTTGAAGGAATCGTAGAGATTCAGGGTGCTGCCCTTCCTTAGTGGAAATCCTGCTAGTTGAAAGCAGAAGAGTGGATTAGGAGCTTGAGTCTCTGAACCACTTAAAACCCCTTGTGTCTTTTATATTATGTCATTTACATTATGTTTATAACTGCTATGTATGTTTTAACTGCTTATAACAAAACTAACCCCACGAACAATGTATGTATGATTATGGATATATCAATGAAGGGGAATCTTTTACTTATTCCGCTGTGCTTGAATAGATTCTTATGTTTGTCATATACCTAAATATGAACAATACATTATAAACCTAAAAAGTATTTGAAATAAAAAGAATCTATTCAACCCCTTCTAGATCTATTGTGCCCTCTGGGAACTAACATACTCCATAATAATCAATTGTGGATCAAATTTCAAGAATGAAGATCAAAACATGAATAAAATCAAAGATAGTAACCATAATAGACAACTTGGACAAAGAAAAGAAAATTTAATTTTTCTGTAAATAGTGTCGTATACGTGAATAGTATCGTATACGTGAATAGTGACCCCGACACAAAAGGTAACAATTTCATAAGAAAAATCATACTTCGTGAATAGTACCGTATACGTGAATAGTGCCGTATACGTAAATAGTAACCTCGACATGAAAAAGTAAAAATTTCATAATAAAATTCATACCAATATTTCGGTATAATGATATTGAAAGAAATAACATCATTTACGAAGAAAATAACATCTCTTACCTCAAAAGAATAGTACTTCTGACTGAAATATCGGATTTAATGGTGAAGAAAACTTGACCTGCTTATCAACTCTCAAAATATCTAAATACTCACAAAAATACGCTCAATATTATAGAGAGAGAAAACTTCTGATTCTGGTGTGATTTTCAATTCTAATTAAGCACCCTATTGATAGGAAAATGCCAGAACTCCAAAGCAGACTAACCTTGTGACGCCCCCAAAATAGGTCCACACGATCCATTTTGAGTCGCCAGATATCACACTACAAAAATCAAATACAAACTTCATTTATACAATTGTTGAACTATCGTGCAAAGTACAACAACATATAAGCTGTGAGTTCTAATACAAATATATGTAACTCTCATGGCGCCTCGACCACAACACCTTACAATGGTACTTTACATAAAAGTATAGTCAATAACTGTTTTAGAAATTAAAATATTTAGAAAATGCTCAAGAAAACTTTCGTACATGGGAGGCCATGCATCTAAGTTATGATAGATATCATATGACTCGAGAACTATCCTTGGTTAACCCAATAGAACCCAAAGAAAAACGAGAAGATTACTGTCATGTTCTTTCTAATGGTGAGTCTTCTCTTGACATGTAATTATCTCCATTGTCTCCAATTGAGAATTATATTTCAACCAAACTCCAAGATTATATAGGTAGTTCTCATAGATATAATTAGCAAATGCATTGCACAATCTTGTCTTATGATAACACGAAGTCGTCTGTCATTAGACATCTTGTATGATAGTGGTAAAACACCCTTCCAAAGTTAGGTTCACCTCACCCTATTCGGTTCACCAAAATCAACGGTTAAAATGACGTATAAAATATGACACACTTATCTAAAATTATTAATAAAATTATTTCTATACTATTTTAGGAGAACCTCAACAGCTATAGACCACCGTTCTAATCCCCTGTTACCTCCGCTCGACCCAGCTACACTCTTATTACCTGAAAGGAATTGTGAAGCAAAAGGATGAGCACAACTAGCCCAGTAAAGAATATCATTACTAAAGATAATTAAATTATCAATAGCCTTCGTCAGTAATAAATCATAGATTTAGAACATATGGTAGATGATAAAACTTTTCAACCATAGTTGCAGCGGAACGAGTAATCCATTAGAAGAGTTAAATAGATCATAAAGTCTATTATCTTCTCCATGTTAAAAGTCCACCAATAATATTTTAACTCTATAACATCAATCAACAATTCCTGTCCATAATCATGTGAATAACTCATAATCATAATTGTGGTTCTAAATTCCTCTTCTCACCCAAGACGAAGATAATTTTCATCACCTGTCATTACTTGAAACATAAAAGATCATGGTTATACCAAATCACAGTTCATGTTCATAATCATACTAATAAATTCATCTTTGCACTACGGGCCAAAGATATTCATTAATAGTTCATCCTTGCACTACAGGCCAAAGACAT
This sequence comes from Panax quinquefolius, assembly GCA_020205615.1. Taxonomy (NCBI): domain Eukaryota; kingdom Viridiplantae; phylum Streptophyta; class Magnoliopsida; order Apiales; family Araliaceae; genus Panax; species Panax quinquefolius. The sequence goes on from CM035165.1 coordinate 89,504,401, forward strand.
GCAACTGTATTTTAGAAGAGTCAAGTAGAGCATGATATCTACTATCTTCTACGAATTAAAAGTTTGTTATCAATATTTTATCGCTGAGACTCGGCACAATAAATAATCCACATCACCGAATTATCCATGCACTACAGGCCAAGGATATTCATTAGTATCACGACCATGAATTATCCATGAACTACGGGAAAAGGATAATCATGTTTTCATCAACGGTCATGATCACGCCATAAAATAATTCATCTTTGCACCCTTGGCCGAAGAGAACCCATGATCATGATCATACCAAAATCATCCATCAATACACGGCGCCAATGAGGACTTTTACCACATCATTTGCAACATTACGGTCATGATTATACCGAATGATCCCTGGTCATAATCATACCAATCAATAGTTCATCTATGCACATAAGCCAAAGATGACTTTCATCACAATATAAGCATGAGGATGATGACAATGATATAAGCATTAATCAAACGAAATCAAGGATAAATATTAAAGACTTTAAATTTATCCAGAGTTTAAAAATATCCAAATTGTCAACATGATATTGCTTTGTGGAGTAAAATTCAAGAATAATATTCATGTATCAAAAATAATTTGGACAGAAAAGAAATATATTTTTTGGGTGAATAGTACTCCGTGAATAGTACCATGTGAATAGTATTTTGGGAATAGTACCCCGACATGAAAAGTGTCCCAAATACTCGAGTGAATAATTTTCTAGTAAATAATAATCGGGTGAATAGTAACCCGTGAATAATAACTCGTGAATAGTAAAATTCTACATTTAAAAGTGTCTCGAATACTAAGTGAATAATATTCGAGTGAATAATGCTTAGGGTGAATAGTAACTTAGTAAATAGTAACTCATGAATATTACTCCATGAATAGTACTCATAAAAGGAAAATACAAAAGAAAATAATATTCCATGACGAGTACAAAAGAAATGATATCTCATATGAGTATAATAGAATATACAAAACTACAAATGGAATTTCACCCGCCATGCGGTAATCTACGTAGACAGATCATTTCCGTAATTTAATAAAGAATGAATGTGAAGGGTCATTCACCATGCATGCGGTAGTCCGCGTAGACTGGTTATTCCAACAAAATAATAAAGAATGAAATAACAGAAGAATTTCACCGTGCATACGGTAGTCCGCATAGACAGGTTATTCCAACAGAATAATAAAGAATGGAATAACAACCCTTACGAGTATTGAAAGAAAATAACTCTCTTCATGACTACGAAAGAAATAATACCCTTTACGAATATTAAAAGAAAATAATATTCATACAAATACGAAAAATAATTTCTCTTTAGAATATGAAATAAATAATACCCTTACCTCGAGAAGAAATGGATCTTTGGATAGTGAATAGTAGAAGAACTTAGAAGCTTCTTCTTTCTCTCTCTACTATAGCTTATCTCTACAATTGCTCTTGTGAGACTTAGTGAATTGATGAGAATGAAGGAAGAATGAGCTTCTATTTATAGGAAAATATAGTTTCGATAATTGCACGTTTTGGGACTCGAAATATTACAGTATAATACCTTCACCTTTTCCTTCATTTTTAATTTAGTCCTGCAAGTATTATCAAACTTGCACCACATCCCCTAATAGTATATCATGTGAATCAATAGTACAATCATGTGACTCAATAGTTCTATACATGTGAAAAAAATAATTACAGTATAGTACCTTCATCTATACCTCCATTTTTAATTTAGTCATGCAAATATTATCAATCTTGCACCACCACCCCTAATATACATGCATGTGAATCAATAGTACATACATGTGAATACATAGTTATAAACATGTGAATTAATAGCAATTAATTGCTCATTTATCCGATTAATTACCCGATTGGTCAATATAACTTTCAGACATCAATTATTATCGAAATAAATGTCGATTTCCACTAACACTAATAATCCCAGCACAATGGAACTATCAATTTCATCTTTAATCAACACGAACTTATTCATCATTAATATTATAACTCACAATATTTAATAACCAGGTCGTTCCCAGCAAAGAGGGGGCTTTTCGATAAGGATTTCTCCTTATTGGCGTGTAATTAGGTGACCAAACCTCTCCTTGACAAAACTTCTAGACATTCTCAATATTGTAAATAATAATATAAATAACTTTGTCGTCTCAATTATTGATTTAATAATATAAATATTGTGCAGATGATACTGTGACAATAATTGAATCAATAATATGAGAGATATGATGCATCAATTACTGTAGCAATAATTGAGTATAACTGAGTGACTTCTCACGTAAGCATCAATAATCAATACCGTGTGCTACCATGGAACCACGCCAGACATCGTACTTTTACTACCGTGTAGTTCAACGGTTTTATTGTAAAACTTTGTCATAGTTATTTTAATAAAAAGATAATTCTGTCATTTTCTAACTACGACAATACTTCCGTTTTGGGGTTCACTAATGATTATGACGTCTTACGAATATTATCTGTTAAAACGAATAGTCCCCGACATAACGAATATTTTATATCAACTTGTTTTCTTTGCAAAATTTTCAAATATCACCATTAACTTTAACCTTTTATCAATTTAACCATTTACAAAATAAAATAATAATTGTAAGAAAATTGAATACTTTCATTTCATAAAATTCGGGATCTCACAAACCTGCTATCGGTTGCTCTACCCTCTGCCATTCACGCACACCACAATTGAAACTTCAACATCTTTTCACCAAAAAAAAAGTGGGGCCCACCCATGGTTTTAATAAAAAATATTTATTTTCGAAACTTCAATAATTTATAATAAATAACCCTTTTATCATAAAAATACAATTTTATGTATATTCTATAGGAAATTTAATTCTCTAAAACTTTGTAGAAGAAAGTTTTTTCATATTCTAAACAGAAAATGACCGAAATCCACATACGGATGATTGTTAATACCTCCATTCCGATAAAATACTGATAAAACATCTTAACATTAATTCCTTCATTTATATCCACATAAAATAAATATTTCCTTATCATATAAATTAGTAATTAATTATTCACAAATAATATTACAGAATCACAATAATGACAACCAGCTCGTTCCCATGAAAGATGGGGCTTTCCGATAAAGATTTCTTCTTACTGGCGCGCAATTAGGTGACCAAACCCCTTTTCTAGACAGAACTTCCTTAGACATGACCAATAATATTATCTAATAATATTATTCAAATAATATGAATTATTGATTTGATAATGAGAAATACTGTGCAGTGACAATTATTGAAACAACAATAATATAAAATATCAACGTAGCAATTATTGAATCAATTGATAAAAGTCATATGTGGCTTACGTGCATAGATGTACTATTGATTGGTATGATTATGACCAGGGATTATTCGGTATAATCATGACCGTAATGTTACAAATGATGTGGTAAAAATCTTCATTAGCCTGTAGTGCATTGATGGACAGTTGTTGGTATGATTATGACCAGGGATTATTCGGTATAATCATGACCATTGATGATTACATGAATATCATTGGCCAGTAGTGCAGGGATGATTCAATGATGTAGTTTATTTATTAAGCTGAGTCTCAACGATAAATTGATGATAAACTTTTTAAATCATAGAAGATAGTAGATATCATGCTCTACTTGACTCTTCTAATGGATTGCTTGTTAGTGCGATTAAACTTGATGTTTATTATATTTTATCGGTTTAACAACTTTCTTGTTGAAGGCTAAAAATAATTTATTCTGTATTATCTTAGTCATAATATTTCTTACTGGGCTAGTTGAGCTCACCCTTTGTTTTCATTGTTCTCTTCAGGAAATGAGAATATAGTTGGGACTAGTCGAGGAACGGAGTGACGGTTCAGATGTTTGCATTAGTAGTCCTCACTATTCAGTGAAATAGTGTGATAATAATTGTAATGAGGACTTTATTTGAGTTTGGATACTCTCTACGAGACATTATCCGTGTTGAAACTCTCAGCTACGTTTTGTCATACTGTATAAAAGAAGTTTGTATTTAAATTTTGTACCATGTATTTGGCGACTCAAGATGGGTGATGTATACCTATTTTGGGGGCGTCACAATAAGTTTCTCGTATCGGTAAGAAATGTGCAGACTTGGTCAATCTATCAACAATGACCAAAATTGCATCTATGCCTTGAGAAACCTTGGGAAGACCAATAACGAAATCCATGGTAATGTGCTCCCATTTCTATTCTAGAATTTCAAGTGGTTGCAATGGACCTTTTGACACTTGATGCTCCACCTCGATTCGTTGACAAGTTAGACACCTTGAGATAAACCCCGCTATCTCTCTCTTCATATTGCTCCACCAAAATATATGTCGAAGATCACGATACATTTTGGTACTCCCAGGATGGATTGCAAACAGTGTGTTGTGCGCCTCCATCATGATTTTATACTTCAAGTAAGAATCGTTAGGAACACAAAGTCTGGAGTTGACTCGAAGTATTCCTTCTTCATCGATTCTTGCTTCCAGAATAACACCTTCTTGCACTTTCTTCTTCATACGCATCAGCTCGAGGTCTCTAGCTTGAGCAGCTTTAACTTTATCGATTAAAGTCGGTCCTACTCGTTTATTTATCATCATCACGTGGGTCCTTGGAGTCGTTAACTCTATCTCCATCCTTTGTAAGTCATACAAAATGGGCCTTTGCGTTGACAATATCGGACTCGTACATATGATCTTCTACTTAATGCATCAGCTACTACGTTCGCTTTTCCAGGATGGTATTGAATGGCATGATCGTAATCTTTCAACAGCTCAAGCCAACGTCATTGTCGCATGTTGAGTTCATTTTGAGTGAAGAAATATTTGAGGCTTTTATGATCCGTATAGATCTCCACTTTCTCTCTTTACAGGTAATGCCTCCAAATCTTAAGCGCAAAAACGGCAACTGCCAACTCTAGATCATGAATAGGATAATTCATCTCATATTCTTTAAGTTGTCGTGAGGCATAGGATATGACTTTCCCATGTTGTATGAGAACACATCCTAACCCTTTGCCTGAAGCATCACTATAGATGACAAATCCTCCGAGAGCAGGATGGTATTATTGCTCGAACGGTGTTGAAATGAGTCTCCTCTTGAGTTCGTGAAAACTTTTCTCACATTCCTCGCTCCAACCGAATTTTGTATCATTCTGAGTCAGCTGAGTTAATGGAGTAGCGATTCGAGAAAACCCTTCTACGAATCACCGATAATAACCAGCTAAGCCGAGAAAGCTACGTACTTCGGTCACTGAATTAGGTTGCTCCCAGCTTTGAATTGCTTCAATCTTTGCCGGGTCAACAAATATTCCATGATTTAATATCACGTGCCCAAGGAATGCTACTTCCTCAAACCAGAACTCGCATTTCTTCAACTTGGCATATAACTTGTTTTCACGAAGCTTTTGGAGTATCAGCCTCAAGTGTTGCTCATGATCTTCACGGCTTTTGGAGTATATGAGGATGTCATCAATAAAGACAATCATGAAATGATCCAAATATTCCTTGAATACTCGGTTCATCATATCCATGAAGGCAGCAGGAGCATTAGTCAATCCAAAGGACATGACTAGGAATTCATAATGCCCGTACCGAGTTCTGAAAGCAGTCTTTGGGATGTCATTGGTTTTAATCTTTTACTGATGATATCCGAAACGAAGATCTATCTTTGAAAAGAATTTGGCGCCTAGCATATGGTCAAAAAGGTCATCAATGCGAGGCAACAGATACATATTTTTGATGGTGACATAATTCAACTCCCGATAGTCAATACAAAGTCGCATACTTCCATCTTTCTTCTTCACAAATAGAACAGGAGCACCCCAAGGAGATGTACTGGGATGAATGAAACTGATATCTAACAATTCATGTAGTTGGGTTTTTAACTCCTGAAGTTCAATAGGAGCCATTCGATATGGGGCTTTGGAAATGGGGTTTGTACCGGGTTTAAGGTCAATACCAAACTCGATTTCACGCTTTGGGGGTAGGCCATGAATTTCATCAGGGAATACATCAGGAAATTTATTAACAATAGAAATATCATTCAAATCTGACGTATTTTTGTTTAAATTTGTGGCATGGGCTAAGAAAGCTTGACATCCATTTTTCAATAAACGAATAGCTTTATGGCTTGATATGACAGTGATTAACTTTAGTGGTTTGGTTGCTTGAATTCGCATAATAGGTTGGTTAGGAATATGAAAGCTAACAACCTTACGAAAACAATCAATTTTTGCATGATGAGTAGTTAACCAATCAATCCCTAAAATCACATCAAACGCAAGTATTTTCAAAGAGATAAGGTCGGCAGGTAATTTGCAATTGCCAATTTGGATCAAACAAGACTTATAAACAGTGGATGTAATGAAGGTTTCTCCCAACGGAGTTTCAGCAGATAAGTCAAAGTCTAATTTCTCCGGAGTCAAATTTAAACATTGAGCGCAAGTAGGAGAAATAAAAGAATGGGTAGAACCGGTATCAAATAAGGTATAGACTTCGCAAGAGTTTATGATTAGCTTACCCGTGATCACCTCGTTCGGATTCCTCGCTTTTTGGGAGGTTATAACAAACGCTCTCCCTTGAACTACCGATTTTGTCTTATCTGGGACGGCCTTTGATGCCTCCATCCCATCTGAACTTGACTTCGGTGCATGACAAAATCGGGCTAGGTGACCTTCTCTTCCACAATTGTAACATGCTTTGGACTGCTGCGTCTGATTTGGATTTGTTGTGTCCTCCCTAAGCATTAAGCATTTATAACTGATCTGGCCGTGATCGTTCTCCTTCCTTAATAACTTGGTCTTTGGTGTTGACGTCTTTCCATCATTATTGAATTTCCTCTTCTTGAAATTTCCACTTCTATTATCTTGGCCATGATTACCATCGAAGTGGGTACCATTTATGGCATGTTGATTCTCTCCACGTTTGTTGTCACCGTTTCGATGACTACTACCACTGGTATTATCGATTTGATGGTTGCTTTATCTTGGTTGGGTTAACTCATTATCGCACTCCAATAACTGAGCCCTATTTACAACATCTGAATACCAACACAGTTCGTGAGAAATTAGGTATTGACGTATCTCAGGTTTTAAACCTCTTAGAAACATCCGCGTCATTCTCCCTTCATTATCAATCACGTGGGACGCAAACCGGGATATCTCAGCAAACTTAGCTTCGTACTGTGACACGGTCATATTGTTTTGCTCTAGCTTGATAAACTCTACCTCCTTCATGTGACGAATTCTTTCGGGAAAGTACTTGTCGTTGAACAGTTCTTCGAACTTCTCCCAAGACATCTTCAGTGTGGCAGGTTGAGTACGCTTTAAAGATTCCCACCAGTAATCTGCCTCTCCTTGCAACATGAAGGTGGCAAAGGGAACCTTTGGCTCCTCGGAGCATCCCAAGACATCAAATATCTTGGTGATCTGCTTTATCCATGTCTCTGCCTTAAGTGGTTTTGGCTCTCCCAAAACCTCCGGTGGTCCCAGCTCATTGAACTGTTTAGCGATAACCGTCCGAGAGTTGCCAATGTTTCTACCTGCATTTTGAACAGGAGTCGTTCTCGCCTGGTGTTGCATGAATTGCAAAAAGCCTCTGAACATCTCATCGTTCATCATTTTGTTAGCGTTATTGTTTTCTTGAGGGTTATTGTCATCCTGATGCACATTATCTTGGGTATTGATCGTTGGTGACTCAACGGTCTCATGTGCTTCATTGATTATCTCAACATTTTTGGATGCTATTATCAAATACTGCCACAAAATAAGGGTTAATTGACATGTCACATATTATCCCTATACTTTGACCAACCAATTAAATACCAAATAAACTTAGGTAGGTCATACTAGCGAAGGATTTTCCCGTCTCTCCCCTTCTAGTTCTAGTCTCACATCTCAGCCATGAATCATATCCCTAAGCTTTGATACCAATTGTGACACCCCCAAAATAGGTATCCATCACCCATTCTGAGTCACCAAATACATGGTACATAAATCAAATACAATCTTCTTTTATACAATACGACAACAACGTATCTTAGAGTTTTTACATGAATATTGTCTCACAGACAGTATTCAAACTCAAATGAAGTCCTCATTACATTTATTATCACACTATTTCATAAAATAGTGAGGACTATAGCCACCATCTCAGACCATCACTCTGTTCCCTGACTAGTCCCGACTACGTTCTCATTTCCTAAAGAGAACAATGAAAACAAAAGGGTGAGCTCAACTAGCCCAGTAAGAAATATTATGACTAAGATAATGCAAAATAAATTATCGTTAGCCTTCAACAGTGTTAAACTGATAAAATACAATAAACATCAAGTTTAACTGCAGCGGAACAAGCAATCCATTAGAAGAGTCAAGTAGAGCATGATATCTATTATCTTCAATGATTTAAAAAAAAATTTATCAACTTTATCGCTGAGACTCAACTTAATAAATAAACCACATCATCGAATCATCCATGCACTATGGGTCAAGGATATTCATTTAATCATCAATGGTCATGATCATTGTAAGACCCCGAATTTTATGAAATAAAAGTATTCAATTTTTTCTTATAATTACTATTCAGTAAATGGTTAAATTGATAAAAGTTAAAGTTAAGGGTGATATATGAATTTTTTTTCAAAATATGCAAGTGGTTATAAAATACTCATTTCTATCGGGGAATATTCGTTTGGTCGTGGAATATTCTTTCTGTCGGGGAATATTCGTACGACGGCGCAGCCTTTTGTGGGCCCCATAACAGATTAACTGTTGGATGAAGAAAACGACAAGTATGAGTTTTTTATAAATAACGGCGTAGTTATTACCGTTAACACTGTTGGAATACCCGGCGGTTAAAATACAGTAATATGCGTGGTTGCATAGTAGCACACGGTATTGCACCAATTATTGATTCTTACGTAAGAAGGCACTACTCAATAATTATTACAGTAATTACTGATCAATATTTTATTTTTGATTCAATAATTGCTGTGTTGATATTTTATATTACTGTTGTTTTAATAATTGTCACTACATAGTATTTTCCATTATCGAAGCAATAATTCATATTATCGAAATAATATTATTAGATAACATTATTGGCAATGTCTAGAAAGTTCTGTCTAAGGAGAGGTTTGGTCACCTAATTGCACGCCAGTAAGGAGAAATTTTTATTGGAAAGCCCCTCTTCCCGAGAACAGCGCTTGTTGTCATTATTGTGATTCTTGTAATATTATTTGTGAATAATTAATTATTAATTTATATGATGAGGAAAATATTTATTTTATGTGGATATAGATGGAGAAAATTTTTAAAGTGACAATTGTTGAAAATTGATATTTTATCTTTTCTGATAAAATAATATTTTATTATATTATTATAATATAATAATGATGATATTTTTACAATGAATGTGGGATATATGAGTATATGAGGAGGAGGAGTATTTTTGTTACAAAAGTTGTTTAAAACATGTTAAACATGTCTGTGGGCCCATTTCTTGACTGAAATTTGATTATAGCCTATAAAATCGTCCGTATGTGGATTTCGGTCAATTTTTGTTTGGAATTTAGAAAAACTTTCTTCTGCAAAGTTGTAAAGAATTGATTTTCCTATAAAAATCGCGAGATTCGAATTTTCTGATAAAAGGGCTATTTATTATGAATTATTGAAGTTCTGTGGTTCCGAAATAATTGATTTTTGAAAGTTTTAATTAATTTTAATAACAAAAACGTTTTGTAATGTTTGGGGGGCCCACTGGTGGTTGAAATTAGCTGAAATCAGTTGTTAAAAGTGTAATAAGAAAATTTTATAAATATAATATTATTATATTCAATTTTACGCTTTGGTGTTCTAAGCATTTTCCTATAAATAGGGTGCTTAGGTTAGAATTGAAAATCACACCGTAAACTGAAGTTTTCTCTATTTTCTCTTTATATTATCGAGTGTATTTTGTGAGTATTTTGATATCTTGAGTGTTGCTATATACTTGCAAGTTCGTTCGGCGTTATTCTAATGTAAATCTTGCTCTTTTGAGGTAAGGGATAGTAAGGGATTTTAAGGGATTAAAAGGGATGTTATTTTCTTCGTAAGTGATATTATTTCTTCAATATCATTATGTTGAAATATTGGTTTGAACTTTTTATCAAATTTGAAACTTTTTCACGTCGGGGTTACTATTCATGAGTTACTATTCATGAGTTACTATTCACGATTTACTATTCATGAGTTACTACTCATGATTTACTATTCATGAGTTACTATTCACGACGGGTTACTATTCATGAGTTACTATTCACGAGTTACTATTCACGGGCACTATTCACTACAAAATTGGTTTCTTTTTCTAACCAAATTATAGTTGATTTATAAATATTACTCTGGAGATTAAAACTATGTATTGATTATATTGATTTTATTATCATATATAACATTTTTATAACCCTGATGTTGAAATTCTCTTTCACTGGAGTGTAAAGATGGGTAGATTATTGGCATGATCATGACTAGGGTTCTCTTTGGCCAGTAGTGAAAAGTTGAATTGTGACTGGTATGATCATGACCATTGAATTTATAATTGAATATCTTTAGCTTAAGTGCAAAAGTGAATTGATCAACATGGTTATAATTATTGTTTATATAAATTCTGAAATGATTATATATTTCTTTGAGATATTAATACATTTGGCCTGTAGTGCAAATATGAACTGTTGAGGAATATCTTTGGTCTGTAGTGCAAAGATTAATTGTTCATGAATATCTTTGGCCCGTAGTGCAAAGATGACATGTTGTTGAATATCTTTGGCGATGGTGCAAAGATGAATCTGTTGATGAATATCTTTGGCCCAGTAGTGCAAAAAGATGAATTTATTAGTATGATTATGAGCAGGAGGCGTGATTTGGTATAACCATGATCTTTGATGTTTCAGGTAAAGACATGTGATGAAAATTATTTTCGTCCTGGATGAGAAGAGGAATTTAGAACTACAATTATGATTATGAGTTATTCACATGATTGTGGACAGGAACTATTGATTGATGTTGCAGGATTAAAACATTGTTGGTGAACTTTTAACATGAAGAAGATAATAGACTTTATGGTCTATTTGACTCTTCTAATGGATTGCTCATTCCGCTGCAACTATGGTTGAAAAGTTTTATCATCTACCATATGTTCTAAATCTCTGATTTATTACCGTTGAAGGCTATTGATAATTTATTTATCTTTAGTCATGATATTCTTTACTGAGCTAGTTGTGCTCACCCTTTTGCTTCACAATTCCTTTCAGGTAATACGAGTGTAGCTGGGTCGAGCGGGGATAACAGGGGAATAGAACGGTGGCCTATAGCTGTTGAGGTTCTCCCTAAATAGGTGAGGCGAACCCAACTTTGGAAGGGTGTTTTGTCACTATCATACAAGATGTCTAATGACATACAACCTCAAGTCGTCATAAGACAGGGATGTGCTCATCCACTTGCTGAGTATATATACGAGCACTACCTATATAATCTTGGAGTTTGGTTGAAGTATAATTCTCAATTAGAGACGGTGGAGATAATGATATGTCAAGAGAAGACACACCATTGGGAAGAATATGATAGTAATCTTCTCATTTTTCTTTGGGGTCTATTGGGTCAACCAAAAATAATTTTGTGGGCATATGATATCTATAATAACCTAGACGCATGGCCTCCCATGTACGAAGGTTTCCTTGAGCACTTTCCAAAGGTTTTAATTTCTAAAACAGTTTTTGACTATACCTTTATATAAGGTGTCATTATGAGGTGTTGTCCACGGTTGGGACATGAGTCACAGTTGGTATATATTTGTATTTAAACTCACAGTTTAAGTGTTGTTGTATTTTGCATAACAATTGTTGTAATAAAGTTGTAGTTGTTTTCTGTACCATGTATTTAGTGACTCAGAATGGATTGGATGGAATGGACCTATTTTGGGGTTGTCACAATCATACCAACAACTATCCATCAATGCACTACGGGCCAATGAGAACTTTTACCACATAATTTATAACATTACGGTCATGATTATACCGAATAATCCCTGGTCATAATCATACAAATCAATAGTACATCTATGCACGTAAGTCACAGATGATTTTATCACAATATAAGCATGAGGATGATGACAATGATATAAGAATTCAATTAAAAGAAAGCATCGGATAAATTTTTAAAGATTTACAATTTAATTTATCCAAAATTCGATAATGTCCAAATTGTCAACATGATACTGCTTTGTGGAGTAAAATTCAAGAATAATATTGTATCAAAAATGATTTGTACAGCAAAGAAATCAATTTTTGTCATGAATAATTCCCCGGGTAAATAGTACCCGAGTGAATAGTACCCCGTAAATAGTACTTCATGAATAGTACCCGTGAATAGTACCCCGTGAATAGTATTTCGGCATGAAAAGATCAATAATTATCAAGAATGCTCAGAATAATGTTTCCATAAAAAGATACTGGATGAAGTGCAAATATCAAGGATATTCTACTAATTTCACGGAGTATAGCAACAATACTTCAATAGAATGAGTGTAGAATTAGGAATACAAAACGAAATAATATTACTCACATACTACAGAGTATGGAAAAAATATATTATTTCCTACGAATGCTGAACAAAAACAATACCCTTACCTCAGAAGAAGACTGGATACTGGAATAGTGAAGTAGCAGACTTCTTTTCTTCTTTCTCTCTATAGCTGCTCTCTCTATAATTGCTCTTGTGAGTTTTAGTGAATTGGTGAGAATGAAAGAAGAATGAGCTTCTATTTATAGAAAAATATAGTTTCGATAATTGCACGTTTTGGGGCTCGAAATATTACAGTATAATACCTTCATCTTTTCCTTCATTTTTAATTTAGTCCTGCAAGTATTATCAAACTTGCACCACCTCCCCTAATAGTACATGAATGTGAATCAATAGTACATTCATGTGAATCAATAGTTCTACACATGTGAAAAAAGTAATTACGGTATAGTACCTTCATCTATACCTCTATTTTTAATTTAGTCATGCAAATATTATCAATCTTGCACCACCTCCCCTAATGGTACATGTGTGACAACCCCAAAATAGGTCCAATCCATTCAACCTATTCTGAGTCGCCAAATACATGGTACAGAAAACAACTACAACTTTATTACTACAATTGTCGTGAAAAATACAACAACACATATGTTGTGAGTTTTGATACAAATATATACCAACAGTAACTCTCATCCCAACCTTGGATAGCACGTCACAATGGTACCTTACATAAAGGTATAGTCAAAAACTGTTTTAGAAATTAAAATCTTTGGGAAGTGATCAAGGAATCCTTCGTACATGGGAGGCCATGCGTCTAGGTTATGATAGATATCATATGTCCACAGAATTATCCTTGGTTGACCCAATAGACCCCAAAGAAAAATGAGAAGATTACTATCATGTTCTTTCCAATGGTGAGTTTTCTCTTGACATATAACTATCTCCACTGTCTCCAATTAAGAATTATATTTCAACGAAACTCTAAGATCATATAGGTAGTGCTCGTAGATATACTCAGCAAGTGGATGTGCACAACCCTGTCTTATGATAACACGAGGTTGTATGTCATTCGACATCTTGTATGATAGTGGCAAAACACCCTTCCAAGGTTGGGTTCACCTCACCCTATTCGGTTCACCAAAATTAAATATCAAATGACGTATACAATACGACACACTTATCTAAAGTTCTCAATAAAATTATTTTCATAATATTTAGGGAGAACCTCAACAGCTATAGACCACCATTTTATTCCCCTGTTATCCCCGCTCGACCCAGCTACACTCTTATTACCTGAAAGGAATTGTGAAGCAAAAGGGTGAGCACAAATAGCCCAGTAAAGAATATCATGACTAAAGATAATTAAATTATCAATAGCCTTCGTCAATAATAAATCAGAGATTTAGAACATATGGTAGATGATAAAACTTTTCAACCATAGTTGCAGCAGAACGAGCAATCCATTAGAAGAGTCAAATAGATCATAAAGTTTATTATCTTCTCCACATTAAAAGTCCACCAACAATGTTTTATCCCTGTTGTGACGCCACCAAAATTAGGTATACAACACCCATCTTGAGTCGTCAGATACATGGTACAGAATACAAATACAAACTTAAATATACAACATGAGCTGTGAGTTTTAATACAAGCATTGTCTTCTAGACAGCATTAAAACTCAAAATAAGTCCTCAATACATTTATTGTCACACTATTTAACAGAATAGTGAGGACTACTAATACTATCATCTGGTCCATCACTCCGTTCCATTAGAAACATCAAGTTTAACTGCAGCGGAACAAACAATCTATTAGAAGAGTCAAGTAGAACATAATGTTTACTATCTCCTCTAGATTTAAAAGTCCATCGTTGATATTTTATTCGTGTAATACTCATCAACAGTTATTTGTTATACTTAAGACAAATAGAACTTTCATCACTTGTCTTCACCTGAACCACCAAAGATGTTAGTTAAATTCATAATTCATAATTATAGTAATGTGAATTAACAGTTCCTTCTTGCCACAAATGCTTAATAGAACGTTTACTCAATATCCTTACCCCAAAGGCTGAAGATATTCAAATGTAATAACAATGATCATACCAATCAGTTGTCTATCTTTGCACTACGGGCCAAAGATATTCAACTATAAAACCAATGGTCATGATCATACCAATCAATTTCTGTCAAATCGCAACGTATTACCAAACACATTCAACTGTTAACTAATGGTCATGATCATGCCAATCACATCATTGAATTATCCATGCACTACGGCCAAGGATATTCGTTAGTATCACTAGTGGTCATGATCATGTCATACACCTGTCCATCTTCGCACTACGGGTCAAAGCTATCAAACAATGATCATCTTTGCACTCTGGTGCCAAAGATATTCAACAACATATCATCTTTGCACTACAAGCCAAAGACATACAACCGTAAAACCAATAACCAACAAAGATAATAAAGAATGGAATAATAAAAGAATTTCACCATGTATGCATTACTTCGCAGATAGGCAAAGTTATTCCAACATAATAATAAAGAATGGAATAATAAAAAATTTCACCATGTATGCGATTTTGATGTAGGCAAAGTTATTCCAACATAATAATAAAGAATGAAATAATAAAAGAATTTCACTAATAAGAAAGAAGGAATACCCCTAACGAGTACAACAAATAATATCCCTTACCTTTGAAAGAAGAGTATTCCGACTGGTAGGGCGAGGATATACTCAAAGAAAACTTGCACAACGCTCAAAGCTTTCTTAAACTCTAAAGAAATACGCTCAAGATTATAGAAGAATAACTCTCTCTATAGTTTCAGTGAATTCATAAGAAATAATAAAAGAATGAGCTTCTGTTTATAGAAGAATGGACTGCATAGTAACTAATTCATGAACGGTCCAGATTGATTTACTTTTAATCGGACGGTCCATATTTAAAGCAAAATCTTTTAAATAAAATATAATATATCCTATTTATAATCTAATAAAACGAATAACTTTATAAAAGTATTACATTTTATATAAAAAAGATTTTACTATGCAAAACACTATGCAGCATAATTATACAACACTATGCATAATAAAATATAATATATTCTATTTATAGAATAACTTTATAAAAGTATTCGCATTTTATATATAAAAGATTTTACTATACAAAATACTATGCATAATAGAATATAATATATTCTATTTATAGAATAACTTTATAAAAGTATTCTATTTTATATAAAAAGATTTTACTATGCAAAACACTATGCATAATAGAATATAATATATTCTATTTATAGAATAACTTTATAAAAGTATTCTGTTTTATATAAAAAGATTTTACTATTAAAACTTTAAACCAACGACCCATATTAATTTACTATTATAATTTCAACCAACGGTCTGAAAAATTAGCACATCTCCTCATGGAATAATATTGTACCCAAAAATGATTTGGACCAAAAATAAATATATTTTTCGGGTGAATAGTACCCCGTGAATAGTACTTCGGGAATAGTAACTCGTGAATAGTAACTCATGAATAGTAACTCGTTGTGACGCCCCCAAAATAGGTATACAACACCCATTCTGAGTCGTCAAAATACATGGTATAGATACAACTACAACTTTATTAATACAACATAAAAACTGTGAGTTTAAATACAAATATTGTCATCTAGACAATATCCACACTCAAATAAGTCCTCATTATAATTATTGATACATTATTTTACAAAAATGGTGAGGACTACTAAAACGACTTTCTAGAACCTTCATTCCATACCCCGACTAGTACTCGTTAGATTCTCGCCTCCTAAGAAGAAAAATGGAACAAAAGGAAAAGGGTGAGCTCAACTAGCCCGATAAAGAAGAATATTATGACTAAGATAACATAGAACAAATTATCGTTAGTCTTCAACAGGAAAAATCTAATAGAATATAATAAACAACCGGTTTTAAATCAATCTTCGCAATGAAATAATAATTCATTAGAAGAGTTAAGTAGAGAATGCAAACTACTATCTTCTATATATGATTTTAAAAGTTCATCGTCGATATTTTATCCCTGTAACATCAATCAATATATATCTGGAATTAAATATTTACCTTTGCACTACAGGCCAAAGATATTCATCAGTTGGTCATGTTCATCTAAACACATGTTCATCTTTGCACTACGGACCAAAGATATTCATCTGAAAATCATTCATCTTTGCACTACATGCCAAAGATATTCAGTAATATCATCATTTAGGACTGAGGATGATGAAAAATATTTTAAAGAAAACGAATCCAGTGAAACAAAAAAAAAATATTAGGATTCGTATTTCAACTATTCCATGTCGAAAAATACTCATAAATAATCATAGTGGAGTAAAATTCAAGAATGATCAAAACATGGATACAATCAAAGCTAGTATCCATAATAGATATTTTGGACGAAAAAAGAATATTTAATTTTTACGTGAATAGTGTCGATGATTCGATTAATAATTAATCGTAAGATATCGTGAATAAAGGTCGTATATACGTGAATAGTAACCCCGACACAAAAAGATCCAAATTTGATAAAAAAAATTCAAACCAATATTTCGGCATAATGATATTGAAGAAAATAATATCATTTAAGAAGAAAATAACATCCCTTACCTCGTAAAGACAATACTTCTAGTTGAAACACCGGATATAAGCTATAACTTGAACTTGCACCGTATAGCAACACTCAAAGTATTAAAATACTCACAAAAATACGCTCAATATATCGAGAGAGAAAGAGAGAAAACTTCAATTTCTGTTATGATTTTCAATTCTAACCTAAGTACCCTATTTATAGGAAAATGCTTAGAACACCAAAGCAGAAAATTTAATAAAATATTATTATTTATTTTACAAATTCCTATGCCCACTTTTATCAACTGATTTCAGCCACCAAGCACATGTTTAATGAGGCCACAAAATATAAAAAATGTTTTTATTAATAAAAATAAATAAAACTTCCAAAAATCAATTATTTCGGAATTTCAGAACTTCAATAATTCATAACAAATAGCCCTTTTATCAGAAAAAATTAAACCTCATGTTTTTTTTGCAAAGTTTCATTCTCTACAACTTTACAGAAGAAAGTTTTTCCAAATTCTAAACAGAAACTGACCGAAATTCTCAAACGGGCGATTCTACAGGCTATAATCAAATTTCAGTCAAGAAATGGTCCCACAGACATGTTTAACATGTTTTAAACAACTTTTGCAACAAAAATACTCTTCCTCCTCATATACTCATATATCCCACATTCATTGTAAAAAAATATCATCATTATTATATTATAATAATAAAATATTATTTTATCAGAAAAGATAAAATATCGATTTTCAACAATTGTCACTTTAAAAAATTTTCTCCATCTATATCCACATAAAATGAATATTTTCTCATCATATAAATCAATAATTAATTATTCACAAATAATATTATAGAATCACAACATCGACAACCAAAGCGATTCCTAGGAAAGAGGGGCTTTCAATAAGGATTTCTCCTTCATTGGCGCACAATTAGGTGACCAAACCACTCCTTAGACACGTAACTTTCTAGACATTGCCAATAATGTTATCTAATAATATTATTAGGATAATATGAATTATTGCTTCGATAATGGAAAATCTTGTGTAGTGATAATTATTGAAACAACAAATAATATAAAATATTAACGCAATAATTATTGAATCAATAAAATAAAATATCGAACATTAATTATCGTAACAATTATTGAGTAGTGCCTTCTCACGTAAGAATCAATAATTGGTGCAATACTGCAAGTAATCTTCTTGTGCAACAACGCCAGACATCGTGTTTTAACCCACCGGAATTCCAACAAAGATTAACGATAAAAACTACGCCGTTATTTATAAACAACTTATATTTGTCGTTTTCTTCATCCAATCGCTTTCCGTTATGGGGCCCACACAAAGCTGCGCCATCGCATTTAATAATATTTCCGAATAAGAATATTCCACGACCAAACGAATATTCTCCGATAAAATAAATATTTTATAACCACTTGCTTATTTAAAATATTTATGCATTTTACCCATAATCGTAATTATATTAATTAAATCAACCCTTACTATTTCAAAATAATAAATAGAGGAAATTTAATTTTATTTATAATAAGTTGGGGTCTTACAACCTCCCCTCCTTATGAAATTTCGTCCTCGAAATTGACATACGTACCTGGTGTTTCGAAAAGATGAGGATACCTCGCTTTCATTTTCGTTTCCAACTCCCAAGTCATTTCCTCAATAGCATGGTTTCTCCACAAAACTTTAACTTGTGGTATGACCTTCGTGCGTAGGACATGCTCCTTCCTATCCAAAATCTTGACAGGTACCTCTTCATACGTTAAGTCTTCGGCTATCTCGTCCGATTCTAACTCAATAACGTGGTTCAGGTCTTTCACATATTTACGAAGCACGAATACGTGAAAAATATTATGAACACGAGACATACTTGGAGGTAACGTGAGTCTATAGGCCACATTTCCTACTCGGTCAAGAATCTGAAATGGGCCAATAAATCGTGGATTGAGCGTTCCTCTCTTCCCAAATCTTGTAACTCCTTTCCATGGAGCCACACGCAACAATACATGATCCCCAATGTCAAATTCCACGTCCTTTCGATGAAGATCCGCATAACTCTTTTGTCAATCCTGTGCCGTTTGTATACGTTGTCGAATCGTTTGGATCTTCTCTGTAGTCATTCGATCGTACCAACTCTGGTCCCAACAACGTTGCTTCTCCTACCTCATCCCAACATATTGGAGAGCGACACTTTCATCCATACAATGCTTCAAATGGAGCCACACCTATACTTGCCTGATAACTGTTGTTGTAGGAGAATTCCACCAATGGTAGGTACTTATCACAACTCCCTTTGAAATCTAGGACACAAAGTCTTAATAGATCTTCAAGAGTTTAAATAGTCCTCTCTGATTGCCCGTCCGTTTGAGGATGGTATGCCGAATCGAACCAAGAATCCGCGCCCATAGCTTTTTGCAAGCTAATCAGAAATCTTGAAGTGAATCTTGGGTCACAATCAAACTATGGATATCGGCATGCCATGCAACCTCACAATCTCATTCACGTATATACTAGCAAGACGTTCAAGGAATAAGTCTCCGTGATCGACAAGAAATGAGCAGACTTAGTTAATCTATCAACAATAACCCAAATAGCATTTATGCCTTGAGAAACCGTGGGAAGACCCGTAACGAAATCCATGGTAATATGTTCCCACTTCTATTTTGGAATCTCAAGTGGTTGTAATGGACCCTTAGGCACTTGATGCTCCGCCTTTACACGTTGACAAGTTAAACACATCGTGATAAACTTTGCAATCTCTCTTCATATTATTCCACCAAAATGTATGTCAAAGATCACGATACATTTTCGTACTTCCAAGATGGATTGCAAATGGTGTATTGTGTGCCTCCATCATGATCTTGTACTTCAAATCAGAATCGTTAGGAACACAAAGTCTGGAGTGGACTCGAAGTATTCCTTCTTCATCGATTCTTGCTTCTGGAATAGCACCTTATTGCACTTTCTTCTTCATACGCATCAGCTCCGGGTTCGTGGCTTGAGCAACTTTAACTTTATCGATTAAAGTTGGTTCTATACGTATACTTGACATCATTACATTGGTCTCTGGAGTCTTGAATTCTATCTTCATCTTTTGTAAATCACACAAAATAGGCCTTTGTGTTAACAACATCGTACTCGTTCCAGCATATGATCTTCTACTCAACGCGTCAGCTACCACGTTCGTTTTTCCAGGATGGTATTGAATAGTGTGGTCGTAATCTTTCAACAGCTCGAGCCAACGTCGTTGCCGCATGTTGAGTTCCTTTTGGATGAAGAAATATTTGAGGCTTTTATGGTCTGAATATATATCCACTTTCTCCCCATATAGATAGTGCCTCCAGATCTTTAACGCGAAAACGACTGCTGCCAACTCAAGATCATGAGTAGGATAATTCCTCTCATATTCTTTAAGTTGTCGCGAGGCATAGGCTATAACTTTCCCACATTGCATGAGAACGCATCCTAACCCTTTGCCTGAAGCATAGCTATAGATAACAAATCCATCCGAACCAGATGGTATTGTCAAAACAGGTGCCGAAATGAGTCTCCTCTTGAGATCTTGGAAACTCTTCTCATGATCCTCACTCCATACTTAATTTTTTATATCTTTACGAGTCACCGTGAGTTAATCAGGAGTAGCGATTCGAGAAAATCCTTCCACAAATCTCCGATAATAACCTACTAAGCCCAAAAGCTACGCACTTTGGCCACCGCGTCTTTGGTTGCTCCCAACTTTGTATTGCTTCAATCTTCGTCGGGTCAACAGATACTCCATGTTTTGACACCACGTGCCCAAGGAATACTACTTTCTCAAGCCAAAACTGGCATTTCTTCAACTTAGCATATAGCTTGTTTTCACGCAGCCTTTGGAGTACCAGCTTCAAATGGTGCTTATGATCTTCATGGCTTATGGAATATATGAGGATGTCATCAATAAAGACAACAACGAACTGATCCAAATAATCCTTGAATACTCGATTCATCATATCCATGAAAGCCGCAGGAGCATTAGTCAATCCAAAAGACATGACTAGGAATTCATAATGCCCGCATCGAAGTTTCAAGGCGCTCTTGAATATCCTCGCTTTTAACCTTGATTAATGATATCCGTAGCGAAGATCGATCTTTGAAAAGAATTGTGCTCCTTAATTTGGTCAAACAGTCATTAATACGAGGTAGCGGATACCTATTCTTGATAGTGACATGGTTTAATTCCGTGTCGATACAAAGTCGCATACTCCCGCGTCTTTCTTCTTTACAAATAAAACAGAGCACCCCAAGGAGATGTACTAGACGAATAAAACCGATGTCCAATAACTCCGTAGTTGGACCTTTAACTCACGAAGTTCAATAGGAGCCATTCGATATGGGGTTTTAGAAATGGGCTTTATACCGGGTTCAAGATCAATAAAGAATTCAACTTCACGCTCGGGGTAGCAGGGAAGTTCTTCAGAAATACGTTAGGAAAGTCAATAACAATGGGAATATTATTCAAATACGACGTGTCTTTATTCAAATCCATAACATGGGCTAAGAAAGCTCGACATCCGCTTTTTCAATAAACGAATAGCTTTATGACTTAATATGACAAATGATTGATTTTAATGGTTTGGTTTCTTGAATTGAACAACAAAGTTGATTAGGAATATGAAAACTAACAACCTTATTTAAAATAATCAATTTTGGCATGATGAATAGTTAACCAATCAATCCCTAAAATCACGTCAAATGCAAGTATCTTTAAAGAGATAAGGCCAACAGGTAAGGTGATGGTGCCAACTTGGATCAAACAAGATTTATAAACAGTGGATGTGATGAAAGTTTCTCCTAACGGAGTCTCCACAGATAAATCAAAGTCTAATTTCTCCGGAGTCAAGTTTAAACGTTGAGCACAAGCAGGAGAAATAAATGAATGGATAGCACCGGTATCTAGTAAGGTATAAACTTCGCATGAATTTATGATTAGCTTACCCGTGATCACCTCGTTTGGGTTCCTTGCATGTTGACCAGTCACGACAAACGCTCTTCCAGGAACCGTTGACTTTGACTTTTCTCGGGATGACCTTTTGAGTCACCATCCTCATTGGACTTGGTTTGATGACAAAGGTAATCTCGAGCGATATGTCCTTCCTTCCTAACATACCTTAAACTGTTGTAGGGGCCAATGATATGTCCTTCTTTTCCGCACTTATAGCATATGATCGGTGGTCATTCTCCTCCCTTGGAACCAGTTGCTGCTGGTGCTAACATCTTCGTATTGTCATTGTTAAATCTCCTCTTTTTAAAATCTCCTCCCGACTCGATTCTTCTATTCTCATGGCCATGATTACCACCAGAGTGGTTGCCGCTCTTGTCCATATTTTTCTTTCTCCGCTGGTTATCGTTGTTCTGATGACTGCTGTCATCGGTATGATATTGGTTGTGGTCCCTCGGTTGACCGTACTCGTTATCTCGATCTAATGATTGAGCCTTGTTGATAACATCTGAATAGAGAGAAAATTTATGTAAAATGAGAGATTGACGTATGCCGGGTTTCAAACCTCTCAGAAACATCCGCGTCATACGTTCCTCATTCTCCACCAAATGAGGTGCAAACTTGGACAACTCTGCAAACTTCGCCTCGTACTGGGACACCGTCATGTTATTCTGCTCCAGTCTAATAAACTCTACCTCCTTCATATGACGAATACTTTCAGGAAAGTACTTGTCATTTGAACGATTCTGAAATGTCTCCCAAGACATGCCGAAAAGTATTTGGATGGGGTACGTTTACGAGACTCCCACCGAAGATCAGCCTTCGCCACGGAACATAAAGGTGGTGAATGGAACCTTCTGTTCCTCCGTGCATCCAAAGACATCGAATATCTTGGTAATTTGTTTAACCCACGTCTTTGCCTTGATCGGATCCGGCTTTCCAATAAATTCTGGTGGTCCCAACTCTTTGAACTGTTTGGTTGTGATAAACCGTGAATTGCTATCATTTCCTCCTGTATTTTGAACATGAGTCTCACTTGCCCTCGATTTTGCATGAATCGCAAAAAGCTTCTAAACATCCCATCGCTCATCATCTCGCCGGTGGTGTTGTTCACGGGAGGAACATTGCCGACTGTTGCACGTTCTCCTCGTTGGTGAGCACAGTGTGTCTCCACGGTCTCATTTACTCCATCGTTAACATTCTCATCGACATTCTCAACATCGCCATAAAATAAAGGTTAATTTAACAAATTAAAATATCACATAATATCCTCAGATATGATCGACCAACAAATAAGCTTAGGTAGGACACACACAAGCGAAGGATTTACTCGTCTCTCCCTCCTAGTTTTATTCCCGATCTCCGCTGGAGATCATATCCCTAAGCTCGATACCAACTATGACGCCCCCAAAATAGGTATACAAATGGCGACGCCCCCAAAATTAGGTATACATCACCCATCTTGGGTAGTCACATACATGGTCTGTAATTTAAATACAACTTACTAATATAAGCTGCCGTGTACAATACGACATATAAAGCGTGAGTTTGAATACAAATATTGTCTACTAGATATTATACAAACTCAAAAGGAGTCCTCATTACAATTATTATCACACTATTTCACGTAGAATAGTGAGGACTACTAATGCTATCCTCCGGACCATTACTCCGTTCCCGACTCGTCCAAACTATATTCTCATTTCTGAAGAGAACGATTGAAAGAAAGGGTGAGCTCAACTAGCTCAAGAAGAAATATTATGACTAAGATAATGCGAATAAATTATCATTAGCCACTGTGATGTTAAACCGATAAAATACAATGAACATCAAGTTTAACTACTGGCGGAACCAAAGAATCCATTAAAAGAGTCAAGTAGAAAATAAAATCTACTATCTTTTATGATTTAAAAGGTTTTTCATCATCGTTATATTTGAGACTCACTTTAATAAATATTCCACATCATCGAATCACCCCCGCACTACTACTACCAAGGATATTCTTAAGTATCACGACCACAATTATTCATGCACTCACGGGCCAAGAATAGTTGTGTATTCATTAATGGTCATGATCATGCTAACAATCGTCCATCAATGCACTACTACCATCGAGGACTTTTATCACATCATTTGTAACATTACGATTGGCCATGATTATACCTAGAATAATCCCGGTCATAATCATACCAAGTTCATCTATGCACTACAAAGCCACGAGATGACTTTTAAAAATATAAACATGAAGATGATGACAATGATATAAGAATTCAATAAAACAAGTTCAAGAATTAATTTATCTAGGAATTATTAACGCCCAAATTGTCAACATGATCTTTGTTTTGTAGAGTAAAATTCAAGAATGATCGGAAGAATATTTCCATGAAAAGATATTGGATGAAACTTGAATATCAAGGATATTCTACTAATTTCATGGAGTATAGAAGTCAAAGTTTTAACCATTTGGGTATAATAAAGAATGGAATAACAAAAGAAATCACCATGCATGCGATGAAGATCAAGACAAAATGAGTTATTCCTGAGAATAATAAATAACGGAACCGGTCCATGCCAGAAACGCATGAGACGGTGATGTTCCAATGTAATAATAAAGAATGGAACCAGTCGGTGTAAAAACACATGCACGAGGATGTTCCAGATTAATAATAAAGAGCGGAACCAGTCCCGTAAAACGCATGCATGATGATTATATTCCAAATGTAATAATAAAGAATGGAACAATGTAAGGATTTCACCAAGTATAGGGAGTCCGCGATATACAAAGTTATGTATAGGGTATGCCACTTTTACAAAAGTTATTCCAATGTAATAATAAAGAATGGAATAATGAAGTTCTCTTCATGAATAAGAAAGAATAACACCCCTTACGAGTACAACAAATAATATTTCCTACCTTAGAAGAACTGAATATTGGAAAAGTGAAGTAGCGGAATACTTTTCTTCTTTCTCTCTATAGTTTCTCTCTCTAGAGTTTCAATGAATTCGTAAGAAATAATGAAGGAATGAGCTTTCTATTTATAGAAAAACTGAGGGTGGCTCTTGGTCTTAACGAAGGGTCAAAATGACTCTTGGTAATATTGAAGAGACAACTACTATTCATGAAGGGTAATTAACCTTCAAGAACAATCAAGAAAGCGATTAACTCTTGGTAATATTGAAGGGACAACTACTATTTCATGAAGGGGTAATTGCTATTGATGAAGAGACTCTTAGATGATGACATATGGGCCCCCATAAAATAATCAAACTTACCACAAACGTCCTCATAATGAGACTCTTTATATACATCAAGGATTGAATAAATATTACCACAAATCATTTTATTTTTAATCAACACATTTTTAATGTTTCAACAATTATTAATCATTTATAACTTGTCGTCTCAATTAATAATATAACATATTATATGAGATGATATTGTGACAATAATTGAATCAATAATATAAGAGATATGATGCAAGAATTATCGTGAAAGTAATAATTGAGTATAGCTAAGTGACTTCTCACGTAAGCATCAATAATCAATCTGAGTGCTACTACGCAACCACGCAGACATTATTACTTTTACCACCGGGTAGTTCAACGGTTTTAACGGTAACACCTCCGTAGTTATTTTTATAGAAATATAATTTTGTCGCTTTTTTAACTACGACAATACTAGATTAATAGGGGTCCACTAATGATTGAGTCAGTCGCATACGAATATTCCCCGACAAAAAGAATATTCCCCACCAAACGAATATTTTATAACAACTTGCTTACTTTGCAAAATTTATAAATATTACCCACAATTATAACATTATATCAAATTTATTCCACAATATTCAAAAATAATATTTATAGAAAATTCATCTTTATTTATAAAAAGGGGTCTTACAACCTCCCTTCTTATGAAATTTAGCCCTCGAAATTAGGGTACGTTACACGGTATGTCAAGAGGTAAGGATACCTTGATTTCATTTGATTCTAACTCCCAAGTCATTTCCTCAACATCGTGGTTCCTCCACAAAACTTTGACTTGAGGTATAACCTTGAGCGTAGAATATGTTCCTTCTTATCCAAAATTTGAACAGAACCTCTTCATGCGTCAAATCTTCCGCTATTTCGTCCGGTTCTAACTCAATAATATTGTTGGGTCTTTCACATATTTACGTAACATGGATATGTGAAAAGCGTTATGAAACACGAGACATATTTAGCGATAGAAGCGAGTCTATAGCCACAGTTCCTACTCGATCGAGGATTAAAATGGACCAGATGAATCGAGGATTAAGTTTTCCTCTCTTTCCAAATCTAGTAACTCCTTTCCATGGAGCAACTCTTAACAACACATGATCTCCTATATCGAATTCCACATCCTTTCGATGAAGATCAAGATAACTCTTTGTCGATTTTGTGAGGTTTTTATACGTTGTCGGATCGTTTGAATCTTTTCCGTAGTAGTCAGTAAGTACCAACTCCGGTCCCAACAACGTTGCTTCACCCACCTCATCCCAAAGATCTTGGAGAACGGCACTTTCTTCCATACAACGCTCGAATGGAGCCATGCCAATACTTGCTTGATAAGCTGTTGTTGTAGGAAAACTCCACCAATGGTAAGAACTTGTCCCAACTCCCTTGAAATCAAGGACACAGAGTCTTAATAGATCTTCAAGAGTTTGAATAGTCCTCTCCGATCGTCCGTCCGTCTCGAGGATGATATGCCGAGCTAAATCGTATGTGCCCATAGCTTTTTTGCAAACTAACCCAAAATCGTGAAGTGAATCTTGGGTCTCGATCGAAACTATGGATACTTAAGATACCATGCGATCTTACAATCTCGTTTATGTACATACTGAGCAAGACGTTCAAGTGTATAAGTTTCTCGTATCGGTAAGAAATGAGCGGACTTGGTCAATCTATCAACAATGACCCAAATCGCATCAATGCCTTGAGAAACCTTAGGAAGGCCCCAGAACGAAATCCATGGTAATGTGCTCCCACTTCCATTCGGAATTTCAAGTGGTTGCAATGGACCTTTTGGTACTTGATGTCTCGGCTTTAACTCGTTGACAAGTTAGACACCTTGAGATAAACAAGCGTTATCTCTCTCTTCATATTTCTCCACCAAAATGTATGATTTAATATCATGATACATTTTGGTACTCCTAGATGGATTGCAAATGGTGTGTCATGCGCCTCCATTATGATATTATACTTTAAATCGTGGTCGTTAGGAACATAAAGTCCGGAGTTGACTCAAGTATTCCTTCTTCATCGATTCTTGTTTTAAGATAGCACCTTCTTGCACTTTCTTCCTCATACGCATCACTCCGGGTTTGTAAGCGGCTTTACTTTTTAACTTTATCGATTAAAGTCGGTTCTACTCAGATACTCATTATCATCACATACGTCCCCTGAGTCTTTAACTCTATCTCCATCCTTTGCAAGTCACACAAAATGGGCTTTTGCGTTGACAATAATGCACTCGTGCTTGCAGATATGATCTTCTACTCAATCGTCACTACTACATTCGCTTTTCGAGGATGGTATTGGATGGTATGATCATAATCTTTTAAGAGTTCAAGCCAACGTCGTTGTCGCATGTTGAGTTCCTTTTGAGTGAAGAAATATTTGAGGCTTTTTATGATCCGTAAAGATCTCCACTTTCTCCCCATACAAGTAATGCCTCCAAATTTTAAGTGTCTGAAGATAACAACGCTAACTCTAGATCATGAGTAGGATAATTCCTCTCATATTCTTTGAGTTGTCATGAGGCATAAAGCTATAACTTGTCCATGTTGCATGAGAACACATCCCAACCCTTTGCTTCAAGCATCACCTTGTAGATGACAAATCCTCCGAGCCGGATGGTATTGTCGTAACAGGTCTTTGAAATAAGTCTCCTCTTGAGTTCTTGAAAACTCTTCTCACATTCTTCACTCCAATAGAACTTTGTATCTTTTCGAGTCGGTGAGTCAATGGAGTAGTGATTCGAGAAAATCCTTCCACGAATCTCCGATAATAACCAAGCCTAAACCGAGAAAGCTACGATTTTGGTCACTGATTTAGGTTGTTCCCGACTTTGAATAGCTTCAATCTTTCTTTGGGTCAACGGATATTCCATGACTTGATACCACGTGCCCAAGGAATGCTACTTCTTTAAGCCAGAACTCGCATTTCTTCAACTTGGCATAAAGCTTATATTCACGAAGCTTTTGGAGTGTCAGCCTCAAGTGTTGCTCATGATCTTCACGGCTTTAGGAATAAATAAGGATGTCATCAATAAAGACGACCACAAAGTGATCTAAATATTCCTTGAATACTCGGTTCATCATATCCATGAAGGCAGCAGGAGCATTAGTCAATCCAAAGGACATGACTAGGAATTCATAATGCCCGTCTGGGAGTTACGAAAGTCGTCTTTGGAATGTCGTGGTTCTAATCTTCAATTGGTGATATCCTAACGTAAGATCAATCTTTGAAAAGAATTTGGCTCCTTATGGCGGTCAAACGGGTCATCAATACGTGGCAATGGATACCTATTTTGATGGTGACATGATTCAACTCGATAATCAATACAAAGTCGCATACTCCCATCTTTCTTCTTCACGAATAGAATAGGAGCACCCCAAGGAGAAGTACTAGGACGAATAAAGCCGATGTCTAACAATTCCTCGCAGTTGGGTCTTTAACTCCGAAGTTCAATAGAGCCATTCGATATGGGCTTTCGAAATAGGTTTTGTACCGAGTTCAAGGTCGATACAAAATTCAATTTCACGCTCTCGGGGTAAGCCGGGAAGTTCTTCGGGAATACGTCGGAAATTTATTAACAATAGAAATATCGTTTCAAAACCCGGACGTATTTTTGTTTAAATCGTGACATAAGCTAAGAAAGCTTAACATCCGTTTTTCAATAAACGAATAGCTTTATGGCTTGAGATGACCGTGATTGATTTTAATGGTTTGGTCGCTTGAATTCAAGATAATAGGTTGGTTAGGAATATGAAAGCTAACAACCTTACGAAAACAATCAATTTTTGCATGATAAGTAGTTAACCAATCAATCCCTAGAATCACGTCAAATGCAAGTATTTTTAATGAAATAAGATCGACGGGTAATGTGAGGGTACCGATTTGAACCAAACAAGACTTATAAACAGTGGATGTAATTAAGGTTTCTCCCAACGGAGTTTCCACAGATAAGTCAAAGTCTAATTTCTCCATAGTCAAATTTAATCGATGAGCGCAAGTAGGAGAAATAAAAGAATGGGTAGAACCGGTATCAAATAAAGTATAGACTTCATTAGAGTTTATGATAAGCTTACCCGTGATGACCTCATTCGGGTTCTTTGCTCTGGGAGGTCACAACAAACGCCTCCCTTGACTACTGGGGTTTGATTTTTTACGGGACGGCCTTTGGTGCCTCCATCCTAGCCGAATTTGTCTTTGATGGCACAAAATCGAGCTAAGTGACATTCTCTTCCACAATTATAACATGCTTTGATTGCATGGCGCGATTCGGATCGATGTGTCCTCTCCTCCGCATTTGAAGCATATGATAGGTGGTCTTTCTCCTTCCTTAACAACGGTCTTTGGTCTTGACGTCTTTCCATCATCATTGAATCTCATTTTCTTGAAATGTCCATTCTTATTATTTTGGTACGATTACCACCAAAGTGGTTACCATATCTGGTCCATTGATTCCTCCACGCTTGTTGTCACCGCTCGATGACTACTCTCATTTGGTATTATAATTTTGTCTACCGCTCTCTTTTAGTAACGTTGACTCGTTGTTGCGCTTCCACTAATCGAGCCCTATTTACAACATCCGAATACAAACACGCTTTATGAGAAATAAGATGTTGACGTATCTCGACTTTAAACCTCTTAAAACATTCACGCCATTCTCTCTTCATTATCCACAAGTGGGACGAAACCGTGATAACTCCGCAAATTTTGCCTTATATTGTATACCTGGCCATATTGTTTTGTTCCAACTTGATAAACTCCACCTCCTTCATGTGGCGAATACTTTCGAGAAAGTATTTGTCGTTGAACGACTCTGGAACTTCTCCCAAGATATCTTGATCAAAGAAAGTTGAGTACGTTTTTACCGATTCCCACCAAAGAATCGCCTCTCTCGCGTAACATAAAAGGCGTAGAAGGAACCTTTGCTCTCGGAGCATCCCAAGACATCAAATATCTTGGTAATCTGCTTTATCCATGCTTCCGCCGAAGTGGTTTTGGCTCTCCCTTAAACTCCGGTGGTCCCAGCTCCTTGAATTGTTTAGCGATGACCGCCTTGAGAGTTTTCCGTGTTTCCACCCTACGTTTTGGACGAGAGTCGCTCTCTTTCATTGTTGCATAAATTGCATAAAGCCTCCGAACATTTGATCAATCATCATTTGGTCGTTGTTGTTGTTTGCATGAGGATTATCGCCTTCACGATGCACATTATCCACGATTATTGATATGTGGTGAATCAACGATCGCTTTGTGCTCCATTGCTATTCTCAACATTCTCGGATGTCATTTTCGACATCGCCACCAAAATAAAGGTTAATTGACATGTAACAAATTATCTCTATATTTTGACCGACCAATAAAATAGCACATAAACTTAGGTAGGTCATACTAGCGAAAGGTATTCTGCCTCACCCCCTCCTAGTACTATTCTCACATCTTAGCCAGGATCATATCCCAAGCTCGATACCTGTTGTGACGTCCCCAAAATTAGGTATACATCACCCATCTTGGGTAGTCGGATACATGGTACGTAATTTAAATACAACTTACTAATATAGCGTGCTGCGTGTGTACAATACGACATAAAGCGTGAGTTTGAATACAAATATTGTCTACTAGATATTATACAAACTCAAAAGGAGTCCTCATTACAATTATTATCACACTATTTCACGTAATAGTGAGGACTACTAATGCTATCCTCTGGACCATTACTCCGTTCCCAGACTCGTCCAGCCTATATTCTCATTTCACGAGAGAGCGGTGAAAGAAAGGGTGAGCTCAACTAGCTCAAGAAGAAATATTATGACTAAGATAATGCGTAATAAATTATCATTAGCCTACAAATGATGTTAAACCGATAAAATACAATGAACATCAAGTTTAACTACAATGAACCAAAGAATCCATTAAAAGAGTCAGTAGAAAATAAAATCTACTATCTTTTATGATTTAAAAGGTTTTTCATCATCATTATAAATTTGAGACTAAACTTTAATAAATATTCCACATCATCGAATCACCCCCGCACTACTCTGGCGAGGATATTCTTTAGTATCACGACCACAATTATTCATGCACTACGGCCGAGAATAGTTGTGTATTCATTAATGGTCATGATCATGCCAACAATCGTCCATCAATGCACTACTACTAATCGAGGACTTTTTATCACATCATTTGTAACATTACGATCATGATTATACCCGAATAATCCTCGGTCATAATCATACCAAGTCCATCTATGCACTACGGGCCACAGATGACTTTTAAAAATATAAACATGAAGATGATGACAATGATATAAGAATTCAATAAAACAAGTTCAAGAATTAATTTATCTAGGAATTATTAACGTCCAAATTGTCAACATGATACTGTTTTGTAAAGTAAAATTCAAGAATGATCAGAAGAATATTTCCATGAAAGAATCTTTGGATGAAACGCAAATATCAAGGATATTCTACTAATTTCATGGAGTATAGAAGTCAAAGTTTTAACCAATTGGGTATAATAAAGAATGGAATAACAAAAGAAATCACCATGCATGCGATAGATCAAGCACAGGCAAAAGTTATTCCAACAGAATAATAAATAATGGAACCCGGTCCGGCGTAAGAAACGCATGCAGACGAGGATGTTCCAATGTAATAATAAAGAATAGAACTGTGTCCGTGTAAAACACACGCACGAGGATGTTCCAACAGAATAATAATAAAAAGCGGAACCGGTCCCGTAGAAGCAACGATACGAGGATATTCAAATGTAATAATAAAGAATGGAACAATGAAGGATTTCACCAAGTATAGGGAGTCCGCGTGATACAAAGTTATGTATAGGGTATGCCACTTTTTACAAAGTTATTCCAATGAATAATAAAGAATGGAATAATGAAGTTCTCTTCATGAATAAGAAAGAATAACACCCCTTACTTGAAGTACAACAAATAATATTCCCTACCTTAGAAGAAGGCTGAATATTGGAAAAGTGAAGTCATGAGAATACTTTTCTTCTTTCTCACAGAGTTTCAATGAATTCGTAAGAAATAATGAAGGAATAAGCTTTCTATTTATAGAAAAAGCGAGGGTGGCTCTTGAGTCTTAACGAAGGGTCAAAATGACTCTTGGTAATATTGAAGAGACAACTACTATTTCAAAAAAGGGTAATTAACCTTTGGAACAGAAGAGGTAGTTAACTCTTGGTAATATTGAAGGACAACTACTATTTGCGAAGGAGTAATTACTATTGTGAAGAGACTCTTAGATGATGACATATGGGCCCCCCATAAAATAATCAAACTTACCACAAACGTCCTCATACATAAGACTCTTTATATACATCAAGGATTGAATAAATATTACCACAAATCATTTTATTTTTAATCAACACATTTTAATGTTTCAACAATTATTAATCATTTATAACTTGTCGTCTCAATTAATAATATAACATATTATACGATGATGATCTTTGTGACAATAATTGAATCAATAATATAAGAGATATGATGCAAAGAATTATGTAGTAATAATTGAGTATAGCTAAGTGACTTCTCACGTAAGCATCAATAATCAATACCGTGTGCTCTTACTATGCAACCACAGCCAGACATCTTGTACTTTTACCACTTAGGGTAGTTTAATAGTTTTTAACGGTAACACCTCCGCCGTTATTTTTATAGAAAGATAATTTTGTCGTTTTCTAACTACGACAATACTTCCATTAATGGGGTCCACCAATGATGAGTAGTCGTATCGAATATTCCCCAGAAAAAAGAATATTCCCAACCAAACGAATATTTTATAACAACTTGCTTACTTTTGCAAAATTTATAAATATTACCCACAACTATAACATTATATCAAATTTATTCCACAATATTCAAAAATAATATTTATAGAAAATTCATCTTTATTTATAAAAGCTGGGGTCTTACAACAACACCCATTAAAGTCGTCAAAATACATGGTACAGATACAACTACAACTTTATTAATATAACATAAAAACTATGAGTTTAAATATAAATATTGTCATCTAGACAATATCCACACTCAAATAAGTCCTCATTATAATTATTGATACATTATTTTATAAAAATGGTGAGGACTACTAAAACGACTTTCTAGAACCTTCATTCCATACCACGGTAGTAGTATAGCTACATTCATTCTCGCCTCCTAAGAAGAAAAATGGAACAAAAGGAAAAGGGTGAGCTCAACTAGCCCAAGTAAAGAATATTATGACTAAGATAACATAGAACAAATTATCGTTAGTCTTCACGGGTGGAAAAATCTAATAGAATACTGATGACAAACAGGTTTTAAATCAATTTTCGCAACAAAAATAATAATTCATTAGAAGAGTTAAGTAGAGAATGCAAACTACTATCTTCTATATATAAATTTAAAAGTTCATCGTCGATATTTTATCCCTGTAACATCAATCAATATATATCTGGAATTAAATAGTTATCTTTGCACTACAGGCCAAAGATATTCATCAGTTGGTCATGTTCATCTAAACACCTGTTCATCTTTGCACTACGGGCCAAAGATATTCATCAAAAAATCATTCATATTTACACTACATGCCAAAGATATTCAGTAATATCATCATTTAGGACTGAGGATGATGAAAAATATTTTAAAGAAAACGAATCCAGTGAAACAAAAAAAAAATATTAAGGATTCAGTATTTCAACTATTCCATGTCCAAAATACTCATAAATAATCATAGTGGAGTAAAATTCAAAAATGATCAAAACATGGATACAATCAAATCTAGTATCCATAATAGATATTTTGGACAAAAAACGAATATTTAATTTTTACGTGAATAAGTCGTATTATTCGTGAATAGTCTTAGTATCGTGAATAGTAACTCCAGACACAAAAGTTTTAAATTTGATAAAAGTTCAAAACCAATATTTAAGATAATGATATTGAGGAAAATAATATCATTTAAGAAGAAAATAACATCCCTTACCTAAGTAAAGACAATACTTTAGTTGAAACACCAGGATATAAGCTATGACTTGAACTTTGCATCAGATATAGCAACTTCAAAGTATTAAAATACTCACAAGAATACGCTCAATATATCGAGAGAGAAAGAGAGAGAAAACTTCAGTTTCTGTTGTGATTTTTAATTCTAACCTAAGCACCATATTTATAGGAAAATGCTTAGAACACCAAAACAGAAAATTAAATAAAATATTATTATTTATTTTACAAATTCCTACGCCCACTTTTATCAACTGATTTCAGCCACCAAGCACATGTTTAATGTGGCCACAAAATATAAAATATGTTTTTAATAATAAAAATAAATAAAACTTCCAAAAATAATTATTTTGGAATTTTGGAACTTCAATAATTCATAACAAATAGCCCTTTTATCAGAAAAATTCAAACCTCATGTCTTTTCTATAGGAAATTTTATTCTCTACAACTTTGCAGAAGAAAGTTTTTCCAAATTCCAAACAAAAACTGATCGAAATCCACAAACGGACGATTCTACATGCTATAATCAAATTTCAGTCAAGAAATGGTCCCACAGACATGTTTAACATGTTTTAAACAACTTTTGCAACAAAAATACTCTTCCTCCTCATATACTCATATATCCCACATTCATTGTAAAAAATATCATCATTATTATATTATAATAATAAAATATTATTTTATCAGAAAAGATAAAATTTCGATTTTCAACAATTGTCACTTTAAAAAAATTTCTCCATCTATATCCACATAAAATGAATATTTTTCTCATCATATAAATCAATAATTAATTATTCACAAATAATATTTAGAATCACAATCATCGACAACCGTGGCGGTTCGAGGAAAGGGGCTTTCAATAAGAATTTCTCCTTCTTTGGCGCCTGATTAGGTGACCAAACCACTCCTTAGGCAGAACTTTCTAGACATTGCCAATAATGTTATCTAATAATATTATTCAGATAATATGAATTATTAGCCGATAATGGAAAAAATCTTGTGTAGTGAAAATTATTGAAACAACGGTAATAAAAAATATAACGCAACAATTATTGAATCGATAAAATAAAATCTTTGACGATAATTCTTTGTAACAATTATTGAGTAGTACCTTTTTACGTAAGAATTAATAATTGGTGCAATATTGTGTGCTTCTTGTGCAACAACGTGTATTACTGTGTTTTAACCACCGAGTATTCCAACAGTATTAACGATAACAACTACGGCGTTATTTATAAACAACTTATATTTGTCATTTTCTTCATCCAATCACTTTCCGTTATGGGGCCCACACAAAATTCGCTTGCGTCAATACGAATATTCCTGACAAAGTAAGAATATTCCACGACCAAACGAATATTCTCCGATAAAAATAAATATTTTATAACCACTTGCTTATTTAAAATATTTGCGCATTTTACCCATAACTAACCATATTAATCAAATCAACCCTTACTATTTCAAAATAATAAATAGAGGAAATTTAATTTTATTTATAATAAGTTGGGGTTTTACACTCATGAATAGCACTCCGACACAAAAAGTGCCCCAAATACTTGAGTGAATAATACTAGAGTGAATAGTAACCGGGTATTTTATGATAACTTGTCTACTTTAAAAAAATTTCACATATCACCCTTAACTTTAACCTTTTATCAATTTAACCATTTACTAAATAGAATAATTATAAGAAAATTGAATACTTTCATTTCATAAAATTAGGGGTCTCACAATCTCTCCTCCTTATGAAATTTCGCCCTCGAAATTTACGTACGTACCTGATATTCGAAGAGATGAGAATACCTTGCTTTCTTTTCGGATTGTACCTTCCCGTTTATATCCTCTGTATCATGATTTTTCCATTACTCATCTCATGTATTTCAGATATCATTCTATAATATATCTTCAAAACAAAAGTTAATTGACATATCACATATTATCCCTATACTCTGATCGACCAATTAAATACCAAATAAACTTAGGTAGGTCATACTCGCGAAGGAATTCCCCGTCTCTCCCCTCCTAGTTCTTGTTGTAAGGCCCCAACTTTTTTTAAATGAAGATTTAATTTTCTCTATTTATTATTTTGAAATAGTAAGGGGTTGATTTGATTAATGTGGTTAGTTATATGTAAAATCTTGTAAATATTTTAAATAAGCAAGTGATTATAAATACTCATCATTGTTGTCGGAGAATATTCGTTTTGGTCGTGGAATATTCTTCTTTGTCGGGGAATATTAAATGATAGTAGCGAAGCCTTGTGTGGGCCCATAACGGAAAGCGATTGGATGAAGAAAACGACAAGTATAATTTGTTTATAAATAATGGCGCAATTATTACCAATTATATCGTTGGAATACCAGTGGTTAAAAACACGAATGTCGGCGTTCAGACAAGAAGATACCGGTATTACACCAATTATTGATTCTTACGTAAGAAGGCACACTACTCAATAATTATTCTGATAATTATCGCTCAAGATTTTATTTTATTGATTCAATAATTCATGCGTTGATTTTTTATATTACTGTTGTTTCAATAATTGTCACTACATAGTATTTTTCATTATCGGAGCAATAATTCATATTATCTGAATAATATTATTAGATAACATTATTGGCAATGTCTAGAAAGTTCTATCTAAGGAGAGGTTTGGTCACCTAATCAATTGCTACCAAAGTGAGAGAAATTCTTATCGAAAGCCCCTCTTTCACAGGAACTACCGTTGTTAGTATTGTGGTTCTGTAATATTATTTGTGAATAATTAATTATTAATTTATATGATGAGGAAAATATTGATTTTATGTGGATATAGATGGACAAAAATTTTAAAGTGACAATTGTTAAAAATTGATATTTTATCTTTTCTGATAAAATAATATTTTATTATATTATTATAATTTAATAATGGTGATATTTTTACAATGAATGTGGGATATATGAGTATATGAGGAGGAAGAATATTTTTGTTGTAAAAGTTGTTTAAAACATGTTAAACATGTTGGTGGACCCATTTCTTGACTGAAATTTGATTATAGCCTGTAAAATCGTCCGTATGTGGATTTCGGTCAGTTTATGTTTGGAATTTGGAAAAACTTTCTTCTGCAAAGTTGTAGAGAATTGAATTTCCTATACCAAGTTAAGAAATTCGAATTTTCTGATAAAAAGCCTATTTATTATGAATTATTGAAGTTCCGAAGTTCCGAAATAATTGATTTTTGGAAGTTTTAATTATTTTTAATATGAAAAACGTTTTTGGTCATTATTGTGGGTCTTGCATGTGATGTAAATGGCTGAATTCAGATCTAAGGAAGTGGGCGTAGGAAATTTGATTATATATATTAATATTATATTAAATTTTCTGCTTTGGTGTTCTAAGCAATTTCCTATAAATAGGGTGCTTAGGTTAGAATTGAAAATCACACCAGAAACTAAAGTTTTCTCTCTCTATAATATCGAACTTATTTTGTGAGTATTTTAGTACTTTGAGTATTGCTATACTGTGCAAGTTCTTTCAACACTATATCCAGTATTCCAGTCAGAAGTACTATTTTTGCGAGGTAAGGGGTGTTATTTTCTTCAAAAATGATATTATTTCTTCAATATCATTATGCCGAAATATTGGTTGGAATTTTTATCAAATTTGGAATTTTTTTCATGTCGGGGTTACTATTCATGAGTTACTATTCATGAGTTACTATTCACGAGTTACTATTCATGAATTACTATTCACTAGTTACTATTCACGTAAGCGTGATGATATTTTTTGTGAAATTTCTATCTTTTGGTGTCGGAGTTACTATTCACGATTTATCAAACACTATTCACGATACAAACTATTTATTCACGAATACGACATTATTCACGGAAAAATTAAATTTTTATTTTTCGTCCAAAATATCTATTTTGGATACTAGCTTTGATTGTATCCATGTTTTGATCATTCTTGAATTTTACTCCACTCGATTACTTCTTAAGTATTTTTGAACTTGGATTGTGTAAAGTCTGAATCCTTAATATTTATTCTTTTGTTTCCTTTGGATTCATTTTCTTTAAAATATTTTCATCATCCTCGGTCTAAATGATGATCTAAGCGAATATCTTTGGCCCGTAGTGCAAAAGATGAGCAGTGTTGAGATGAACATGATTAATTGGTGAATATCTTTGGCTGTAGTGCAAAGATAAATATTTGATTTATGATGTATATTGATTGATATTACTGAGGATAAAATATCGATGATGGACTTTTAAATTCATAGATGATAGTAGATTTCATTTCTACTTAACTCTTCTAATGAATTGTTGTTTCATTGTAGTTGTTGATCTAAAACTTGTTTGTCATTGTATTCTATCAGATTTTTTCCCAGTTGAAGACTAAGGATAATTTGTTGTACATTATCATAGTCATAATATTCTTTACTGGGCTAGTTGAGCTCACCCTTTTCCTATTTTTCCATTTTTCTTCTCAGGAAACGAGAATATAGCGGGAACTAGTCGGGGTGTGGAGTAATGGTTCGAGACAGTTGTTTTAGTAGTCCTCACTATGTTGTAAAATAGTGTATCAATAATTGTAATGAGGACTTATTTGAGTGTGGATATTGTCTAGAAGATAATATTTGCATTTAAACTCACAGTTAATGTGTTGTCGTATTTTGCACGACAATTGTATTAATGAAGTTGTAGTTGTTTCTGTACCATGTATTTGGCGACTCCAAATGGGTTGGATGGAATGGACCTATTTTGGGGTTGTCACAGTTGGTATCAGAGCTTAGGGGTATGATCTCTGGCGGAGATCGGGGAATAGAACTAGGAGGGGAGAGACGAGTAAATCCATCGCTAGTGTATCCTACCTAAGCTTATTTGTTGGTCGGTCATAATATAGGGGTATTATGTGATTTGTTAATTTGTTAAATTAACCCTTGTTTTATGGTAGTATTCGAGAATGTCATTTGAGAATGTTGTTATGATGGAGTAAATGAGACCATGGAGACACCTTTGCTCACCAATGAGGAGAGAGAACGTGTAACAGTGGCAATGTTCCTCCGGGAACAACACCACCAAGCAGATATTTAACGATGGTATGTTTAGGAACTTTCTAGAATTCATGCAAAACCAAACAAGAAAGATTATTGTTCAAAATGCGGTGGAAACACCGACAACTCACGAATGGTCACCGCTAAGCGATTCGAGGAGTTAAGACCGCCGAGTTTTGGGAAAGCGGAACCACTTACTACAGAGGCGTGGATAAAGCGATTACTAAGATATTTGATGTCTTGGGATGCTCAGAGGAGCAAATGGTTCCTTTCACCACTTTCATGTTGCGATAAGAGGCAGATTATTGGTGAGAATCCATAAAGCGTACTCAGCCTATCACACTGAAGATTTCTTAGGAGAAGTTCCAAGAATTGTTCAACGACAAGTACTTTCCCGAAAGTATTCATCACATGAAGGAGGTTGAGTTCATCAAGCTGGAGCAAAACAATATGAACGTGTCGCAGTACGAAGCTAAGTTTGCCGAGTTGTCTCGATTTGCATCCCATTTGGTTGATAATGAGGAGAGAATGACACGAATGTTTCTGCGAGGTTTGAAACCCAAAATCGTCAATACCTCATTTCTCACAAACTTTGTTTATATTCGGGATGATGTAAATAGGGCTCGATTATTGGGGCGTGATAATGAAAGTCGACTCAATGAAGAATAATGACCAACAACTCGATGATAATCGTACCCAAAGTGTTATGATCATCGGAAAAATGATAACCATCGTGGAAGAAATTATCATGCGAAATGGTAACCACTTGATTGGTAATCATGGTCAAGATAATAGGAAAGGTGAGTCAGTGGAAATTTCAAAAGAGAAGATTCAACAATGACCGGAAGACGGCTGACCAACACAAAGAAGCTAATTCTAGGGGAGGAGAAAATGGCGCGATTAGATCTTTATAGATGCGAAGAAGAGGGACACATAAGTCCAAACTGTTCACAAACTTCCAGGGTATGTTTTAGTAATGGAAAGGACGGTCATATAGCTCAAGATTGTCCTGTAGGGAAACCAAGTCCAGCGAGGATGGTGACTCCA
Source organism: Panax quinquefolius (assembly GCA_020205615.1). NCBI lineage: Eukaryota > Viridiplantae > Streptophyta > Magnoliopsida > Apiales > Araliaceae > Panax > Panax quinquefolius. Next base: position 89,544,947 of record CM035165.1, read on the forward strand.
AAGGCTGTCCCGGACAAGTCAAAGTCATCGGTTCTTGGAAGAGCGTTTTTCGTGACTTCTCAAAAGTAGTAACGACGAAGTTAGCACGGGTTAGTTAATTATAAATTTTTTCGAAGTTATACCTTATTAGATACCGGTTCTACCCATTCATTTATCTCTCCTGCTTATACTCAACGTTTAAACTTGACTCTGGAAAAAATTAGACTTTGACTTATTTGTTGAAACTCCATTAGGAGAAACTTTCGTTACATCCACTGTTTATAAATCTTGTTTGATCCAAGTTAGCACCATCACTGTAAGACCCCAACTTATTATTAATGAAATTTAATTTTCTCTATTTTGAAATAGTAAGGGTTGATTTGATTAATGTGGATAGTTAGGGGTAAGATACGCAAATATTTCAAAATAAGCAAGTGGTTATAAAATATTCATTGTTGTCGGGGAATATTCGTTTGGTCGTGGAATATTCGTCTTTGTCGGGAATATTAAATAAATGACGGTGCATGACCATGTGTGTAGCCCCATAACGTGAAAGCGATTGGATGAAGAAAGCGAAAAATATAAGTTGTTTAAAAATACTTGGCGTAGTTATTTACATCAATTATCTTTGTTGGAATGCCGGTGGTTAAAACACACTATCTGCGTTGTTGAACGAGTAGCATTGCGGTATTGCACCAATTATTGATTCTTACGTGAAGGCACTACTCGATAATGGTTACGATAATTCTTTATTCGATATTTTATTGAGTTAATAATTCTTTGCGTTGATATTTTATATTCTTTTGTTGTTTGATAATTGTCATTTTACAAGATTTTTCATTATCGAAGCAATAATTCATATTATCTGAATAATATTATTAGATAACATTATTGACAATGTCTAAAAAAGTTACATACAAGGAGAGGTTTGGTCACCTAATTGGCGCGCTTGAGAAGAAGAAATTCTTATTGGAAAGCCCCTCTTTCTGAGGAAGCTGCACTGGTTGTCGATATTGTGATTACGTAATATTATTTGTGAATAATTAATTATTGATTCATATGATGAGAAAAATATTGATTTTATGTGGATATAGATGGAGAAAATTTTTATTGTGACAATTGTTGAAAATTGATATTTTATCTTTTACGATAAAATAATTCATTTAAATATATTATTATATGTTAATAATATAATAATGGTGATATTTTTATAACGAATGTGGGATATATGAGTATCACGAGGAGGAAGAGTATTTTGTTGCAATAAATGTTTTAAAACATGTTAAACATAAATTGGACCCCATTTATTGATTGAAATTTGATTATAGCTTTGTAAAATCGCCCGTTTGTGGATTTGGTCAATTTCTATTTGGAATTTGGAAAAACTTTCTTACGCAAAGTTGTAGAGAATTGAATTTTCTATAAAAACTCATGAGATTCAAATTTTCTGATGAAAGGGCTATTTATTATGAATTATTGAAGTTTCAAGTCTCGTAATAATTGATTTTTGGAAGTTTAAAATATTTAAAATTAGAAAAACGTTTTTCTTACTTTTTTCTAGAATGTGGCATGTGTTTGATGGCTGAAATCAGATTCTAGGCATGTGTAGGAAATTTATTATTAATTTATTAAATTTTACGCTTTGGTGTTCTAAGCGATTTCTATAAATAGGGTCTTAGGTTAGAATTGAAAATCACACCGTGGCTGAAGTTTTTCTCTCTCTATATTATCGAGCGTATTCTTGTGAGTATTTTGAGTATACTTTGAGTATTGCTATCACGGTGCAAGTCAAGTCATAGCCTTTATATCCAGATGTTTCAAATTTAGAAATCTTGATCTTTGAAGTAAGGGATGTTATTTTCTTCTCGAATGATATTATTTCTTCAATATCATTATCTTTGAAATATTAGTTGGAACTTTTTATCAAATTTGGAACTTTTTCATGTGGGGTTACTATTCATAAGTTCTTATTCACGAGTTACTATTCATGAGTTCTTATTCACGAGTTCTTATTCACGAAAGTACTATTAAGTTGAAGCGTGAAGATGTTTTTGTGAAATTTCTATCTTTTGGTATCAGATTTACTATTCACTATTCACTATATCGGACTATTATTCATAGAAAAATAAAATTTCTTCTTTTGTCCAAAATATCTATTACGGATACTAGCTTTGATTGTATCCATGTTTTGATCATTCTTGAATTTTACACCACTATGATTATTTTTGAGGTATTTTTGAACATGGATAAAACAAAGTACGAATCCTTAATCCTTAATCCTTGTCATTTTGTTTCCTTTGGATTCGTTTTCTTTAAAAATATTTTCATCATCCTCGGTCTTAAATGATGATATTATTGAATATCTTTGGCTTTTGTAGTGCGAAGATGAATGATTTCGAAGAATATCTTTGGTACGTAGTGCAAAGATGAGCAGTGTTTAGATAAACATGACCAAGTGATGAATATCTTTGGCTTTGTGTAGTGCAAAGATGAATATTTGATTCGGATGTATATTGATTGATGTTACGGGGATAAAGGATGAGCGATGAACTTTTAAATTCATACATAGAAGATAGTAGTTTGCATTATCTACTTAACTCTTCTAATGAATTATTATTTCAATTTGCGAATATTGATTTAAAATTTGTTGTCTATTGTATTCTATTAGATTTTTTCCTGTTAAAGACTAACGATAATTTGTTGTATATTAACTTAGTCATAATATTCTTTCTTGAGCTAGTTGAGCTCACCCTTTTCCTTTTGTTTCATTTTCTTCTCGGGAGGCGAGAATATAAGCGAAATGCAGTCGGGGTATGGAATGAAGGTTTTAGAAAGAATTGTTTAGTAGTCCTCACCATTTTGTAAAATAATGTATCAATAAATGTGATGAGGATTTATTTGAGTATAGATATTGTCAGAAGATAATATTTGTATTCAAACTCGATTTCTTGTTGTAATAATAAAGTTATAGTTGTTTTGTACCATGTATTGACAACTTTCGAATAGGTGATGATATACCTATTTTGGGGGCGTCATGATTGGTATCGAGCTTAGGGATATGATCTCTGGCGGAGATCGGGGAATAGAACTAGGAGGGAGGCGAGGAAATCCTTAGCTAGTGTGTCCTACCTAAGCTTATTTTTTTTGTTGGTCGAGTATATAAGGATATTATGTGATATATTGATTTCCTTAATTAACCCTTGTTTTATAGCGGTATTTGAGAATGTCAATTGAGAATATTAACAATGGAAATGAAGGCCAGTGGAGGCGCTTTGTACTCACCAATGAGTAGAAGCGCAACAACATTTAGCAATGTTCCTCCCGCAACAACAACCTTCTTGAAGCGGATGATGAGCGAGGGGATGTTTAGAAGCTTTTTGCGGTTCATGCAAAATCGAGACGAGGAGACTCGTGTTCAAAATCTGTAAGGAAATGATAGCAATTCACGGGTTATCACAAAGCAGTTCAAAAAGTTGGGACCACGAATTTAAGGAAAGCGAGATCCGATCATGGCGGAAACATGGGTCAAGCAAATTACCAAGATATTCGATGTCTTGGGATGCACGGAGGAGCGAGAAGGTTCCATTCGCCACCTTTATGTTCCGTGGCGAGGTAGAGACTCTTGGTGGGAGAATCGTGAAGCGTACCCATCCACCGCACTTTCGGCATGTCTTGGGAGCGTTTGAAACTATTTAATGACAAATACTTTCACGAAAGTGTTCGTCGTATGAAGGAAGTGGAGTTTAAATGATTGGAGCGAAAACAACATGGCGGTGTCTCGAAGACGAGGCAAAGTTTGCGAGTTATCGGTTTGCACCTCATTTGGTGGAGAATGAGGAGCGTATGGCGGATGTTTCTTAGAGGTTTGAACCCGGCGCATCGTCGATTATCTCATTTCTCATAAATTTTCTCTCTATTCGGATGTTGTAAGCGAGGCTCAATTATTATAGCGAGATACTTGAGTACAGTCAATGTGAGGACCCTGACGAGGATCGTACAGAGATAGCGATCGATAGAATAATGATAACCGGTGGAGAAAAAAAGCAGACGGACAAAAATGGTAACCACTCTGGTGGTAATCATGGCCGTGAAAATAGAAGAAGCAAGTCGGGAGGAGATTTTAAAAGAGGAGATTTATCAATGACCATATGAAGGCAGCGGTCTTGGCGTGACAAGCCGGTTCTAAGGGAGGAGAAACGACCACCGGTCATATGCTCAAATCGGAAAAGAGGGACATATCGGTCAAGCGCCCACAACAGATTCAAGGTATGCTATAATTGTGAAAAAAGAAGGACATATCGCTCGAGATTATGCAGTAGCGAAACCTAGTTAATGAGGGACGGTGACTCAAAAGATTATCCCAAAAAAGTCAAAGTCGGCGATTCCAGGAAGAAGCGTTTGTTGTGGTGGTCATAATCGAGGAACCCAAGCGAGGTGATCACGGGTAAGCTATTTATAAATTCTTGCGAAGTTTATACCTTACTTGATACTGGATTACCCATTCATTTATCTCTCCGTATGTGTGCTCAGCGTTTAAACTTGACTCAGGAGAAATTAGACTTTGACCTATCTGTGGAAACTCCGTTAGGAGAAACTTTCATCACATCCTTTGTTTATAAATCTTGTTTGATTCAAGTTGGCACCATCACCTTACACATTGACCTTATCTCTTTAAAGATACTTGCTTTTGATGTGATTTTAGGGATTGATTGGTTAATTACTCATCATGCCAAAATTGATTGTTTTCGTAAGGTTGTTAGTTTTCTTATTTCTAACCAACTTTGTTATGCAATTCAAGCAACTAAACCATTAAAATCAATCAACATCATATCTAATCATAAAGCTATTCGTTTATTGAAAAAGCGGATGTCAAGCTTTCTTAACCCATGTTATGGATTTGAATAAAGACACGTCAAATTTGAATAATATTCTGTTGTTATTGACTTTCCGATGTATTTCTGAAGAACTTCGGTCTACCCCGGAGCGTGAAGTTGAATTCTTTATTGATCTTGAAACTGGTACAAAGCCCATTTCTAAAACCCATATCGAATGGCTCTATTGAACTTGAGGAGTTAAAGGTCCAACTCTGAGGAATTGTTGGACATCGGTTTCATTCGTCTAGTACATCTCCTTGGGGTGCTCTCTGTTTTATTAAGTAAAGAAGAAAAGCGGGAGTATGCGACTTTTGTATTGACTATCGGGGAATTGAACCATGTCACCATCAAGAATAGGTATCCTCTACCTCGTATTGATGACTTGTTTGACCGATTCTAAGGGCACAATTCTTTTCAAAATCGATCTTCGATTACGGATATCATCAATTTGAAGATTAGGCGAGGATATTCAAAGCGCCTTTAGAACTTCGATGCGGGCATTATGAATTCTTAGTCATGTCTTTCGGATTTGACTAATGCTCCTATGACTTTCATGGATATGATGAACAAGAGTATTCAAGGAATATTTGGATCGGTTTGTTGTTGTCTTTATTGATGACATTCTTATATATTCCAAAAGTCGTGAAGATCATGAGCACCATTTGAAATTTGGTACTCCAAAGGCTTCGTGAAAACAAACTATATGCCAAATTGAAGAAATCGAGTTACGGCGAGGAAGTAGCATTCCTTGGGCACGTGGTGTGAAACATGGAGTATCTGTTGATCCGTGAAGATTGAAGCAATACAAAGTTAGAAGCAACCGAAGTCGGTGTTGAAATACGTAGCTTTTGGGCTTATTTGGTTATTATTATCGGAGATTCGTGGAAGGGTTTTCTCGAATCGCTACTCGATTCTTCGGCTAACTCGGAAGGATACAAAATTCGTTTGGGCGAAGAATGCGAGAAGAGTTTCAAGAGCTTAAGAGGAGACTTATTTGACTGTTGTTAACAATACCATCTGGTTCGGATGGATTTGTTATCTCTGATGATGCTTGGGCAAAGGGTTAGGATGTGTTCTCATACAGCGTGGGAAAGTCATAGCCTATGCCTCGTGACAACTTAAAGAGTATGAGAGGAATTATCCTACTCATGATCTAGAGTTAGCGGCCGATCGTTTTTTTCGCTAAAGATATGGAGGCACTATCTATATTGGGAGAAAGTGGAGATATATTCGGACCATAAAAAGCCTTAAATATTTCTTCACTCAAAAATACTCAAACATGCGGAGGCGACGTTGGCTCGAACTATTGAAAGACTACGACCACACTATTCAATACCATCTGGTAAAAGCGAAGCGTGGGTGGTGGCGTATTGAGTAGAAGATCATATCTGCGGAGGAAAAGTGCGATGATGTCAAGTATACGCATAGAGCCAACTTTAATAGAAAAAGTTAAGGTTGCTCGAGCCATCGACCGGGTGATCGTATGAAGAAGAAAGTACAAGAAGGAGCTATTCGAGCGAGAATTGATGAAGAAGGAATACTTGAGTCCACTCTAGACTTTGTGTTCCTAACGACTCGATTTGAAGTACAAGATTATGATGGAGGCACACAATACACCATTTGCAATCCATCTGGAAGTACTAAAATGTCTCGTGATCTTGACATACATTTTGGTGGAACAATATGAAGAGAGAAATTGCAAAGTTTATCTCGATGTGTTTAACTTGTCGGCGTGTAAAGGCGGAGCATCTAGTACCCTAAGGGTCCGTTGCAACCACTTGAGATTCGAAATAGAAGTGGGAACATATTACCATGGATTTCGTTCACGGGTCTTCCTACGGTTTCTCAAGGCATCAATGCTATTTGGGTTATTGTTGATAGATTAACCAAAGTCGCTCATTTCTTGAAATCACGGAGACTTATTCCTTGAGCGTCTTGCTTATAGTATGTACGTGAATGAGATTGTGAGGATGCATGGCATGCGGTATCCATAGTTTGGATCGTGACCCAAGATTCACTTCAATATTTTGGGTTAGCTTGCAAAAAGCTATGGAGCGCAGTTTGCGATTTAGTTGACATACCATCCCCAAAGCAGACGGACAATCGAGAGGACTATTCAAACTCTTGAAGATATATTAAGACTCGTGTCCTAGACTTCAAGGCGGTTGGGATAAGTATTTACCATTGGTGGAATTCTCCTACAACAGCAGTTATCGAGGCGCAAGTATAGGTGTGGCTCCATTTGAAGCATTATATGGGACGAAAGTGTCGCTTCTCGATATGTTGGGATGAGGTGGGTGAAGCAACATTGTTGGGACTAGAGTTAATACGTATGACTACTAGAAAAGATCTAAATGATTCGACAACGTATACAAAGCGGCACAAGATCGACAAAAGAGTTATGCGGATCTTCATCGAAAGAACGTGGAATTTAGTGTAGGGGATCATGTATTGTTGCGAGTTGCTCCATGGAAGGAGTTACAAGATTTGGGAAGAGAGGAAAGCTCAATCCACGATTTATTGGTCCATTTCAAATTCTTCGACCGAGTAGGAAATGTAGCCTATAGACTCGCGTTACCTCAAAGTATGTCTCGTGTTCATAATGTGTTTCACATATACGTACTGCCGTAAATATGTGAAAGACCCGAATCACGTTATAGAGTTAGAAGCGGACGAGATAGTAGAAGACTTAGCGTATGAGGAGGTACTGTCAAGATTTTGGATAGGAAGGAGCATGTCCTACTGCATGAAAAGGTCATACCACGGAGTTAAAGTTTTGTGGAGGAATCATGCTTTATAGAGGAAATGACACGGGAATTGGAAAGCGAAAATGAAAGCGAGGTATCCTCACCTTTTGAAACACCAGTCGTCACGTCAATTTCGAGGACGAAATTTCATAAGGAGGGAGGTTGTAAGACCCCAACTTATTATTAATGAAATTTAATTTTTCTCTAGTTTGAAATAGTAAGGGTTGATTTGATTAATGTGGATAGTTAGGGGTAAGATACATAAATATTTCAAAATAAGCAAGTGGTTATAAAATATTCATTGTTGTCGGGGAATATTCGTTTGGTCGTGGAATATTAAATCTTTGTCGGGGAATATTAAATGCGGTGGTAGCGACCATGTGTGGGCCCATGTGAAAGCGATTGGATGAAGAAAGCGACAAATATAAGTTGTTTAAAAATAATAGCAGGCGTAGTTATTCTGCAGATTAATCTTGTTAAAATACCCGGTGGTTTAAAACACGATGACTTTGCAGTATTGCACCAATTATTGATTCTTACGTGAAGGCACTACTCAATAATGGTTACGATAATTCTTATTCAAATTATTTTATTGAGTTAATAATTCTTTGCGTTGATATTTTATATTCTTTGTTGTTTGATAATTGTCATTATACGATATTTTTTATTATCGAGCAATAATTCATATTATCTGAATAATATTATTAGATAACATTATTGACAATGTCTAAAAAGTTACTGTCTAAGGAGAGGTTTGGTCACCTAATTGCTTGGCGCCCAAGAAGAAGAAATTCTTATTGGAAAGCCCCCTCTTTCCAGGAACTATGCTGGTTGTCAATATTGTGATTACGTAATATTATTTGTGAATAATTAATTATTGATTCATATGATGAGAAAATATTGATTTTATGTGGATATAGATGGAGAAAATTTTTATTGTGACAATTGTTGAAAATTGATATTTTATCTTTTTACGATAAAATAATTCATTTAAATATATTATTATATGTTAATAATATATTAATGGTGATATTTTTACAACGAATGTGGGATATATGAGTATATCTGAGGAGGAAGAGTATTTTTGTTGCAATAAATGTTTAAAACATGTTAAACATGTAAATTGGACCCCATTTATTATTTGAAATTTGATTATAGCCTGTAAAATCGCCCGTTTGTGGATTTCGGTCAATTTCTATTTGGAATTTGGAAAAACTTTCTTCTGCAAAGTTGTAGAGAATTGAATTTCCTATAAAAAAAAACGAGATTCGAATTTTCTGATGAAAGGGCTATTTATTATGAATTATTGAAGTTCCGAAGCTCCGAAATAATTGATTTTTGGAAGTTTAAAATATTTAAAATTAGAAAAACGTTTTTTCTTACTTTTTCTAGAATGTGGCATGTGTTTGATGGCTGAAATCAGATTCTAGGCATGTGTAGGAAATTTATTATTAATTTATTAAATTTTCTGCTTTGGTGTTCTAGCGATTTTCTATAAATAGGGTCTTAGGTTAGAATTGAAAATCACACACGAAGCTGAAGTTTTCTCTCTCTATATTATCGGCGTATTCTTGTGAGTATTTTGAGTATACTTTGAGTATTGCTATACTGGTGCAAGTCAAGTCATAGCCTTTATATCAGATGTTTAAATTTAGAAATCTTGATCTTTTCAAGTAAGGGATGTTATTTTCTTCTCAAATGATATTATTTCTTCAATATCATTATCTTTGAAATATTAGTTGGAACTTTTTATCAAATTTGGAACTTTTTCATGTGGAGTTACTATTCATAAGTTACTATTCACGAGTTCTTATTCATGAGTTACTATTCACGAGTTACTATTCACGAGTACTATTAAATGTAAGCGTGAAGATGTTTTTGTGAAATTTCTATCTTTTGGTGTGAGATTTACTATTCACGTATCGGTTGACTATTCACGATATCTGGCACTATTCATAGAAAAATAAAATTTCTTCTTTTGTCAAAATATCTATTACGGATACTAGCTTTGATGTATCCATGTTTTGATCATTCTTGAATTTTACACCACTATGATTATTTTTGAGGTATTTTTGAACATGGATAAAACAAAGTACGAATCCTTAATCCTTAATCCTTGTCATTTTGTTTCCTTTGGATTCGTTTCTTTAAAAATATTTTCATCATCCTCGGTCTTAAATGATGATATTATTGAATATCTTTGGCACAGTAGTGCAAAGATGAATGATTCTGAAGAATATCTTTGGGTACAGTAGTGCAAAGATGAGCAGTGTTTAGATGAACATGACTAAGTGATGAATATCTTTGGCTGTAGTGCAAAGATGAATATTTGATTCGGATGTATATTGATTGATGTTACTGAGGATAAAGGATGAGCGATGAACTTTTAAATTCATACATAGAAGATAGTAGTTTGCATTATCTACTTAACTCTTCTAATGAATTATTATTTTCACTGCGAATATTGATTTAAAATTTGTTGTCTATTGTATTCTATTAGATTTTTCCTGTTGAAGACTAACGATAATTTGTTGTATATTATCTTAGTCATAATATTCTTTTCTTGAGCTAGTTGAGCTCACCCTTTTCCTTTTTGTTCCATTTTTCTTCTCGGGAGGCGAGAATATAAGCGAAGTACAGTGGGGTATGGAATGAAGGTTTTAGAAAGAATTGTTTAGTAGTCCTCACCATTTTGTAAAATAATGTATCAATAAATGTGATGAGGATTTATTTGAGTATAGATATTATCTAGAAGATAATATTTGTATTCAAACTCACGATTTCTTGTTGTAATAATAAAGTTGTAGTTGTTTCTGTACCATGTATTGACAACTCAGAATAGGTGATGTATACCTATTTTGGGGGCGTCACAATCACATTACCTGTTGACCTTATTTCTTTAAAAATTCTTGCATTTGATGTGACCTTAGGGATTGATTGGTCAACCATTCATCATGCTAAAATTGATTGCTTTTGTAAGGTTGTTAGTTTTCATATTCCTAAGCAACCTATTATTCGAATTTAAGCAACCAAACCATTGAAGTCAAACTCTTTTATATCAAGCCGTAAAGTCATTCGTTTATTGAAAAATGGATGTCAAGCTTTCTTAGCCATGTTATGGACTTGAACAAAATACGTCGATTTGAATGATATTTTCGTTGTTAGTAAATTTCTGACGTATTTCTGAAAAATTTCTTGGCTTACTCCCAAAGTGTGATATTGAATTTTGTATCGACTTTAAACCCAGTACAAAACCCATTTCTAAAATCTCATGGCTCCTATTGAACTTCAGGAGTTAAAAATTCAACTGTAGAAGTTGGTACCCGAGCCTTTATCTGGTGACTTCCTTTGTGGAATGCACCGAAGCCAGACTCTCCGTAGGGGATGCCATATTTATGTGATAGTAAACTGATAGGTACCATTGTGGCGTGCTATCCAAGATTGGGATATGAGTCATAGTTAAGAGCTACCTAAGTCAGTAATCGAAATACGTAGATTTCTAGGCTTAGTTGGTTATTATCGGAGATTCGTGGAAAGATTTTCTCAAATCACTACTCCATTAACTCAGCTGACTCGTAGAGATACAAAATTCGAATGGAGCGAGGAATATGAAAAGAGCTTCCAAGAACTCAACATGCGGCAATGACGTTAGCTCGAGCTGTTGAAAGATTACGACCATACCATTCAATACCATCACGGAAAAAAGCGAACATGGTGGTAATGACGCGTTGAATAAAAGATCGTATGTGTTTACGAGTGCGATATTGTTAACACAAAGACCCATTTCGTACGACTTACAGAAGATGAAGATAGAGTTAAAGATTCAAAGAACCTGCGTGAAGATAACGAATATAAGATTAGAATCGACTTTAATCGATAAAGTTAAAACCGCTCAAGCTACACACCAGAGCTGATGAATATAAAGAAGAAGGTGCAAGAAGGCGTTATTCTAGAAGTAAGAGTTGATGAAGAGAAGAAATCTCAACCTTTGATTTATTAGTCCATTTGAAATCCTCGATTGAATAGGAACTATGGCCTATATAGACTCGCTTCTACGAGTAAGTATGGACGCGTGTTCATAACATTTTTCGGCGATCGATGTTACGTAAATATGTGGACGACCGAACCACATTATTGAGTTAGAACGAAGACGAGATAGCGAGAAGATTTAACGTCACGAGGAGGTACCGGTCAAGATCTTAGATGGGAAGGAGCATGTCCTACTCATGTCAATTTCGAGGACGAAATTTTATAAGGAGGGGAGGTTGTAAGGCCCCAACTTTTTATAAATGAAGATTTAATTTTCTCTATTTATTATTTTGAAATAGTAAGGGTTGATTTGATTAATGTGGTTAGTTATGGGTAAAATGCGTAAATATTTTTAAATAAGCAAGTGGTTATAAAATACTCATTGTTGTCGGAGAATATTCGTTTGGTCGTGGAATATTCTTCTTTGTCGGGGAATATTAAATGCAACCAGCGATACCTTATGTGTGGGCCCATAACTTGAAAGCGATTGGATGAAGAAAAGCGACAAGTATAATTTGTTTATAAATAGCGGTATGAATTATTCTCAATTAATCTTTGTTGGAATACGGTGGTTAAAACACGATGTCGTGTTGTTGACAAAGAAGCTTTGCAGTATTGCACCAATTATTGATTCTTACGTGAAGAAGGCACTACTCAATAATTATTACGGTAATTCTCATTCGATATTTTATTTAATTGATTCAATAATTGCTGCGTTGATTTTTTATATTCTTTGTTGTTTCAATAATTGTCACACAAGTATTTTCCATTATCGAGACAATAATTCATATTATTTGAATAATATTATTAGATAACATTATAGGCAATGTCTAGAAAGTTCTATCTAAGGAGAGGTTTGGTCACCTAATAATTGTGCTTGAGAAGGAGAAATTCTTATTGGAAAGCCCCTCTTTCTGAGGAGCGGCACTGGTTGTTAGTATTGTGATTACGTAATATTATTTATGAATAATTAATTATTAATTTATATGATGAGGAAAATATTGATTTTATGTGGATATAGATGGAGAAAATTTTTAAAGTGACAATTGTTAAAATTGATATTTTATCTTTTACGATAAAATAATATTTTATTATATTATTATAATATAATAATGGTGATATTTTTACAATGAATGTGGGATATATGAGTATATGAGGAGGAAGAATATTTTTTTGTTGCAAAAGTTGTTTTAAAACATGTTAAACATGTTGGTGGACCCATTCTTGATTTGAAATTTGATTATAGCACAGCAAAATCGTCTGTATGTGGATTTTGATTCCATTTACATTTGGAATTTGGAAAAACTTTCTTCTGCAAAGTTGTAGAGAATTGAATTTCCTATAACAATTCAAGAAATTCGAATTTTTTGATAAAAGGGCTATTTATTATGAATTATTGAAGTTCCGAAGTTCCGAAATAATTTTTGGAAGTTTTAATTATTTTTAATATGAAAAACATTTTTGGTCATTATTGTGGGTCTTGCATGTGATGTAAATGGCTGAATTCAGATCTAAGAAAGTGGGCGTAGGAAATTTGATTATATATATTAATATTATATTAAATTTTCTGCTTTAGTGTTCTAAGCAATTTCCTATAAATAGGGTGCTTAGGTTAGAATTAAAAATCACACCAGAAACTAAAGTTTTCTCTCTCTATAATATCGAATGTATTTTGTGAGTATTTTAGTACTTTGAGTATTGCTATACTGTGCAAGTTTTTTCAGCACTATATCCAGTATTCCAGTCAGAAGTACTGTTTTTGCGAGGTAAGGGGTGTTATTTTCTTCAAAAATGATATTATTTCTTCAATATCATTATGCCGAAATATTGGTTGGAATTTTTATCAAATTTGGAATTTTTTTCATGTCGGGGTTACTATTCATGAGTTACTATTCACGAGTTACTATTCACGAAGCATGATGATGTTTTTTGTGAAATTTCTATCTTCTGGTGTCGGAGTTACTATTCACGTATACGACATTATTCACGTATATGGCACTATTCATGAATACGACACTATTCACAGAAAAATTAAATTTTCATTTTTCGTCCAAAATATCTATTATGGATACTAGCTTTGATTGTATCCATGTTTTGATCATTCTTGAATTTTACTCCACTCTGATTACTTATGAAGTATTTTTGAACTTGAATTGTGTAAAGTACGAATCCTTAATATTTATTCTTTTGTTTCACTGGATTCATTTTCTTTAAAATATTTTTCATCATCCTCAGTCCTAAATGATGATCTAACTGAATATCTTTTGTGACGCCCCAAAATAGGTATACATCACCTATTACGAGTTGTCAATACACGGTATGTGAAACAACTACAACTTTATTATTACAAATGAGAAAGCTGTGAGTTTGAATACAAATATTATCTTCTAGACAATATCTATACTCATATAAATCCTCATCACATTTATTGATACATTATTTTACAAAATGGTGAGGACTACTAAACAATCCTTTCTAAAACCTTCATTCCATACCCAGGCTACGTACTTTCGCTATATTCTCGCCTCCACGAGAAAAATGGAACAAAAGGAAAAAGGTGAGCTCAACTAGCTCGATAAAGAATATTATGACTAAGATAATATACAACAAATTATCGTTAGTCTTCAACGAGGGAAAAATATAATAGAATACAATAGACAACAAATTTTAAATCAATATTCAGCAGTGGAAATAATAATTCATTAGAAGAGTTAAGTAGAGAATGCAAACTACTATCTTCATGTATGAATTTAAAAGTTCATAAATCTATCTTTTATCCCGTAACATCAATCGATATACATACGGAATCAAATATTCATCTTTGCACTACTGGGCCAAAGATATTCATCGATTAAGTCATGTTCATTTAAACACTGTTCATCTTTGCACTACTGGGCCAAAGATATTCATTAGAAATCATTCATCTTTGCACTACGGGCCAAAGATATTCTTAAGAAATCATTCATCTTGCACACTCTGGGCCAAAGATATTCCATAATATCATCATTTAAGACCGAGGATGATGAAAAATATTTTTTTAAAGCGAATCCGATTGAAACAAAATGACAAGGATTAAGGATTAAGGATTTGTACTTGGTTTTGTCCACGTCCAAAAATACCTCAAAATAATCATAGTGGTGTAAAATTCAAGAATGATCAAAACATGGATACAATCGAGTTAGTATCCGAATAGATATTTTTAGACGAAAAGAAGAAATTTTATTTTTAAATTGAATAGTACCGATATCGTGAATAGTGCCAGTATCGTGAATAAGATGCTGATATCGTGAATAGTAACTTTCAGACACCAAAAGATAGAAATTCCACAAAAACATCTTCACGCTTTATGAATAGTACTCGTGAATAGTAACTTCGTGAATAAGTAACTCATGAATAGTAACTTCGTGAATAGTAACTCATGAATAGTAACCCATGAATAGTAACCCAGAGCATGAAAAAGTTCCAAATTTGATAAAAACTTCAGATCAACATTTCAAATATAATGATATTGAAGAAATAATATCATTCTGAAAAAATAATATCCTTACCTCGAAGATCGATTACTTACAGCTAGAATCTAGGGTATAGTCTTTGAAGGAACACTTACCGTCTAGCAATACTCAAAGTATACTCAAAATACTCACAAGAATCGCTCGATAATATAGAGAGAAAACTTGATTTACGGTGTGATTTTCAATTCTAACCTAAGCACTTATTTATAGGAAAATCTTTAGAACACCAAAGCAGAAAATTTAATAAAATAATAATATTTCTTAAAAATATTCAAGCCCACCTTAGAAATCTGATTTCAGATCATTTATAACACATGTGAGCCACTCAATTACAACAAAAAACGTTTTTCTTACAAAAATATTTTAAACTCCCAAAAATCAATTATTTTGAACTTGAAACTTCAATAATTCATAATAAATAGCCCTTTCATTAGAAAATTCGAATCTCGCGTGTTTTTATAGGAATTTCAATTCTCTACAACTTTGCAGAAGAAAGTTTTTCCAAATTCCAAATAGAAATTGATGAAATCCACAAGCAGGCGATTTTACAATTTATAATCAAATTTCAATTCAATAAATGGGGTCCACAAACATGTTTAACATGTTTTAAATATTTATTGCAACAAAAATACTCTTCCTCCTCGTATACTCATATATCCCACATTCGTTGTAAAAATATCACCATTAATATATTATTAAAATAATATATTTAAATGAATTATTTTATCGAAAAAGATAAAATATTAATTTTCAACAATTGTCATTTTAAAATTTTCTCCATCTATATCCACATAAAATCAATATTTTCCTCATCATATAAATCAATAATTAATTATTCACAAATAATATTACGAGAATCACAATGATTATAATGTGTGCGGTTCAGGAAGAGGGGCTTTCGATAAGAATTTCTTCTTCTTGGTAGCGAAATTAGGTGACCAAACCTCTCCTTAGGCGAACTTTCTAGACATTGCCAATAATGTTATCTAATAATATTATTCAGATAATATGAATTATTGCTTCGATAATGAAAATCTTTGTGTAATGACAATTATTGAAACAATGAGAATATAAAATATCAACGCAACAATTATTAACTCAATAAAATCTTTGAGCGATAATGCATCATCAGAACTATTATTGAGTAGTGCCTTCTTCACGTAAGAATCAATAATTGGTGCAATCTGGTGTCTTCTTGTTCAACAGCGTATTAGTGTGTTTTAAACCACGGGTATTCCAACGATGATTATCGGTAACAACTTCTGCAGTTATTTAAAAACAACTTATATTTGTCGTTTTTTCATCCAATCGCTTCCGTTATGGGGCCCACATGGTGGTTTACGCTTGGTCGATACGAATATTCCCCACAAAGCGATCTGAATATTCCACGACCAAACGAATATTCCCTAACGATAATGAATATTTTATAACCACTTGCTTATTTTGAAATATTTGCGTATTTAACCCTTAACTATCCACATTAATCAAATCAACCCTTACTATTTCAAAATAATAAATAAAGGAAATTCCATTTTATTTAAAAATTTCGGGGTCTTACATCTTTGACCCGTAGTGCGAAGATGAATGATTTTATGATGAATATCTTTGACCCGTAGTGCAAAGATGAACATGTGTTTAGATGAACATGACCAACTGGTGAATATCTTTGGCTGTAGTAAAAGATGAATATTTGATTTATGATGTATATTGATTGATGTTACGGGGATAAAATATCGATGATGGACTTTTAAATTCATAGATGATAGTAGATTTCATTCTCTACTTAACTCTTCTAATGAATTGTTGTTTTCATTGCGATTGTTGATCTAAAACTTGTTGTCTCTTGTATTCTATCGATTTTTTTTTCTGTTGAAGACTAAGGATAATTTTTGTACATTATCTTAGTCATAATATTCTTTCTTTGGGCTAGTTGAGCTCACCCTTTTCTTTTTGTTCCATTTTCTTCTCAGGAAACGAGAATATAGCGGGAACTAGTCGGGGTGTGGAGTAATGGTTCGAGACAGTTGTTTTAGTAGTCCTCACTATGTTATAAAATAGTGTATCAATAATTGTAATGAAGACTTATTTGAGTGTAGATATTGTCTAGAAGACAATATTTGTATTTAAACTCACAGTTTATGTAAGACCTCGAAATTTTTAAATAAAAAGAAATTTTCTTTATTTATTATTTTGAAATAGTAAGGGTTGATTTGATTAATGTGGATAGTTAAGGGTTAAATCTGCTTAAATATTTCAAAATAAGCAAGTGGTTATAAAATATTCATTATCGTCGGGAATATTCGTTTGGTCGTGGAATATTAAATCTTTGTCGGGGAATATTAAATGCGACGACCTTGACCGTGTGTGGGCCCCATGTGAGCGATTGGATGATGAAGAAAGCGATAAATATAAGTTGTTTTTAAATAGCAGGCGTAGTTATTCTGAATTATCTTGTTGGAATACCCGTTGGTTAAAACACACTAATCGCGTTGTTGAGCGAGTAGCTTGCGGTATTGCACCAATTATTGATTCTTACGTAAGAAGGCACTACTCAATAATGGTTATGATGTAATTCTTATTCGATTATTTTATTGAGTTAATAATTCTTTGCGTTGATATTTTATATTCTTTGTTGTTTGATAATTGTCATTTACGGTATTTTTCATTATCGAAGCAATAATTCATATTATCTGAATAATATTATTAGATAACATTATTGGCAATGTCTAGAAAGTTCTTTCTAAGGAGAGGTTTGGTCACCTAATTGCGGCATGATAAGAAGAAATTCTTATTGAAAAGCCCCTCTCTCTGGGAAGCTGCACTGGTTGTCGATATTGTGATTACGTAATATTATTTGTGAATAATTAATTATTGATTTATATGATGAGGAAAATATTGATTTTATGTGGATATAGATGGAGAAAATTTTTAAAATGACAATTGTTGAAAATTAATATTTTATCTTTTACGATAAAATAATTCATTTAAATATATTATTTTAATAATATATTAACGGTGATATTTTACAACGAATGTGGGATATATGAGTATCTGAGGAGGAAGAGTATTTTTGTTGCAATAAATGTTTAAAACATGTTAAACATGTCGGTGGACCCCATTTATTGACTGAAATTTGATTATAGCCTGTAAAATCGCTCGTTTGTGGATTTTGGTCAATTTCTATTTGGAATTTGGAAAAACTTTCTTCTGCAAAGTTGTAGAGAACTGAAATTCCTATAAAAACCATGAGATTGAATTTTTTTGATGAAAGGGCTATTTATTATGAATTATTGAAGTTCAGAAGTTCCGAAATAATTGATTTTTGGGAGTTTAAAATATTTTTTGTAAGAAAAACGTTTTTTGTTGTAATTGAGTGGCTCACATGTGTTATAAATGATCTGAAATCAGATTTCTAAGGTGGGCTTGAATATTTTTAAGAAATATTATTATTTTATTAAATTTTACGCTTTTGGTGTTTAAGCATTTTCTATAAATAGGGTGCTTAGGTTAGAATTGAAAATCACACCAGAAACTGAAGTTTTCTCTCTCTATATTATCGAGCGTATTCTTGTGAGTATTTTGAGTATACTTTGAGTATTGCTAGACGGTGCAAGTTCCTTCAAAGACTATATACGTTATTCTAGCTAAATCTCGATCTTTCGAGGTAAGGGATATTATTTTTCAGTAATGATATTATTTCTTCAATATCATTATCTTTGAAATGTTGATCTGAAGTTTTTATCGAATTTGGAACTTTTTCATGTCGGGGTTACTTGTAAGACCCCGAAATTTTTTTTAAATAAAAAGGAATTTCCTTTATTTATTATTTTGAAATAGTAAGGGTTGATTTGATTAATGTGGATAGTTAAGGGTTAAATCGCAAATATTTCAAAATAAGCAAGTGGTTATAAAATATTCATTTTTTGTGGGAATATTCGTTTGGTCGTGGAATATTAAATCTTGTCGGGAATATTAAATGCGACGACTGTAGCGACCATGTGTGGGCCCCATAACGGAAAGCGATTGGATGAAGAAAGCGACAAATATAAATTGGTTAAAAATAACTTGGCGTAGTTATTCTGAATTAAAATTTGTTGCAATGCCCGGTGGTTAAAATCTGATGTCTGGCGTGGTTGCAGATGTTAGCACGGTATTACTGAGTATTGTTGAATTATTGATCCTTACACGTAAGAAGGCCTTTACTCAATAATTTTTCCGATGAATTACTATTCGATATTTTATTTTATTGATTGATAATTCTGCGTTGATATTTTATATTATTGTTATTCAATAATTGTCCTTTTGCACATTATCTCCATTATCGGATCAATAATTCATATTATTTGAATAATATTATTAGATAGCATTATTGGCAATGTCTAGAAAGTTACATCGAGGAGAGGTTTGGTCACCTAATTGCGCGCTTGAGAAGGAGAGATCCTTATTGGAAAGCCCCTCTTTCTGAGGAGCAGCGGCTGGTTGTCATAATTGTGATTCTGTAATATTATTTGTGAATAATTAATTATTGATTCATATGATAAAGAAATATTTATTTTATGTGGATATAAATGATGGATTTATTTATGTGGTTATAAATGAAGAAATTATTGTTGAGGTGTTTTATCAGTATTTTATCGGATTGGAGGTATTAAAAATTAAATCAGGGGTTTTGAGATATATATTGGGGTTATAATTTTTAATCCAAATAGTTGGATTGTGGTAATTTTGGGTATGTTATACATACATAAGTTGAGTATATATCCACAAATTTTGAGCCGTTAAAATTCACGAATGATTTGTTATGAATTTTAAGAGGTGTCGATTCGGAAATTAGGTTTATAATTGATTTTGGTGGAAAATTCTAGAATTGAGTGGGCCCCACTTGTGGTTGGTGAAGAAATGTGCTGAATTTTATTTCAAATGTGGTGGGTGGCAATAGTAGCGAGTAAAGCCATCGGTGCTTGGTCGAAATGCTGCTTGACGGCTAACATTTTCCTATAAATAGAGGGCTAAGTTAGAATTGAAAATCACACCGAAACAAAGTTTTCTCTCTTTCTCTCTATATTATTGAGCGTATTTTGTGAGTATTTAGATACTTTGAGAGTTCTTTGTTCATCTACAAGTTTCATTCAACATCACTTGAGCCTTTCCTTAGAAATCTTGATTCTTTGAGGTAAGGGATAGTAAGGGATATTATTTTTTTCGTAATGATATTATTTCTTCAATATCATTATCTTTGAAATGTTGATCTGAAGTTTTTATCAAATTTGGAACTTTTTCGTATCGGGGTTCTTATTCATGAGTTCTTATTCACGAGTTACTATTATTCATGAGTTCTTATTCACGAGTTCTTATTCACGAGTACTATTCATGAAGCGTGAAAATGTTTTTTTGTGGAATGTACATCTTTTGGTGTGAGATTCTTATTCACGTATCACGGCACTATTCACGATATCTGACACTTATTCATAGAAAAATAAAATTTCTTCTTTTCGTCAAAATATCTATTACGGATACTAGCTTTGATTGTATCCATGTTTTGATCATTCTTGAATTTTACACCACTATGATTATTTTTGAGGTATTGTTGGACATGGATAAAACAAAGTACGAATCATTAATCCTTAATCCTTGTCATTTTGTTTCATTGGATTCGTTCTTTAAAAATATTTTTCATCATCCTCAGTCTTAAATGATGATATTATTGAATATCTTTGGCTGTAGTGATTGCAAAGATGAATGATTTCTGAAGAATATCTTTGGCTTTGTAGTGCAAAGATGAGCAGTGTTGAGATGAACATGACTGGATTGATGAATATCTTTGGCTTGTAGTGCAAAGATGAATATTTAATTTGAGATGAATATTGATTGATGTTCTGAGGATAAAATATTGATGATGGGTATTAAATTCATAGATTATAGTAGATTTCATTCTCTACGTAACTCTTACATGATTATTATTATTTCGCTGCGAATATTGATCCGAAACTTGTTGTCTATTGTCAGATACTATTAAATTTTTCCTGTTGAAGACTAACGATAATTTGTTGTATATTATCTTAGTCATAATATTCTTCTTGAGCTAGTTGAGCTCACCCTTTTCCTTTTGTTCCATTCTTCTCGGGGAGGCGAGAATATAGCGAAGTGCAAGTGAGGTATGGAATGAAGGTTTTAGAAAGGATTGTTTAGTAGTCCTCACCATTTTGTAAAATAATGTATCAATAAATGTGATGAGGATTTATTTGAGTATAAATATTATACAGAAGATAATATTTGTATTTAAACTCACGATTTCTTGTTGTAATAATAAAGTTGTAGTTGTTTACATACCATGTATTTGGCGATTTCGAGAATGGGTGTTGTGTATACCTATTTTGGGGCGTCACATTACTATTCATGGGTTCTTATTCATGAGTTACTATTCACGAGAGTTACTATTCAGAGTTCTTATTCACGATTCTTATTCACGAGTACTATTCATGAAGCGTGAAGATGTTTTTTTGTGGAATTTCTATCTTTTGGTGTAGATTCTTATTCACGTATCGGCACTATTCACGTATCTGATACTATTCATAGAAAAATAAAATTTCTTCTTTTCGTCAAAACATCTATTACGGATACTAACTCGATTGTATCCATGTTTTGATCATTCTTGAATTTTACACCACTATGATTATTTTTGAGGTATTTTTGGGCGTGGATAAAACCAAGTACGAATCCTTAATCCTTAATCCTTGTCATTTTGTTTTTTTGGATTCGTTTCTTTAAAAAATATTTTTCATCATCCTCGGTCTTAAATGATGATATTATGGAATATCTTTGGCACGTAGTGCAAAGATGAATGATTTCTTAAGAATATCTTTGGCTGTAGTGCAAAGATGAATGATTTCTGAAGAATATCTTTGGCCGTAGTGCAAAGATGAGCAGTGTTTAAATGAACATGACCGGTGATGAATATCTTTGGCTGTAGTGCAAAGATGAATATTTGATTCGGATGTATATTGATTGATGTTCTGAGGATAAAAGATGAGCGATGAACTTTTAAATTCATACATAGAAGATAGTAGTTTGCATTCTCTACTTAACTCTTCTAATGAATTATTATTTCATTGCGAATATTGATTTAAAATTTGTTGTCTATTGTATTCTATTATATTTTTCCTGTTGAAGACTAACGATAATTTGTTGTATATTATCTTATTCATAATATTCTTTCTTGAGCTAGTTGAGCTCACCCTTTTCCTTTTGTTCCATTTTTTCTCGGGAGGCGAGAATATAAGCGAGTACGAGTCGGGGTATGGAATGAAGGTTTTAGAAAGGATTGTTTAGTAGTCCTCACCATTTTGTAAAATAATGTATCGATAAATGTGATGAGGATTTATTTGAGTATAGATATTGTCAGAAGATAATATTTGTATTCAAACTCACAGCTTTTCTGTGTTGTAATAATAAAGTTGTAGTTGTTTACGTACCATGTATTGACAACTCGAGAATAGGTGATGTATACCTATTTTGGGGGCGTCGCGGTTGGTATCGAGCTTAGGGATATGATCTCTGGCGGAGATCGGGGAATAGAACTAGGAGGGGAGGCGAGTAAATCCTTATTAGTGTGTCCTACTAAGCTTATTTGTTAGTTGGTCGATTATATAGGGATATTATGTGATATATTGATTTCCTTACTTAACCCGCTTTTTTTATGGCGGTATTTGAGAATGTATTTGAGAATATTAACAATGGAAATGAGGCCAAGTGGAGATGCTGTACTCACCAAGCGAGGGAGAGCGTGGTGGCAATGTTCCTCCATGAACAACACCATTGAGCGATGATGATGAGCGAGGGGATGTTTAGAAGTTTTTTGCGGTTCATGCAAAATCAGACGAGGAGACTTCGTGTTCAAAATAAAGGAGGAAATGATAGCAATTCACGGGTTGTCACATTGCAAGCGATTCAAAGAGTTGGGACCACGAATTTAAGGGAAAGCGAGATCCGATCGTGGCGGAAACATGGGTCAAACAAATTACCAAGATATTCGATGTCTTGGGATGCACGGAGAACAGAAGGTTCCATTCGCCACCTTTATGTTAAAGTGGCGAAAGGCGAGACTCTTTGGTGGGATCGTGAAGCGTACCCATCGGTACTTTTCGGCATGTCTTGGGAGGCGTTTTAGAAGCTATTTAATGACAAATACTTTCACGAAAGTGTTACGTCGTATGAAGGAAGTGGAGTTTATTTATTGGAGAGCGAACAACATGGCGGTGTCTCGATGACGAGGCAAGTTTTTGCGAGTTATCGAGTTTGCACCTCATTTGGTGGAGAATGAGAGCATTATGTAGCGGATGTTTCTTAGAGGTTTGAAAACGGCGTCGTCGATATCTCATTTCTCATAAATTTTCTCTTTATTGAGATGTTATAAGCGAGGGCTCAATTATTAGGCGAGATAACAATACGGTCATTTGAGGACCACAACGAGGATCGTATCGAGAGATAGCGATCAAGCAGAATAATGATAACTGCGGAGAAAAAGCAGAGCGGACGAAAATGGTAACCACTCTGGTGGTAATCATGGCCATGAAAATAGAAGAAGCGAGTCAAGAGGAGATTTTAAAAGAGGAGATTTAACAACGACCATGTGAAGATAGCGGTCTTGGCGTGACAAGCTGGTTCTAAGGGAGGAGAACGACCACCGGTTATATCTTCTACAAATGTGGAAAAGAGGACATATCGGTCAAGCGCCCCAACAGATTCAAGGTATGCTATAATTGTGGAAAGGAAGGACATATCGCTCGAGATTATGCGATAGCGAAACCTAGTTCAGTGAGGGACGGTGACTCAAAAGACTATCCCGAGAAAAGTCAAAGTCAGCGATTAGGGAAGGCGTTTGTTGTATTTGGTCATAATCGCGAGAACCCAAGCGAGGTGATCACGGGTAAGCTATTTATAAATTCTTGAAGTTTATACCTTACTTGATGGGTGCTACCCATTCATTTATCTCTCTGCATGTGCTCAGCGTTTAAACTTGACTCGGAGAAATTAGACTTTGACCTATCTGTGGAAACTCAGTTAGGAGAAACTTTCATCACATCCTTTGTTTATAAATCTTGTTTGATTCAAGTTGGCACCATTACCTTACATTGACCTTATCTCTTTAAAGATACTTGCTTTTGATGTGATTTTAGGGATTGATTGGTTAACTACTCATCATGCCAAAATTGATTGTTTTCGTAAGGTTGTTAGTTTTCATATTCTAACTTGACACATTTATGCAATTCAAGCAACTAAACCATTAAAATCAATCCTTTGTCATATCTAATCATAAAGCTATTCGTTTATTGAAAAGCGGATGTCAAGCTTTCTTAGCCCATGTTATGGATTTGAATAAAGACACGTCAAATTTGAATAATATTCTGTTGTTATTGACTTTCTGGCGTATTTCGAAGAACTTCCGGTCTACCCCGAGCGTGAAGTTGAATTCTTTATTGATCTTGAACTGAGTACAAAGCCCATTTCTAAAACCCCCATATCGAATGGCTCTATTGAACTTGAGGAGTTAAAGATCCAACTACTGAGGAATTGTTGGACATCGGTTTCATTCGTCTAGTACATCTCCTTGGGGTGCTCTATTTTATTTGTAAAGAAGAAAGGCGGGAGTATGCGACTTTGTATTAACTATCGGGAATTGAACCATGTCACCATCAAGAATAGGTATCCTCTACCTCGTATTGATGACTTGTTTGACCCGATTCTGAGGGCACAATTCTTTTCAAAAATCGATCTTCGATTCTGGATATCATCAATTTGAAGATTAGGCGAGGATATTCAAAGGCGCCTTGAGAACTCGGTATGGGCATTATGAATTCTTAGTCGTGTCTTTCGGACTAACTAATGCTCCTGCGGCTTTCATGGATATGATGACCAAGTATTCAAGGAATATTTGGATCAATTCGTTGTTGTCTTTATTGATGACATCCTCATATATTCCAAAATCCGTGAAGATCATGAGCACCATTTGAATTTGGTACTCAAAGGCTTCGTGAAAACCAACTATATGCCAAATTGAAGAAATGCGAGTTACGGCTTGAGGAAGTAGCATTCCTTGGGCACGTGGTGTCGAAACATGGAGTATCTGTTGATCGTGAAGATTGAAGCAATACAAAGTTAGGAACAAGCGAAGTCGGTGGTGAAATCGTAGCTTTTTGGGCTTAATTGGTTATTATCGGAGATTCGTGGAAGGTTTTCTCGAATCGCTACTCCATTAACTTCGGCTAACTTCGGAAGGATACAAAATTCGTTTGGAGCGAAGAATGCGAGAAAAGTTTCCAAGAGCTTAAGAGGAGACTTATTTCGCACTGTTCTAACAATACCATCTGGTTCGGATGGATTTGTTATCTCTGGTGATGCTTGAGGCAAAGGGTTAGGATGTGTTCTCATCTGGCGTGGGAAAGTCATAGCCTATGCCTCGCGACAACTTAAAGAGTATGAGAGGAATTATCCTACTCATGATCTAGAGTTAGCGTAAGTCGTTTTCAGCGCTAAAAATATGGAGGCACTATCTATATGGGGAGAAAGTGGAGATATATTCGGACCATAAAAGCCTTAAATATTTCTTCACTCAAAAAGAACTCAACATGCGGCGGTGACGTTGGCTCGAGCTATTGAAGACTACGACCACACTATTGATACCATCACGGTAAAGCGAGCGTGGTAGTAGTGGCGCATTGAGTAGAAGATCATATCGAGGAGCGAGTGCGATGATGTCAAGTATCGATAGAGCCGACTTTAATAGAAAAAGTTAAGGTTGCTCGAGCCAGGCAGGCCGGGTGATCGCGTATGAAGAAGAAAGTACAAGAATGAGCTATTAGGGCGAGAATTGATGAAGAAGGAATACTTGAGTCCACTCTAGACTTTGTGTTCTAACGACTCGATTTGAAGTACAAGATTATGATGGAGGCACACAATACGCCATTTGCAATCCATCTGGAAGTACTAAAATGTATCGTGATCTTGACATACATTTTGGTGGAACAATATGAAGAAAGAGATTGCAAAGTTTATCTCGATGTGTTTAACTTGCCGGCGTGTAAAGGCGGAGCATCTTGTACCTAAAGGGTCCGTTACAACCACTTGAGATTCCGGAATGGAAGTGGGAACACATTCTTATGGATTTCATTACGGGTCTTCCTACGGTTTCTCAAGGCATCAATGCTATTTGGGTTGTTGTTGATAGATTAACCAAGTCTGCTCATTTTTCTTGCCGATACGGAGACTTATTCCTTGAGCGTCTTGCTAGTATGTGCGTGAATGAGATTGTGAGGTTGCATGGCATGCCTGTATCCATAGTTTGGATCGTGACCCAAGATTCACTTCAAGATTTTGGGTTAGCTTGCAAAAAGCTATGGGCGCGGATTTGCGATTTAGTTCGGCATACCATCCCCAAACCGGACGGACAATCGAGAGGACTATTCAAACTCTTGAAGATCTATTAAGACTCGTGTCCTAGACTTCAAGGTAGTTGGGATAAGTATTTACCATTGGTGAAATTCTCCTACAACAAACAGTTATCGAGCAAGTATAGGTGTGGCTCCATTTGAAGCATTATATGGGCCGAAAATGTCGTTCTCAATATGTTGGGATGAGGTGGGTGAAGCAACATTGTTGGGACGAGGAGTTGAAATACGATATGACTTAAAGAAAAGATCCAAATGATTCGACAGCGTATACAAAGCGGCACAAGATCGACAAAAGAGTTATGCGGATCTTCATCGAAAGGGCGTGGAATTTAATGTAGGGGATCATGTATTGTTGCGAGTTGCTCCATGGAAGGAGTTACAAGATTTGGAAGAGAGGAAAGCTCGATCCACGATTTATTGGTCCATTTCAAATTCTTGGCCAGAAGTAGGAAATGTAGCCTATAGACTTGCGTTACCTCGAGTATGTCTCGTGTTCATAATGTGTTTCACATATCTATACTTCGTAAATATGTGAAAGACCCGAACCACGTTATTGAGTTAGAAACCCGGACGAGATAGCAGAAGACTTAGCGTATGAGGAGGTACTGTCAAGATCTTGGATAGGAAGGAGCATGTCCTACGCATGAAAAGGTCATACCACAAGTTAAAGTTTTGTGGAGGAATCATGCTATAGAGAAATGACTTGGGAATTGGAAAGCGGAAATGAAAGCGAGGTATCCTCACCTTTTCAAACACACCGAAGTGCGTCACGTCGATTTCGAGGACGAAATTTCATAAGGAGGGAGGTTGTGTAAGACCCAAATTTTTAAATAAAAAGGAATTTCCTTTATTTATTATTTTGAAATAGTAAGGGTTGATTTGATTAATGTGGATAGTTAAGGGTTAAATCATAAATATTTCAAAATAAGCGAAGTGGTTATAAAATATTCATTATAATTGGGGAATATTCGTTTGGTCGTGGAATATTAAATGTCTTTGTGGGGAATATTAAATGCTGATGGCGCGTGACCTTGTGTGGGCCCCATGCTTGAAGCGATTGGATGAAGAAAGCGACAAATATAAGTTGTTTTTAAATAACTTGGCGTAGTTATTCACTGATTATCTTGTTGGAATACCCGGTGGTTAAAAAACACACTAATCTGGCGTTGTTGAGCAGTAGCTTTGCAGTATTGCACCAATTATTGATTCTTACGTAAGAAGACACTACTCGATAATGGTTACGATAATTCTTATTCGATTTTATTTTATTGAGTTAATAATTGTTGCGTTGATATTTTATATTCTTTGTTGTTTTTGATAATTGTCATTTACGATATTTTTCATTATCGAAGCAATAATTCATATTATCTGAATAATATTATTAGATAACATTATTGGCAATGTCTAGAAAGTTACATCTAAGGAGAGGTTTGGTACACTAATTGCGCCCGATGAAGAAGAAATTCTTATTGGAAAGCCCCCTCTCCTGAGAAGCTGCTGGTTGTCGATATTGAGATTACGTAATATTATTTGTGAATAATTAATTATTGATTTATATGATGAGGAAAATATTGATTTTATGTGGATATAGATGGAGAAAATTTTAAAATGACAATTGTTGAAAATTAATATTTTATCTTTTACGATAAAATAATTCATTTAAATATATTATTTTAATAATATATTAATGGTGATATTTTTACAACGAATGTGGGATATATGAGTATCTGAGGAGGAAGAGTATTTTGTTGCAATAAATGTTTTAAAACATGTTAAACATGTCGGTGGACCCCATTTATTGGTGAAATTTGATTATAGCTTTTGTAAAATCGCTTGGTTTGTGGATTTGGTCAATTTCTATTTGGAATTTGGAAAAACTTTCTTCTGTAAAGTTGTAGAGAATTGAAATTCCTATAAAAACTCATGAGATTCAAATTTTTCTGATGAAAGGGCTATTTATTATGAATTATTGAAGTTAGAAGCTCAAAATAATTGATTTTGGGAGTTTAAAATATTTTTTGTAAGAAAAACGTTTTTTTTGTTGTAATTGAGTGGCTCACATGTGTTATAAATGATCTGAAATCAGATTTCTTAGGTGGGCTTGAATATTTTTAAGAAATATTATTATTTTATTAAATTTTATAACTTTGATGTTTCTAGCGATTTTCCTATAAATAGGGTCTTGGGTTAGAATTGAAAATCACACTTTAAAGCTGAAGTTTTCTCTCTCTATATTATCGAAGCGTATTCTTGTGAGTATTTTGAGTATACTTTGAGTATTGCTAGGCGGTGCAAGTTCCCTTGACCTATATCACGGTATTCTAGCTAGAAATCTTGATCTTTCGAGGTAAGGGATATTATTTTTTTCAGTAATGATATTATTTCTTGATATCATTATCTTTGAAATATTGATCTGAAGTTTTTATCAAATTTGGAACTTTTTCATGTATGGGGTTACTATTCATGGGTTCTTATTCATGAGTTCTTATTCACGAGTTCTTATTCATGAGTTCTTATTCACGAGATTCTTATTCACGAGTACTATTATGAAGCGTGAAGATGTTTTTTGTGGAATTTCTATCTTTTGGTGTCGAGAGTTACTATTCACGTATCTGACGGCACTATTATTCACGTATCTGGTACTATTCATAGAAAAATAAAATTTCTTCTTTTCGTCCAAACATCTATTACGGATACTAACTTTGATTGTATCCATGTTTTGATCATTCTTGAATTTTACACCACTATGATTATTTTTGAGGTATTTTTGGGCGTGGATAAAACCAAATACGAATCCTTAATCCTTAATCCTTGTCATTTTGTTTCACTAGATTCGTTTCTTTAAAAAATATTTTTTCATCATCCTCGGTCTTAAATGATGATATTATGGAATATCTTTGGCTTTTGTAGTGCAAAGATGAATGATTTCTTAAGAATATCTTTGGCTCAGTGCAAAGATGAATGATTCTGAAGAATATCTTTGGCTAGTAGTGCAAAGATGAGCAGTGTTTAAATGAACATGACGGTGATGAATATCTTTGGCTGTAGTGCAAAGATGAATATTTGATTCGGATGTATATTGATTGATGTTACTGAGGATAAAAGATGAGCGATGAACTTTTAAATTCATACATAGAAGATAGTAGTTTGCATTCTCTACTTAACTCTTCTAATGAATTATTATTTCATTGCGAATATTGATTTAAAATTTGTTGTCTATTGTATTCTATTATATTTTTCCTGTTGAAGACTAACGATAATTTGTTGTATATTATCTTAGTCATAATATTCTTTCTTGAGCTAGTTGAGCTCACCCTTTTTCCTTTGTTCCATTTTTCTCGGGAGGCGAGAATATAGCGAGTGCAAGTCGGGGTATGGAATGAAGGTTTTAGAAAGGATTGTTTAGTAGTCCTCACCATTTTGTAAAATAATGTATCGATAAATGTGATGAGGATTTATTTGAGTATAGATATTGTCTAGAAGATAATATTTGTATTCAAACTCACAGTTTTACTGTTGTAATAATAAAGTTGTAGTTGTTTCTGTACCATGTATTGACAACTCAGAATAGGTGATGTATACCTATTTTGGGGGCGTCACAGTTTATGTGTTGTCGTATTTTGCACGACAATTATATTAATGAAGTTGTAGTTATTTCTGTACCATGTATTTGGCGACTCAGAATGGGTTGGATGGAATGGACCTATTTTGGGGTTGTCACACTTGTCTCACATCTCAACCAGTGATCATATCCCTAAGCTTTGATACCAACTATGACGCCCCCAAAACATGTATACATCACCCATCTTGAGTCGCCAGATACATGGTACAGAATACAAATACAAACTTAAATATACAACATGAGCTGTGAGTTTTAATACAAACATTGTCTTCTAGACAACATTAAAACTCAAAATAAGTCCTCTATACATTTATTGTCACACTATTTAACTGAATAGTGAGGACTACTAATACTATCATCGGTCCATCACTCCGGTTTCGAGGCTCGTCATTTATATTCTCATTTTCTAAATAGAACAGTGAAAAAAAGGGTGAGCTCAACTAGCCCAGTCAGAAATATTATGACTAAGATAATGCAGAATAAATTATCGTTAGCCTTCAACTGTGTTAAACTGATACAATATAACAAACATCAAGTTTAACTGCAGCGGAACAAACAATCCATTAGAAGAGTCAAGTAGAACATAATGTTTACTATCTCCTCTAGATTTAAAAGTCCATCGTTGATATTTTATTCGTGTAATACTCATCAACAGTTATTTGTTATACTTAAGACAAATAGAACTTTCATCACTTGTCTTCACCTGAACCACCAAAGATGTTAGTTAAATTCATAATTCATAATTATAGTAATGTGAATTAACAGTTCCTTCTTGCCACAAATGCTTAATAGAACGTTTACTCAATATCCTTACCCCAAAGGCTGAAGATATTCAAATGTAATAACAATGATCATACCAATCAGTTGTCTATCTTTGCACTACGGGCCAAAGATATTCAACTATAAAACCAATGGTCATGATCATACCAATCAATTTCCTGTCAGTGCACGACGGCCAAACACATTCAACTGTTAACTAATGGTCATGATCATGCCAATCACATCATTGAATTATCCATGCACTACGGCCAAGGATATTCGTTAGTATCACTAGTGGTCATGATCATGTCATACACCTGTCCATCTTCGCACTACTGGTCAAAGCTATCAAACAACAGATCATCTTTGCACTACATGCCAAAGATATTCAATAACATATCATCTTTTTACTTCTGAGGCCAAAGACATACATTTATAAAACCAATAACCAACAGTATAATAAAGAATGGAATAATAAAAGAATTTCATTATGTATGCAGTACTTCGCATAGACAGGTTATTCCAACATAATAATAAAGAATGGAATAATAAAAGAATTTCACTAATAAGAAAGAAGGAATACCCCTAACGAGTACAACAAATAATATCACTTACCTGTGAAAGAAGAGTATTCCGACTGGTAGGGCAATGATATACTCGAAGAAAACTTGCTTACCACGCTTTCAAAGCTTTCTTAAACTCTAAAGAAATACGCTCAAGATTATAGAAGAAGAACTCTCTCTATAGTTTCTCTCTCAGAGTTTCGGTGAATTCGTAAGAAATAATGAAGGAATGAGCTTCTATTTATAGAAGAATGGATTGTATAGTAACTAATTCATGAGCGGTCAGATTGATTTACTTTTAATCGGACGATTCCATATTTAAAGCAAAATCTTTTAAATAAAATATAATATATTATATTTATAATCTAATAAAACGAATAACTTTATAAAAGTATTACATTTTATATAAAAGATTTTACTATACAAAATACTATGCAAACACTATGCAATCATTACTATCATAATAAAATATAATATTTTCTATTTATAGAATAACTTTATAAAAGTATTACATTTTATATAAAAAGATTTTACTATGCAAAACACTATGCATAATAGAATATAATATATTCTATTTATAGAATAACTTTATAAAAGTATTCTATTTTATATAAAAAGATTTTACTATGCAAAACACTACGCATAATAGAATATAATATATTTATTTATAGAATAACTTTATAAAAGTATTACATTTTATATAAAAAGATTTTACTATTAAAACTTTAAACCAACGACCCATATTGATTTACTATTATAATTTCAACCAACGGTCTGAAAAATTAGCACATCTCCTCATGGAATAATATTATACCCAAAAATAATTTGGATCGAAAATAAATATATTTTCGGGTGAATAGTACCCCGTGAATAGTACTTCGGGAATAGTAACTCGTGAATAGTAACTCATGAATAGTAACTCGTGAATAGCACTCCGACACAAAAAGTGCCCCAAATACTCGAGTGAATAATACTAGAGTGAATAGTAACCCGGTATTTTATGATAACTTGTCTACTTTGAAAAAAATTCACATATCACCCTTAACTTTAACCTTTTATCAATTTAACAATTTACTAAATAGAATAATTATAAGAAAATTGAATACTTTCATTTCATAAAATTTGGGGTCTCACACCTGTAACATCCATCAACAGTTCCTTTCCACAATTATATGAATAACTCATAATCATAATTGTGATTCTAAATTCCTATTCTCATCCAGGACGAAGATAATTTTCATCACCTATCTTTACCTGAAAATCAAAGATCATGGTTATACCAAATCACAATTCTGTTTATAATCATACTAATAAATTCATCTTTGCACTACGGGCCAAAGATATTCATTATCATTTCATCTTTGCACTACAGGCCAAAGATATTCATTAACAGTTCATCTTTGCACTACAGGCCAAAGATATTCATTATCATTTCATCTTTGCACTACAGGTCAAAGATATTCATTAACAGTTCATCTTTGCACTACAGGCCAAAGATATTCAACAACAAGCTATCTTTGCACTACAGGCCAAAGATATTCAACAATAATTCATCTTTGCACTACAGGCCAAAGAGAAACCATAGTCACGATCATACCAATAATCCACCCATCTTTACACTCAAGTCAAAGAGAAATTTCTTCACCAAACATGGATTTAATTTCAAGAGTAAGATTCATAAATCAACGATAATTTGGTTAGAAAAATAAAACCAATTTTATCGTGAATAGTACCCGTGAATAGTAACTCGTGAATAGTAACTCATGAATAGTAACCCCGATATGAAAAAGGTAGAAATTCCACAATAAAATTAATACCAATATTTCGGTATAATGATATTGAAAGAATAACATTTCTTAAACTTATAAACAATTTATTTTAATTATTTACACTTTTATTAATTAATGCATTTAATCATCTTAAAATGCCAAACTCATAAGATTTCATCACCGATAACCAAAACCCTCAAAAAATGCGTATATACCTCGTATAGGATTCTCAAAGCCATAAAATCATATTTTCCAATTTTCTTACTTCACATAACATATTTAATTCATTTACTCATAACTAGTCCATTTTCATGAAAAATACCAAATCAGTACAAACAAATTTTCTTTTATGGGATTTAGCAGAATATAGTCCCATATTGAACATATATTTTTATCGAATTTTTAAAATTCATTTACTATTTTTCATATGACCAAAAGCTACTAGAATATTTAGACATTTATCATAAAGCGTACTTTTGTCCAAAAATTTGAAATTTCTGAGTATATACTTACATTATATACATGTACTCCCAATAAAAATTTCACTAATTTTAGAGTTAACCACAAGGAGTTATAAGGGTTTACTTTTAAAATAGTCTTTTCTCATAAAATTCATAACTCCTAATCTATACATCCAAAAATAGCCATTTTTGGACACAATTTAGAAAACTCATCAAATTATCATTTTAAATTTTTCCAGAATTTTTGAAGGTTGGAAAAATTACGAAACTGAAAAACATAATAACCCTTAAAATCCTCACCTCAAAACTTGATTATTGATGGAATATCGGTATAAAATTTGAAGGAAACTTGCAGCGATAAATAGAAACTCACAAAGTATCTAAATACTCATAAAATCGCTCGATAATATAGAGAGAAAAGAGAAAGCTTATATTTCGGTGTGATTTTCAATTCTAACTTACCATCTATTTATAGGAAAATGTTAGCATCTTAGAAAGCAGACTTGACCTGCTACCTGATGGCTTTACCTGCTACTATTGCCACCCACCACATTTGAAATAAAATTCAGCACATTTCTTCATCAACCACAAGTGGGGTCCACTCAATTCTAAAATTTTCCATCAAAATCATTTATAAACTTAATTTTTGAATCAGTTACCTCTTAAAGATAATAACAAATTATACGTTAATTTTTAACGGTTCAAAATTTGTTGATATATACTCAACTTATATATGTATAACATATCCAAAAATCACAACGATCCAACGGTCGGATCAAAATTATAACTCACATGATAGAGCTTTAAGAACATCGATTTGATTTTAATACCTCGATCAGACAAAAATCTTGATAAAACACCTCAACATTAATTCCTTGATTTATAACCACATAAATAAATCCATCATTTATATCCGCATCAAATAAATATTTCTTTATCATATAAATCAATAATTAATTATTCATAAATAATATTACTGAGAATCCTGATTATGACGGTGGTGGTTCCCGGAAAAAGAGGATTTCAGATAAAGATTTCTCCTTATCGACGTATGATTAGATGACCAAACCTCTCCTTGGCAGAACTTTCTAGACATTGCCAATAATACTATCTAATAATATTATTCAAATAATATGAATTATTGATCGATAATGGAGATATTATGCGGTGACAATTATTGAAACAACAATAATATAAAATATCAACGTAGCAATTATTGAATCGATAAAATAAAATATTGAGCGATAATTCTTTGTAATAATTATTGAGTAGTGTCTTCTTACGTAAGAATCAATAATTCAAAAATACTGTGCAATATCGTGTGCTACTATGCAACCACGCGTATTACTGTATTTTAACCACCAGGTATTCCAACAGTCTTAACGGTAACAACTACGTCGTTATTTATAAAAACTCAAACTTGTCGTTTTCTTCATCCGACCATTTTCCGTTATGGGGCCTACAAATGGCTGCGCCATCGTACGAATATTCCCCGACAGAAAGAATATTCCACGACCAAACGAATATTCCCCGACAAAAATGAGTATTTTATAACCACTTGCGTATTTTGAAACCAACTAGGTAAAATAAAAGAGTGAGTAGAACCGATATCTAACATGGTATAGACTTCGCAAGAGTTTATGATTAACTTACCCGTGATAATTTCGTTTGAGTTCCTCGACAAACGCTCTCACTTAAACTACTGGATTTAACTTTGCTATAGGGTACATTCCACCCTTAAGTGCTTCTTCACATTCCTAATCCATGATTTGAATCATTACTCTTCGATCCATAACAAATTGGGGTTGACCGCTCTACATGGTAATTCCGAATTCGATATTGAATTCTCCCAATTGTTGTCCAAAAAGCAAAATCCATTTCATCTATTTTGGCCTTATTGAACCGGACGTCTTTTTCTATA
Source organism: Panax quinquefolius (assembly GCA_020205615.1). Classification (NCBI taxonomy): domain Eukaryota; kingdom Viridiplantae; phylum Streptophyta; class Magnoliopsida; order Apiales; family Araliaceae; genus Panax; species Panax quinquefolius. The sequence continues at coordinate 89,580,630 of CM035165.1, forward strand.
ATATCTACGCGTCGTGCGGCTTTTACCCATGCATCATCTATTCTCATTCGTTCAGTTGTTTCTTCTTTCATCAGAACTTTAATCATAACATTCTCAGATTCTAGCTCTAATATCTTATATTCTGCCAAAGAGTGCTTCTGTTCAAGCATCGCGCATCGGGTAACACAATTTTGAATTGTTACATCTCTTTGTTCCACGATCGCCTGCCGTTCTTCAGCCTGCTCTTCTAACTCATGAATACGATTTTATAATTCTAAATTTCGATCATAAACTTCTTCTAATAAATTATCCTCAGGTTCCTCTTCTTCCTCTTCTTCCCTACTCTCAGCTGATACCTCTGCAACTAGCTCGGGTGCAACTATTAGTTCTTCACTCACACGTAGATATCTCTAATTTCTTCTTCGTTTGACATCACATTAACCTGATTAGTGATTAAAGGTGTCTCAACGGTCTCATTCACTCCATTATTAACATTTTCAGCGGCCATTTCAAACACTGCCACAAAACAAGGGTTAATTAACATGTCACATATTATCCCTATACTCTGACCGACCAATTAAATACCAAATAAGCTTAGGTAGGTCATACTAGCGAAGGAATTCCCGTCTCTCCCCTCCTAGTTCTTGTCTCACATCTCGGCCAGGATCATATCCCTAAGCTTTAATACTTAGCTGTGGCGCCCCCAAAATAGGTATACATCACCCATCTTTGTAGCCTTGAACATGGTACAAAATTCAAATACAACTTAATTATCTGACGATCGTGTAAAAATACGACTAAACATATGTTGTGAGTTTTAATACAAATATTGTCATCTAGGCAATATACAAACTCGATGGGGTCCTCATTACATTTATTATCACACTATTTCACAGAATAGTGAGGACTCTTAATGCACCATCTAGGACCATCACTCTGTTTTCCCGACTAGTCCCTACTACGTTCTCATTTCACAGAAGAGAACAATGAAAGCAAAAGGTGAGCTCAACTAGCCCGAAGAAATATTATGACTAAGATAATGATAAGAATAAATTATCGTTAGCCTTGATAGTCTTAAAGCGATACTGATATAACAAACATCAAGTTTAGCTGTGGCGGAACAAGCAATCCATTAGAAGAGTCAGTAGAGAATAAAATCTACTATCTTTCATGATTTAAAAGGTTTTCATTACTTTTATCATTTGAGACTCGACAATAAATAATCCACATCATCAAATCATCCCGCACTACATGCCGAGGATATTCTTTAGTATCACGACCACGAATTATTCATGCGCACTACGGGCCGAAGATAATCGATGTTTTCATCAACCAGTCTGATCGTGTCATAAAACAATTCATCTTTGCACCCTTGGTAGAAGAGGATCCATAGCCATAATCATACAAAAAGCTGTCCATCAATGATACTACGGCCGATGAGGACTTTTACCACATCATTTGTAGCATTACGGTCGTGATTATCTACCGAATAATCACAGTCATAATCATACCAAGTCCATCCACTACTCTACTGCCACGAGATGACTTTCAACATAATATATACGTGAGGATGATGACAATGACATAATAATTTGATAAAACAAGTTCAAGAATTAATTTATCCGAGGAACTAATAAGCGTCAAATTGTCAACGTGATCTTTGCTTTGTGGAGTAAAAATTCAAGAATTCTCGGAAGAATATTTCCATGAAAAGATCTTTGGATGAAGCCTTGAATATCGAGGATATTCCACTAATTTTATGGGTATAGAAGTCAAAACTTTAACCAAATTTGAGTATAATAAAGAATGAAATAACAAAAGAAATCACCGGGCATGCGATAGGCCCTTGCAGACGGAGTTATTCGATAGAAGAATAAATAACGGAACGAATTAAATGCGTAAAAAGCACGGACATGATGTTCAACAGAATGATAAAGAATGGAACCGGTCGTGCGTAACGCACGTGGCGGAGCAGGATATTCTAACGAGAATAATAAATAATGGAACCCGGTCGAGCGTGTCACCTTGCAAAGCAAGATATTCAAGCGAATAATAAAGAATGGAATAACGGAAGAATTTCACCGTGTATGCGGTGCTTGGCGTAATGAGTTATTCAACATAATGATAAAGAATGGAATAACAAAAAAGAATTTCACCATGTATGCGGTACTTGGCATGGCGAGTTATTCAACATAATGATAAAGAATAGAATAAATGAAGAATTTCACTAAGTATAGGGTGGCAGCGTATATAGGTTATTCATTTGAATAATAAAGAATGGAATAATGAGAAGAATTTCACCGTGTATGCGGTACTTAGCATAAGCGAGTTATTCAACATAATGATAAAGAATGGAATAATAGAAGAATTTCACCATGTATGCGGTACTTGGCATGAGGCGAGTTATTCAACATAATGATAAATAATGAAATAAATGAAGAATTTCACCAAGTATAGGGTGGCAGGTGTATACTGAGTTATTCCAATGAGAATAATAAAGAATGGAATAACATAAGTTCTCTTCGTGAATACAAAAGAAATAATACCACTTACGAGTACAACAAATAATATCCCTTACGAGTACAACAAATAATATCCTTTCTTAGTAAAGAAGAGTATCCCATTGGCGGAAGCGATGATATTCTTGAAGAAAACTCGCAGATTACTATTTCAAAACTTCTTAAAACTACTAAAGAAATACATTTCAAGATTATAGAAGAAGAACTCTCTCTATAATTTTCTCTCTAGTTTCCAGTGAGTGAATTAAGTGAAATAATGAAGGAATGAGCTTACATTTATAGAGGAATGGACTACATAGTAACTAATTAATTAAGCGGTCAGGATTGATTTACTTTTAAGCAGACGATCCGATTTAATAAAATATTCTAATAAAACAAAATTTTTTAAATAAAATATAATATATTCTATTTATAATCTAATAAAGCGAATAACTTTATAAAAGTATTTTGTTTTATATAAAAAGATTTTCTTATCTGCAAAACACTATCGATAATAAAATATAATATATTCTAATTATTATCTACAATAAAATAAATAACTTTATAAAGTATTACATTTTATATAAAAAGATTTTCTTACTATGAAAACACTTATCTACGAGTAGCGATCAACATTTATCGTAATAAAATATAATATATTCTAATTATTATACAATAAAATAAATAACTTTATATAAATATTCTATTTTATATAAAAAACTTTTACATTTTATTACACTAATAATACTAATAAAACAAAATTGGTGACTTATCACGTAAAGATGATAATCAATACTGGTGTCTCTCCACGCCAGCGCGTATTCTTTATCTTTTCTTCTAAGAGTAGTTCAAGCGGTTTTAACGGTAAAACTTCGCCATTATTTTCATAAAAATATTTTTGTCGTTTTTCGATCAATCCGATAATAATTCCGTTAATGGGGTCCACTAATGATTGTCTTAAGTAAATCACGGATATTAAAAAACAAAAAGAATATTAAACCAATCGAATATTATCAACAAAACATATCTTTTCAAAATTTATAAATCTTGCACAATTATATATTATCTCAAATCACCACACCATAATATCAAAAAAATATTTTGAGAAAATTAAATATTTATTCATAAAAAATAAGAGGTACCATGATATTCAAAAAAATATATTTCGAGAAAAATTAATCTTTATTCATAAAAGTTGGGGTCTTACAATAATCAAATATAAATATGCAAATAAATATTAAACAAAAACTACTTCTACAAAATCATTGTCATACTATACCCAAAAGTGATCAAACATAATCTGCATTATTAATAATAAGGGAGATTATTTTTCAAATTCTTCAACAAAATTCAATCTGAAAGCGATAATGATGGTTCAAAACTAGAAGATAATACCGATGTAGATGAAGAACACAAGTTACAAGAATATACCTACTGAGACTGCAACTGCAACAAATCCAAACAAGAAAAGTGATGCACAATCAAAATCAAAGAATGAAACAAACCCCATTCGAGTTTCAGCGAGATTACGAAGTAGTAAGTTAGGAAAGCAATCACAAGAATAAAAAAAACTTATGAAGTGGTTCGTGTCAAGAAGCCTCTTTCTCTTTATCAGCTTAGATTTAATAGATAAAAATAAATTAGGGACATGGTTTATAATTTAAATTTTATTATATTAAAAATTGAGGATAATATAAGAATTATAAAATATTACTTATTTTAATTTTTTTTCCGTCCAAATCAGACCAATTTTGGAAGTTGGAGGGAAAACTTTGGCAGGAAAAGTGAAAAAGTTTTCTATTAATTTTTTTTAACTTATTAAAAGACTCATAAACATAAGAATTGAAATGAAAACTTGAATTTTTTGTCTATTTCTTTTCTTTTCTACCCATTTTAAAACTCAAAAACATAGTGTTAAGCAGTTAGGTATTCAAGTTAAATTTGTTCAATAATCTATCAAACTCTAACGATTCTTCTCTTTCAAGTTATAAACATAAACGAAGCTGCTATAAACTGGAAATGAAAAAGAAAATTGTAAACATATATTTTTAACTTTATGATTCATTACAAAGAAGTTTATTATATATCAATATTTTCCAACTATTAACTGAGTAATTTTTTTAGACATTTTATTTATTATTTATCATTGTAGTGATTATAATAAGAAAAATTCATATTAATTTTGAATTTGAAAGCGTAAATTGACTCATAAAATCAATTATAATCTTATATTTTGAATCGAAGGTTTTCCTTTTGCAAAAGTATATAGTCCATAAATTTGTGTCCAATTATAATTGCGAAACATATCAATTCATGAGATTGTATAAAGTTATAAAATAAACCTCACTTATTAAGTATCTTTCAAAATTATTATTATTAGAGTATTCACAACAATTTTTTTATCTTTATCCTCTTTCTAACATTTACAAAATAGAGATTCAATATTTTTACTATATACCCAACATATTCTTTATATTGATTCCTTAAATAATGAAATTTGAAATTTAAAAGTTTTAATAGTCAAAATATCAAATTAATAATAATCTTATAATTTATAAAAGAGAGTATTTATCAATTATATTCCCTTTGTAAAATAAATTTTTATTTTATTTTAAATTTTAAGTAATTTATGGAGTGAGTATTGAATGAATTGTAATTGCAAATGTACATAAAATCAATATTAAATTTTAAAAATTTAATTTGTGATATTTTAAATTTAAATTTAATATGATTCATTTAAAATTTGAAAATATTAAATTTTATAATTAATAGTACTTTTATAATATTTATAATTATATCGACATAAATTAAATAAATTTATATCAATTTTAAATTTGAATACGTTTGAAATTATTTTTTTTTTAAAAAGTCAATATTAAGTTTATAATTTGAAAAAGAAGTAGTAAAAAAATGTCAAGATGTGTATGATTGATGAGTTATCCACTTAAATGAGGATGTGAGATGTCATTTTGTATATATAGAGAACGGTCTTTTGATTCCCTCACACTGGAGAATAAAATTTTATATAGGGATTAAAATAGAGAGTCAAATAAAGATAAGAAAACTGTTGGATAATAATTTGTTGATATATTCTTCAAAATTGGGGATATAGAATTGATTAAAAAAACTGTTGTTAATGCTCTTAATACTTGTACAAGAAAAAAATCATAAATATTCACGATATATATCATTTTTCAAGTATAAATAAATAGTCATTTTTTTGGATTGTAACAAATAAAATCCTAATTCCCAACTCCCAAGGACTAATATGCACCATTTGCAATCAAATCTTTTGGTGTATCAACAGGTGTACCTTCTCTCCTCTAGTCCCAACCGTCTGATCACAATCAAACGTTAATCAACTACTATTAGCTCAAACCCTTTAAGGCAATTCCTGAACACCCCCGATTCCCGAAGCTTTGTAAACAAAAGTCTCCTTACCTTCTTTATCAAGCTTCCTAGGGTTTCGGTGGGTCGCTTTAATACCCCATCTAGGGATGCACAAAAGGCTCGAGGCTGCCTGCGGCGCAGTCTTGGTACAGCTTTGGGCCCGACTTGGTCAGCCGATCTGGTCGGGCTGCCCGTCGAACTGACGCGGAAGAACTTGAAAAGGCGCTTTTTTGACAAAAATCTGGCTTTGACTGGCCTTGGGCAGCGCGAGACCTTCTGAGATTTTTTATCTAATTATTTGTAATTTTTGAACTTTAAATTTATAATTATTCATCAATAAAGTATATATTTTTACTTATTCATGGTTGTAATTTATAAATTATAATACATTAGTTTTAATTAATACATCAATAAAATTTAAAATTTTAATTATTTATTCTTGATTTCTTGTTGATACATTTAATTACTATACATATTCAATGAATATAACTAGTTAGTATATTTAATATTAATAATAAGTTAGTTACTTAGTTGATTAAATATTAATAATAAGTTAATTTATTGTAAATACTAAAGTACTAATATTTAACAATAAAATTTTAGTAATATTCTTTGTTACTTTAATGTTAAATATTAACATTAATTAATACATCAATAAACTAATTTTAATATTAAATATTAATAACAAGGTTGTTTCTTGTAAATACTTAAGTTCTTCATTAATTTGGATATGCTAAATTCTTGGGGATTTATGATTTTGGTTATGTTTCAAGTATTACATTATACCAATTTAAATAAAAATTTCATAAAGTAATTTGAAAACTAATTGGAATTAATACTTGAGATATAACCATGTAAGAGTTTAATGATCATAAATGAAAAGATATATGTGTGTTTAAATTTTACAAAATATATGTCCAATAGATCCTAAAGACGTATTTATAAGAAAATAAATCGAAACTAACTTTATATTCAAAAAATAAAAGTGTAATCTACGAGTATTTAAGTAATCTGATATTTTCTACGAAGTGCATAGTAGGTATATTTAAGAAATCAATTTGTTTTATATTCAAGTTACATCTAAATTATATTTTTTTGTAATTTAAGATGAATATATTTATTTTATTCTAATCATTCAATTTATATTGGTGTGTAGTAGAATGTTAAAATAAAATAAATCTAAAAAATTTTGCATCATTTTTACAAAATTTATTAATTTATATTTTATTATTTATATTTTTAATATTTAATATGTAACATTAAAAAAAAGGGACCAGGATCAGCCTGGCAGGCGATCGGCCTTGGAGTGCATCTTTTGGCGCGCCGCAGGCCAAGCCTGGAGCCACAGCCAGAGCAAAGGTATATATATATAAGCCCAAGGCTGGCAGACCAGGCCTGGGCCTGTTGTGTATGCCTAACCCCATCCAAGATATATATATATATATATATATATATATATATAAGTTTTTGTTAGGGTTTTGCTATAGAAAAATCAATTACTTCGTTAGCAAGGGTTTTTGATTTGTGCTGCAGTCTGAATGGCGGGAGGTGGTTCTTCTAAGGGGAGCTCGAAAGGCGTTCGCATCGTTGTCGCCGGAGACCGGGGCACTGGAAAATCCAGTTTGATTGTCACTGCCGCAGCTGATACTTTTCCGACCAATGTCCCTCCTGTGTTGCCGCCGACGAGGTTGCCTGACGATATGTATCCCGAAAAAGTCCCTATTACCATAATCGATACCTCTTCTAGGTCTAATTCTCTTTCACTTTCCCGTATATGTATAATGTAACCGTTTGTATATATCATTTCATATCCTCTTTTTACTTTTTAAATCTCTACCTGCTGATTGTACTGTTGGGCTAAATTACTGACATTGGCCATCAGCAAACATAAAGTAATCTAATTTAATCAAGTAACTGCAAAATAACTTAAAAATCTTAATTTTTCTATTTAGCTTACTTACAAGGACTTGATATTGGTTATTCTATGATAGACTAGCTAATTGAATGAAACTAAATCACATTTTGAGATGCCTGGAAAGGAATTAGCGAATAGAAGCAAATCAAACTCCTTGCTACAATGAGTAAATTGAACTTAAAATTTCCACAGAAAGAATAATTGGAAGCTTGAAGTGAACATGAACTCAACGCCCTTTTAGATAAGTATTTGCGGTGAAGAAAATTCACTGAACACTTTGCTAGGAGTTAAAAATCTTTTCTTGTTAATTCTGATATTATACCACTGGTCAATGTCTCTGTGCACTTACCTTTCCGAGAGAATTCTTCACATCCTTGGCCACTATCTAATTGTGTTGGATTGTGTCCAAATAAATTACATGATTCTTCTCGTGGAAATTGTTTTTTTTTTTGTTAAAAATCACAATTCAGCTTATTTTTTGTTTGAATGACCCTGTCAGTTATATCACCATTGATCGTCCAGCTAAGATGATTGAATATGGGCTCATGTGTGTACAGTTTCATCTATCCAATTTTTCACTTATTCTAGGGCCTAACATTGTATGTTTAAACATACATACATATATTTACATGTATGTTTATGTGCGCACTTTTTTTTTTCATGCATATAAATATATATGTATATTACATATACTGTTTTAAGTTTATATTAATACTGTCATGAAGTGTATCTCCATGTCAGCGGAATTGTGGTGGTAATTGAACTGATGGGAATAGCACGTGTGTATTTCAGTAAACTTTATTTTTAATGATTCTATATAGTATATAAAGTACATATACATTCCCTTGAACTACTCTCATTATATGTGGCTCTACTGTGAAACTTTGTCTTCGATTCAGAGCTAATTATTGTTTCATTCCTAACATTCAGTGTAGAAAATAGAGGTAGACTCGCTGAAGAATTGAAGCGGGCAGATGCAGTTGTGCTAACTTATGCTTGTGATCAGCTTGCCACTCTTGATCGCTTGAGTACTTTCTGGCTTCCTGAATTGAGACGATTAGAGGTTTGTATATGAAATCAATGTTAGTTAATCAGATAGGATGTGCTTTTCTTTCCATTCAGAAAGAACTTTTCTCTCATTTAATTTATAAGCTTCAGGAAGCACAAAATTTGTCCTTGAAATGCAGAACAAAGAGCCTCATTAAGTTATTTTTTTTGCCTTATCATTTGTCTTTCTATGATATGTTTTGATATTGAGGTGGACTTTATATGTCTGAGCAGGTAAAGGTGCCGGTTATAGTGGTGGGTTGTAAGCTGGATTTGAGGGATGACCAGCACTCAGTTAGTCTGGAGCAGGTGATGTCACCTTTAATGCAACGGTATCGGGAAATTGAAACGTGTATCGAATGTTCGGCACTTAACCATATTCAGGTACAACTGAATTGCTTTTGTTTCAATGGGAATAAGCATCTGATTAACTTTAATACTTTCTTGGACTGCCATTGTGCCATCCACTGTTGCACTGTAAATGACATTGTGGATTGTAATGAGAGCTTACAAAATTCTTTGTTTGCAGATCCCTGAGGTTTTCTACTATTCCCAGAAAGCAGTGCTTCATCCCACGGCTCCACTATTTGACCAGGAAGCACTAACTCTGAAGCCACGATGCATTAGGGCTTTAAAAAGAATATTCATTATATGTGATCATGACAGGGACGGTGCCCTCAGCGATGTGGAATTAAATGATTTTCAGGTCTCATTTCTTGTTTCCATATGCTGTATGCTTAGGTCTTTTGTTTTTCCGAGGTCTATTATTGCTGTGCTTCTTGATGAGTTCTATTTTGACAAAGCTCTTGTAAGCGAGATTTTGAGATATTTAGTAATGATTGTAAACAGGTCAAGTGTTTCAATGCTCCATTACAACCTTCTGAAATAGTGGGTGTCAAGAGGGTTGTGAAAGAAAAACTGCCAGAAGGTGTCAACAATCGTGGTCTTACTCTTACGGGATTTCTCTTTCTCCATGCACTATTCATAGAAAAAGGCCGGTTGGAGACAACATGGACTGTCCTAAGGAAATTTGGTTATAACAATGACATTAGACTTGGTGAGGATCAGCTTCCTCCACCTCCAATTAAAAGAACTCCTGATCAGGTAATTAATTCCTGTTTTCTTGAGCTTTGTGTTTCAATTATCCATGTGGTGTCTCCTTGGGGACCGACACACTATGTTACACGAACTTTCACTTTGTGTAAAGTACCGTGTCCGACACTCGACACGCAACACTTGGACAATGTATGGATACTGGACACTTCATTTTAATGTAAAAAATGGCAAAATTGAGGAGTACCCGTCTCGAACCCTTCAAAATACCGTATCCAACTGGACACTCCATCCATCCGAGTACATGTAACATAGCCTACACGGTTTTTATCATATGCAAAGCGAAGATCCTCCTTATATTTGTCAAAATTACATGTCTCGAACTCTTCAAATTCTTATTGCTATGTAAATATGGTAGCTGGGGTGAGAGTAAGCGGTCTCAAGTGCTTCTAAAATAAAGATTTGAGCCCAACTTGTTGTGGACTTGGTTAGGCAGACCCTGTTTTTGGAGTTTTCTCTAGTAGCACGTGGAGGGAGGGGTGGAGTATTTTCTTTACTTCATTCAGTTTTGTATTTCAGATGAGCCAATCTCCTGTTTTGAGCATCATTCGTTTTATTTTCACATTTTGCCTTGTGCAAGAGCTAGATTGCTAGGTTGGAATGGTCTTACTGGATCACATTGATTGAACTTTCTTCATTATGACCATTTCAACTGTTAAATACAATGCATTTTAAGCTCATTATATGCCCAAAAAACACAAAAGAGTCAGATGCATTAGTTACATAGGTTTAGTGTATCGAAGGTGCTGGAAAGTTTTTGAAGTCCTATAAATAGGTGTATTTAAGCCATTTTGGAGATAGAATCAATGAATATAAAATTTTCGGAATGAAGTGTGATGCATCTTTTCCTTGAATGTGAGGTCCAAGACGCTAAGGGTATATTTGTTTGAGGGACTGGATTAGATAGGACTATTAGTCTTTGGGACTAACAGTCCCTCTTATATGGGTGATTATTTCTTTAAACCAGACTAATAATCCAGTCATGAATGACAAAATATCATTTTTTAATTCGAACTAATAGTCTAGTTCCATGCTCTAACCCCACAAACAAATGTGGGCTAAGAACCCTAGGTGTGAGACCTAGTTTATTTATCCCTTTGAATTTTGATCATTTCCTTCTCTTCATTTTTGCTCTCTTCTAAGTTTTCCTCAATATCAACTTTAGGTGCTGACTAGTAAGATCCTGAGTCAAATAAATAAAGAGAAAACTACCAAAAAAAAAATCCAGATATTATGACTATTATTACTCCCTCCGTCCTGAATTAAATGCCCAGTTTTGACTTTATTTGGCTCAAATTGACCATTTTTTAAAATGCGTTTTGTACCATTTTTGCCAAAATATAGGTGAAGAAATTATAACCAAAAGAAAGTATATACTATTTACTATTAACCCCAATTTTTATAACTTTTAAAAGTATATTTATATATGCTTTATTATTAATTCTAGAAATAGTCAATTTTGACAAAAAAAGTCAAAGCTAGGACTAGAATACTTCAGCTATCCGTAGGAGTGAAAGTTCAAGGACGAACAACAAGAATTATTAAACCAACTAGTATTAGGCAACTCAATAATATAATGATTACTAGCAATGGTTATAATTTAGAAGTCCTAAAGTACCAAGTATAATCTTCTCCTTCTTTATTTTTTTGTTCTCTTCTAAGTTTTCCTCAATCTGTCCACGTCTCCACGAGTATATCAACATTAGGCGCTGAACTAATAAGATCCTGCATCAAATAAATAAAGAGATACTACCTAAAAATTTCAGAGATTACAACTATACTTATAAGACTTCTGTAAGAGTGAAAGTTCATGGACGAACAACAAGAATTATTAAACCTACTTGTACTAGGCAACTCAATAATATAATGAATACTAGCAATAGTTATTATTTAGAAGTCTTAAAGTACCAAGTATAATCTTTTCCTTCTCTTTATTTCTTTGTTCTCTTCTAAGTTTTCCTCAATCTGTCCACAAATATATCAACTTTAGGCGCTGAACTAATAAGATCCCGAATCAAATAAATAAAGAGATACTACCTAAAAATTTTAGAGATTACAACTATAATTATAAGACTAGAATACTTCAACTGTTCATGAGAGTGAAAGTTCAAAGACGGACAACAATAATATTATTAAACCAACTAGTACTAGGCAACTCAATAATATAATGAATAATATCAATAATTATAATTTAAAAGTCCTAAATTACCAAGTAGCACACTTCCTTTCGATGTTCAGCTGTAGCCTAGTACAATAAGTTTGACATAATTTATAACATTTATACTTAATGGTGCAACCTTGATATTTATTTTCTCATCTAAATGCGTAAAGATTGCCATATAATTTGAGACTTGAGGAGTACTTCATTGAAATGATATGTTTGTCTTATGATCCTTTACGTCATTTCTTTGTAACTAGCTGTTCAAATTCTTTAAGCCATTTCCACTCTAACTAGCTGGCTTAATCTTTTCCGCACTACTAATGCCTACTTTTTTTTTTTTGTAGACTGTGGAGTTGACAAATGAAGCTGTCGAGTTTCTCAAAGAGACCTTCTCCACATTTGACATTGATGGTGTAAGTTATAGTTTCTGTTTACCAAATTCTTAAATTGAAATAAAGATTTGGTATGTGATTATAGTTTTGAATAGTCTTTTATTTTATTTTAATTATTTTAATTATTATTATTATTATTTTTTACTTTAATCAGAGTTTGGTGTTGGGTTCTAATGTTTTATCGTATGATCGTATGTACATATCATCATGTCTATGAAACTGTCAGTAGGATGTCAGTATAGTAATCTGGATGTCCATAATTACCAGTATTATGAGTTTAGGGTTTCTTCTTTTATGTTTCAGAAATAAATATGATTAAATTTACCTTACAAAAGAAAGCAGAATTGGATCTTGGTATTTTAGGAAGAAAGGGCTTTCTCATGAACCAGGTGGCAATCCTGGATAAAAGTTAATTCTTAATTGTCTAAAAAAAGAAAAGGAGGACTGAAGGAAGTCACACATGATTTATGAACTATCTACGATTAATGGAATTATGATTGTATAATAAGTCGATTAGATTTGGTTATTTTTACTGTTCATTTTGCTACATTGCAGGATTAGAGCTGTTTCTGAAAATAATAGTTTGTCAAATGTTATTGAATTAATGTGTTCTTATTACTTGTTACGAGGTATAAAGTTAATTTCATAACTTGGATTCTGCATTTTTTGTTGTGAGTTCTAAATATAATCTAAATCAAATTATCATTACTTGGTGTATACTGCTGCGACTTTTTAGTGATGGAGTTAAATTTTTTATTACCCTGTATTGTTAAGAGTTTAATTTATTGCACTTTTTGCATTAAATGGCTGTCTTGTATCTTTGAATATTTGGGAATGATGTTTGATTTTTATCAGGATGGAGCCCTTCGGATGGTCGAGCTTGAGGATCTTTTTTCTACTGCCCCTGAAAGGTAGTGTAGTTATCTTCAATAAGAACCTTGGTTTTCTTAATCTTATTTTAACACTTCTTTAGTTATTTGATGAAGTACTGTATGTTTCCTTAACAATTCAAGTTCACTTTTAAAAATTTGTTGTGAGGAAATTTGATTTTTTACTTTCTTGAAGATTCTCGCTAATGCGAGAATCCATATTGTAAGGAAGCTCTAATATCACGGTTCAAAGTTTCTACCAAAATTTTAGCACATCAAAGCGGTTTCGGCCCTTGCCGAACTACAACTTTGATACGAGTTGAAAAATCAAGTAAATAGTATGTTTCTGCAAAAACTTCGTCCTTAAGGCATCACGGAACAATTTCAGACCAAATAGTTGAGAAATTTCGGCATAAAGGGAGAAACGCCACACAAAAAAAAGGTTAATTTTTTTTAAATCCAATGCGTTATAACTAGTACCTGAATTGGTATTAAAAATAAAATAAAATAAATTAAAACTAGTATTCAAGTTACTATAACATATAAAATTATAATCAAACTACTTGGGAAAAAACAATTACATAATATATAGTACCTAAGTTAACTAAGTTTAATAATAATTATACCCATTTTACTTGTAAACAAAAAATAATATTTCCTAAATATTAAATAAATTTTTTTTACATATATTATCTAGTTAAGTATAACTTGATCCATCTTGTTGTTCTTATTATTTAGAATTTTTCATAATTTTTACTTTGTTTTTGAAATTCCTAACTAGCATAACGGTGTGTATCGCCCGGATCTGATACCAAACCTGATATCGATCAAAAAAAGACCTTGAGAAAATCAAAAAAAGACCTTGAGAAACATACTCCCCGCTACTGTAACTTTGAACCGTGTTTAAGATCTAGCTGAGAATTAAACAATTTGTATATCTAAGATCATGTTAGAGTTTGTGACTATAAAAGTTTTTTATATGCAAATGAAAATTATGCTCAGTCTCGTTTACAAGTTTACCCTTAGGAATCTCAATTGTTCTTTCAGACCTTACAAGCATACAATTATTCAACTCTGATACCAATCAACTCAGTAGACGGACGTGGTTATATTGTAATGCTTTAACACAAACGTTGATGGCTAGTGATCATATTAGCACAAACGTTGTAAAGTATTTGAATCCACGAGGAAGATAAAGTTATTGAAGAGAACTTAATAATAATTGTCAAAAGTTTGAGGATCCAAAAATTTTAAGATAACATATATTCAGCCCTAAATAACTCTCCTACGACTATTCAGAAAAGAGAAAATAATAAAAACCTAATTAAAGTAAATTAGAAAAGTAAGCCAAAAATACAAACTTATCCAAAAATTAATAAATTAAAACACTTGATTTCCAGTAAAAATAAATAAAAATAGATTAAATCTCCATAAATACTAAAATATTTGGAAATTTGAATCTTCATGGTTATTTATGTTTTTCCTAAAATAGGCAAATGAACATAATGAAGTACTCTCTTCAATCTTAATGCACCAATGTTACAATATTTTGACTTCTTTAGAGCTATGTTACATGGACTGTTCACTTTCTCCTAAAATATCCATGTTCGACACTCGGACGTCCGACTATGGAACTTGGAACCTATGGGTGCTGCACACTTCATTTTAGTATAATAAATTGAAAAAAATTGAGGAGAACTGGTATCAGATTTTTCAAAGTACCCGTGTCTGACCGGACACTCTATCTAGGTCCATGTAACTTGGCTTTAGAGTATCTATGTCGTTCAACTAGTTTTACTGAGCCAAAAATCAGCGGATGTTGTCGTTTGTGTAGCATATCATATTACATATGCCTCTTGGCAATATTATGTCAATGTGATATCATCATTTAGTTGTATAAATCAATTTAATGGCATGTATCTTGCTGTGTTCATTATGTACTGCAACAATGCCTTTTATATACTAACCTTGACGCCTGCTTCATTTATCATCAGTCCTTTTCGTGAAGCTCCATATGAGGATGCTGCAGAGAGAACTGCCTTGGGGGGGCTTTCACTTGATGGGTTTTTGTCTGAGGTATGGCAACGGAATTATTTTTTTCTTCATTTTTGTGCTTACTCGTTCATTTCTGGGACCGCATATCACATATGACATCTGTGGATATGATATTTGCTCAGATATAAATCTTATGCCCATGACAATTGATCTAATAAATTTATGCAGTTCAAATTTATACAGTCCTATATTTGGCCTATATATTTACACTCCTACATTTTAATTTTTAGCAGTCATACTATTTGAAAAATGTTGTTGGAACTATTATTCCCTTTCCCTTTTCAAGGTATTAACTTTGTCGTGTTTATTAATAAAACAAGTTTCCTTTGGCAGTTTCTTCTTTACTATCTTTCTGGAGCAGGGTGGGGACTAGTGAAGAGACTTAGCTCTTAGATAATCAAATTTCCAATTTATGAGATTGATCACTTCAATTGTTCATTGTTTAGGAATTTTCTAATAGCACCTATGATTTGGTTGCAAGTTTATTTTAGTGAAATCGTAGTTTCTGTCAGTTATGTTACTCTAGCATTTCTTGTAAGAGGGAGAACCAATTGTCAATTTGGTTATGTGCTTGCAGTTTTTTTATTAGTCTTTTTTGGCCAATTTGCTCATTTGGAGAAGTTTCGTCTTCTCCTAATCGTAGTTCTAATTATGATGTGATGAATTTGTTTATACATCGAAGGAATGCACACATCTACTAATTTTGTTGTGGTAATTTGGTAAATGTGCCAGCTGATAATATTTTTAATATTTCTTAGAAGGATAATACTAATTTCAGTTCTTTCTAGTTTAATATGGAGTTATTTGATTTACTTATTAACAGAAAGAAAATATAAAAGAGAATTGTGTGATATCAATTATCATGTTATAAATTTTTTAGTAAATGTATTGTCGCGCCAGTGCTATTTGTACTGATTTGTTTGGAATCATGGCTGCAAACATGTAACATGTCAACATAACTTATCAGAAAAGAAAGAAAAAAAGCGCATGTAATCCCCCCCTTTTCTTTTCTTAGAAAAATATCACTAGTTAGTCAGCTATATCTACAAAGGTTATTTACACATTGATTTATGTATTAGTCTCGAGTTTCTGACAAATATGTGATGGAGTGCAGTGGGCCCTTATGACTCTTCGAGAGCCAATTCGTAGTGTTGAGAACCTGATATATATTGGATATACTGGTGATCCTTCTTCTGCCATTCGTGTCACTAGGAGAAGACGTATAGATCGTAAAAAGAAACAGTCGGACAGAAATGTTTTCCAGTGTTTTGTGTTTGGGCCAAAAGAGGCTGGAAAGTCTGCATTATTGAATTCTTTTATTGGAAGGTAACTTCTGAATAAAAATATGAACTTATTTATATTAGTAAAATATATCTGATTTGAAATGTCTTACCATGGTAACTAGATTTGATGTGATCTCACACATGATACTTTCATCTAATGTTATGTAACTTGGAGGACATTTGTTGTTGTGCAATCAAAAATTGCAGGCCTTTCTCTGATGTTTATATTTCAACAACAGAGGAGCGTTATGCAGCTAATACAGTTGATCAACTTGGGGTAAGTTCCAGTGCATTCTGCATCACGGGCTTGATGATCCGGTAGAGTGTGCGGTGTGTCACTCCACCCGTGTACACACAAAAATCTTCTAGACAACTACTAAACAGCAATCTTTATTAGTACATATGCTTCTCATGCTTTTTTAATTTTTCCTATAGTTTCGTAACAGACATTAGTCCATTTTTCTATGTTATTTATTTTAGGTAAGAGAATGGAAGAGTTCATGTTATTGATTAACAATTTAATAATATGTATAAAAAATTTCAATATTTCAATACAAATGCCACAAACTAATTTTTACACACACACACACGTATGGTATGCCTGACAATGCTTTTTTCGATATTTAATTTTACATAATGTATTGTTGTAAGGATTTCATTCACAAATACTCGAGTTTAACTTTCAGAGTTTTAGTTATGATGATTAAAATACTGTATAACATGCACACCTTCATACATAATTTCCACAAAACTGCATAACTTTTTTGTTTTTTTTTTAACTATAGGTATCCTCTTTTGACATGTTACCAAATTTGGGGATAACAATGCCGGATACCCCACTGTTGGTGTCTCTGAAGTTTCTGCCCATAAAATATTAGAAAACAAAATGATTGTCAGCACCACACCACGAGCAATGCTGAGCGTGAATATTAACAAAATATGGACATTATGACCACTTTTATAAAAGATAATCTACTAAGATGGTGCATTTTATGTTTTTCACATTTATCATTATGATGTGATGATCATGGATCAAGCTCGTTAAGTATGTCTTTCTTTCCTGGACAGGGAAAGAAAACTCTTATATTGCGAGAGATAACTGAAGAAGGAGTTGGCAAATTGCTAAGTAAGAAGGATTCTTTGGCAGACTGTGACATAGCTGTCTTTGTATATGATAGGTAATTATTGCCTTTCTGATCATGTTATTTATTTTGATTGAGAAGAGTGCTTTTATTTCTAAGAGACCAGTCCAATTAATTATAAATTTATAATAGCATCAAAAACATCTACAGAACATCTGAATTCAATTCTTTATAAGCTGTGTGCAATATTGATCAACAAGAAGTGAACAATAATGTCTGATATCAAGTCAAAATGGATAATTTTATTATAGTTGTATTTATTTTTTTGAAGTAGCTTAAGATTGCTAATAATTGCTTCTATCTGTAGCATATCAAATTATAACAAGTAAACAATATCAAGTCAAAAAATGGATAATTTTATTATATGATCTTGAACCAACTTCAAATTATATAAAACATTTGTAATATTTAGTTTAATTTAAATTTATGTTTAGTTACTTAAGTTTTAATATGAATTAAATTCTTGAGTTTATAAATTTATAAATAAAACTAAAACGTTAAAAATATATTAGAACCTTGAACAATTGCATTATTTGTTTTTTGAACTTTATATTGAATGTTTGAACTTTAAGCAAAAGGGTAATATAGGGATTATAAAAGATTTGTTTTGTTTGGATAAATTAGTTTTTGTGTCCAAATCCTTTTTGAACACAGAACTTTGGCTAGAAAACCTTATATTGAAAGTATCAGGATTACAAATGATTTTATTTAGCTTTTTTTTCTGCATTTTTGAACATATATGGCAAAGTATAAATTTTTTCTGCTTATATATCCTTAAATTCAAAATCAGATTAAAGTGAAAGCAATAAACTGTATTAAAAGTTTGAAGGAGTATAAGTGGAATGCAAAAATAATTAGTATAATTAGCAAGTTTCTCTTACATTTTTGTTGTATCTTTTTAACATCATTTAGATTTAGAGAATTGTGTGATTATGAAATTTTGCCATAACTACTTGCAGCTTCTCTCTCTAATGGTATAGACATTTGTATATGTAGTATCATTTGGAAAATATTATGATCGAAGGACTGAAGCCTTTCTCTGCCTTTATGAACTTCCATTTCATTAAGAATGATAATTGTTCTAGAGGTGGCATGATGAGTTTGAATGCATAAACCATCTGATACATGCCATATTGTAAGTGTTTAATTTCAGCTACCATGCTTAGCATTATATATATCTTGTAAATTAGCAATCCAGAATGTAGACTGAGTTGAAACATCTTGTAGTTCAGGTTGTATGAGGAACTCATGGTTGTATATTGTGAAGGATTGAAGTGAGATCTCTCTTGTACTCTCTGTCACTCTCTACACACAATTAAATTACTAGTGTTAATTGGTACCTTTCCTACAACCATTGTTGTCATGGGCTCCACGGTGAGATGCGTCGGTAATCGATTGCCAGGACGCCTAGGCGACAAGGCGCTGTGCTGTATCTGTATGGCGCTGTATCTGTATGGCGACATGGCGTTGTGTCCGTATGGCAACAAGTCATTAATAGTGGTGCAATTTATATATTATTAATTTTACTTTAAAAGTATATTGAGCAATAAAATTTTATATACATTAAAACTCAAAACATAATAACTAAACAATTTAAAACACAATAATATGAATACTTGACAATCAAAATTCAAAAGTAAAACACTTGACATTAAAAACTAGTAGAACAAGTCAACAAATACCACGTAGAAAATAAAGAATCAATCAAGTTATCTCCCATCATACATTAATAAATAATAAAATTACACCTCATAACAAGTATGATGAGTCAAAAATGACTTGATCACTTAACTTGGGAGTTGGGCCAGCTACCAAGGCATGAGCCTTGGCAGCGTGTTGCCCTTCTCCAGCGCCAGGGCGCTTAGGCGTTGGCTAGTCGATGCCATGACAACTATGTCTACAATAGTTTGAAAGGAGGCTTCCCTGTTCTGGCTCATTGTTGTTGTTAAAGACGTCATATTTGAAATAGATCTAGAGTTGGTTCAGATCTTTCACATGAGAAAAGGATGTAATGCATTTATGGTCTTCAACTCTAACCAATTTTATCTGATATGGTGCTGACGATAAAACTTCATCTATTAAATCTATCAATAATTTTATTGGTTTAACTAGTCTATTACAGACATTAAATCAATTCTTTACCTCCATCCCTGGATCGCAACATCTTTCCTTAATATTCACTATTATTATACTTTATAAAAACTCGTTTATTTAAAACTTACAACACAATCTTTATTCCAGAATTGTACACTTTACAATTTTCTATTACATTTCTAAGTTATATAAATTATGACTCACAATCCAACAATAACCCTTCTTCTCAACTTCAACACCATTTATCTAATATAGACTTTCAATATTAGAAGCAGTCAATTCTCAGTAAAGAGAGGCTTTTCGATAAGGACTTCTCCTTATTGGCGCGCAATTAGATAATCTCCCCTTTCATCAACAAAACTTTCTAGACATTGCCAATAATGTTAACCTAGCATAGTTAGATGACTCCTACATTTACTAGTTTAAATGTGCAGTACACAAACAATACATTCTTATAATAATTCCCAACTCTTTTAATCACATCTCCAAAGTTATTACAACTTCAAGTTCTATTACATGAAAAGAGAACACGATAAACGCGTCTTATAGGGCCTCCCGTAGCTCTACATATAGACTCCTACACGCGTAGGGGATTCTTAGCAGCTTCGAAGACAACAATAATAATTTCTCTTGACCTATCTACTCTTCTTTCACTTTCTCTTTACTGTCAGATTCTACTAGTAATTCTTCCTTAACTGCAAATACGATTTTATTCGCAAGAATACGCACAAATGCTCAGCAAGTCTAACAGATAACACATTTTACACTTCTCAAGTTTATACAAATAATAGAGTTCACACTACTCAAGTTATAAGGTTCACACTACCCAAGTTTATAGAGTTCACAATCCTCAAGTTATATAAGTAATTCATATATCACAACTAACTTCACACAACTGAAATTCTAAACAGTTTTATAGCACATCGTTGCACATAAAAACAATTAGAAACTTGCATATAGTCCGAAAAACTAGTCTGATTCCGCTTCTATAGTTTACGCTAGTTTTTGTATCTTTCGGTCAACCTATATAATTCACGAGATCGACATACAATTTAGTCAAAATATGACTCCTTACTTTACTTCACCTTAACTAGCCTTGGATATGAGTTTTATTTCATAACTTTATCTTTTATGTCCAATTACCAAACACTTGACAAAACAAGCTTCGGAAAAACTCGGACAAAAGTATTCTATAAGTGTAGCGCTTGGACGCCCTAAGGCATCGCCCAATTTTCAGCTTTGTGCAATTTTACCCTACTTGATTCAAGCATGCATAACTTTCAATCTACTTGGTATTGATTCTTTTTCCTACGCGTTCGTAACTTCCCACTCTATAACTTGGATATTCATTTCATGATCAAATCCAAACATATGAGGCTGCACACCTCTTGCAAAAACTACTAAATCTAGGTTTTACATAGCTTAAATCTAACTTTGGTTGATTAAATTGTCTAAGGCACTTCTTTAGCAAATTTAGCATACTTGATGATTTAATTAATACTAACATACAATCATGATTTATTTGATCCACAATAGGTTTGTCTAATAAATCCATTAGGTTGCTTAGTCTATCAAGTTTTACTACTTATATATACTAACACACATCTTCATGTTTTACACCATTCATTTAGTGAATTAAGACATCGCTTAACTTAGCTTAACATGCTATTAACATACAAATTATTAACTTTAGCATGCTATACATCGATAAATTAACGAACCACTACAAGTCATAAATTACCTCTTGAAATTGCAAACTTTACGTTTAACTTGATTATGTAAGACCTTAAACTCCTCCTTCAATTAGCAATTGATCTTACAATAGTTCTCTCTTATAATTCTTGTGAATTGGTGAAGGAAAATAATATGGCATAAGGCTTCTATTTATAGGCAAGCAAGATCAGGGCATAAGGGTCATCTAGCCACAACCAACCAAAGTGGCCAACACCACAAACAAGAAATGAGGCCACATCTCACCTTTCTATGCTTGACAACACTAAAGCAAATAACTAATAAGCCACGTCTTACCTCTCAATACTTGACAACACTAAAGCAAATAATCTAATAGGCAACATCTCTCCTTTCATTGCCTGACAACACACCAAGAGCTAGCAAAACTCAATTTGGTGACTAACTCTTCAAAGCAAGTATCAATACTTACAATCTTGTAAGCCAAAATATCCCTACTTTCTCTACACCCTAACCGGATCCCACTTAATTTAGTTATTCCAAACTTAGTTTAGTTATTCCAAACTTAGTTTACTTTCTAGTTAGCTTCTAGTTACTTTACTAACTAATCCAGTTAGCCAAAAAATATTGACTTTCTTAAAGTTGACTTTATGTTTTATGAATAGTGATTTCTTAGTTACGATTTACAAAACAATTCTATAATCCTACACAATGAAACCACACACATTCAATCACATAACACATAATTTCAATCACAAAAATATCCTTTATTAATCATATAAGGTTACATTACAAGTCTTAAAAGGATACGGAATATTACATTCCGAACTCCTCATTGCCGGTACTTAATGAATTGAATTACAGAGCCCTATTGGTTTCATTTCTACATCCATGCTGCACTAGTTTTATTCAAATAGTATTGTATTATTGCTCAACAGTCTGACCTTAGGAAATAGAGTTGTTTATTTACTAGTACAAAATGGTTTCTAATTATTTTGTTTCACACCAATACCCTATCATTTCTAAGAACACAAATTTTTTTGAACAAGTTTCTTAGATCACATAATGCTGTTAGTTGACACATACATGTATCATCTTCACTTTGCATGCCCTAATGTTTGGATTGTCCATGCCAGTATGTTCATGCTTCATTCTAAGCAGTGTGCACTTTTAGTTAGCTGCATGACTTTTATGTTGAATATCCTGTTAAATCTTTCTCTCTTTCAGTTCTTATGAGCCCTCATGGAAGAAAACAACAGAATTGCTTCTGAAAGTAGCCAGTCAAGGAGAAGCTACTGGTTATGAGGTGCCATTCCTGATTGTTGCCGCTAAAGATGATCTGGATCCTTATATGACAGCAATACAGGACTCAACCAGGGTATTTATATTAATCCGTGGTTGATTTTTTATGTTTCAATATGTAATTAGCTTGATTAATAGCTTGTGTTCTTTCCAAACTCAAAGCATTTAACATATTTTTGTAGGAAGCCACTTGTTGTCATGGTGCTGGTTTTTAAAGTTTGTTTTGCTCTGTTGGCAAGGTTTGCTGGAGCTTAATTGTTTGCCAGCTCTTTTTGATTTTATTTGGTTTACTTGGATTACTTTGCCCAATGATTTTGAGTATTAGGATTTAGGGTGTATTTTTTTTCCTTTGACATCTAATAAATGTAGTCTGATCAAAGACAAGATGAACTTTGGTTGTTTCACTACAATTTCTAATTTGATAAGATTAGGTGGTATTTATACTGCAGGGTAGGAGTTATAATATTTCTTCTGATTAGAAGCGCAATACTGTCTATTCTAAATTCAACAATATTGAATTTGGCAATATTAGTGATTTTCTTTTGTCTTGAGAGTTGGAACTCTTCTTTGATGAAAATCTGTTTAACTCCTTTCTTTATAAGTTAGAAAGGGCATACTATAGAAATGAAAGAATGGCTACAAAGCCTTCACAGTAATTTTTCATTTTAAAGTTTCTACTAGTGATAGGTTGTGTTTTCTACACTTTTAGATATGGACCAGTAGCTCTTGAAAGACCCGACTGACATGTTAAATTTGTTTTTAGTTAAATTGTTCCTTTTCAATTCACTGTTTGGTCGAGCTGTTGGTTAAACTTGACCATTCTGAGAATTCTTGTTTTTATAGGTCAGTCAGGATATGGGGATAGATGCTCCTATACCTATCAGCACAAAGTTGGGAGATTTTAATAATGTATTCAGAAGAATTAGTAATGCTGCGGAGCACCCTCATTTGAGCATTCCTGAAACTGAAGCTGGGAAAAGCCGCAAGCAGTACCACCGGCTTATTAACCGTTCTCTCATGTTTGTTTCAGGTATATCTTTATAATATGAGTAGTTGAATTTTTTTGCTATAATCTCTTGTTGGCCTTCAATTCTATTGGAACTAGTAAAATCTGGAAGTTTAAAATGTTTATTTGCTTTTTCTTAAGTTGCTTGAAAATCGGACATTATCCTGCCATGACTGATTTCCTTAAGTTTCTTCAGAACATCATAAGAGTATTGGCGTGGGGGTGTGGGTGTGGGTGTGGAAGTATTCACCAAGTTGTTCTTTAGTTTTTTGCCCCTTTAAAGACCTGTAAATAGCAATCATAAGTTGAGACAACAGTCATTTGTAGGTTTTCGGTTAGAACACCCATCTTTAACGCATCTATTTGTTTTTCTTTATTATCAACTATGATCTCCTTAATATGGTTGTATGTAAAGTCACCAAATTATATACTTCCCGTTTTAAAATATATGATCAATAATGACTTTTTGAAGTCCATTTGAAAAAATTTCAAATTCAAATTTGATATAAATTATTTAATTTTAAACAATACAAATACAATTACTACTATTATACGATTTATTGTTATTAAAGGTTTATTGAATCACATCAATATTGAATTTGAACGTATCTCAGTTTGACTTTAAAAAGTCAAAATTGATGACGGAGTATTTTAGTTTTGGGGCTAAAATTACCTATCAAAAAACTAAATAAAACTTGCAATATATTCTAATCTTGGCTTACTTTCTTAGACGATTTTTGTTGGTATATAAATCAATTCGAATCTTGATACTGCGTGAGTTTAGTTTTTGCATCATAATATAATCTTTTAACATTTGGATTTCCATTCTACATCACAGTTGGATCTGCAGTAGCGATTGTTGGGCTGGCAGCTTACCGCGTCTATGCTGCTAGGAAGAATGCCTCAAGTTAAAGAACTTAGGTTTGCAAGTCTACATTATCTCAGTAATCTGGGACCAGTCCCAACTATTGTGTTTTTCCCAAAACGCCCTTTTTATGTAGAAAACCTGAATTTTTCTGCCGACTTATTTCACCCATATATAAGTGTTTTGGGTGGAAGGGTGTCCCAGTTTTAATTTATTGAGGCTTGTAAAGTAATGCTTGTAGGGTTTTACTTTCAGAATTAGTGAATGGATTTTTTTTTGAGTGGATGGATGGTTTGCCCGATTAGAAGAAACAACTAATGGTGATGTGCAATAATAATAATTTAAAAAAAAATTGAAATATTTTGTACAAGTGTGCCTGCTGTCGGTCCTTTTGAGTTGCGTCGCACTGAAAACATATTTTATCATTTACTAACCGAGTTTTCCGATGAAATCATGGATTTTATGCAAGTTTGATTGGAATGGCCAAAAAATTACATGTTGTGCGTTCATGTGGAACACAATCATTTGCCGAGTAATCAGATGCTGTTTCCTGTGAGAATACAAGAAGTTCTAGAAACAATGGCATGATATGTTACTAGTAAAATATCAGTTTTTTTTTTTTTTTTTTTTTTTTTTTGGAGTGGGGGGTGGTTGTGTATTTGGGGTTGGGGTTATGAGATGGAACTAATTACTAAAATCTTGATATTAAAAATGGATACTAAATTATACGTGTACGGCAATAATTGGTTATAATCACTAGATAATACACATTATCTTGTAAGTTAGCTTTTGTAAAATGTTTTTTATGTGTAGCAAATTAGTACTCCAGTACTCGGTGTAAACTATCTCAAAAATAAATATTACTAATTAGAGTTTTATTAATTTTGAACGAATTTTATCAATTTTGAGTTTGAAAATATTTTAAATAAACTTTTAATCGAAAGTCCTAAATATCCAATTAAACAGAAAAATCTTGAAAAGGAAATCTATTATAACAAAAAGTTTTTTACTCGCAACATTTTCCATCAAATTTTAACTAATGTTTGTGTGACATGATGTTGGAGAACAGTTAATCTTTGCCTGCCTGATTAGCATTTCTTGGCTAATCGGTCTATATGCAGGTTGTTGCGCCATGTTGGTCGAGCTGTGAGCAGTATTTGTTAAAAGTTTCTACATCTACATGTAATCTGAAGTCTATACTGGCCAAGAACTTCATCTCCAGCCTATTCATTTCTTCAGTGCTGACTCCTCCCAGTTTAGCATAATAAGCATTGTTGTAGCCCCTGCAAATTTCATGCACAACAACAACATATTTCCAACTAAACCAGCTACTCAAACAGTTTAACATAAAAAAAAAGAAATACAAAGAATACTTACTCATCATCCATGTACTTGGCAGCCAACATTACGCTGGTTATCAGAATCCGATGAACATTGAGGGAAGTTAAACAAATACCCATTTGTTGAAGAAATTTCTCCATATAAATGTATGCAACAACAAAGCAAGAAGGGCTGCAGCGCGCGTACTTAAAGATTCGCTCGACGTACTGTTGAATGCTCAACGCAGGCGCTCTTGAACCATGAAAGATAGTTATTACATCTCTCCCTCCTCCTCCTGGTGACGCCTTGACATTCTTTTGAATGCTTCTTTCAAGAACTGATGAAAGAACTGATAATATTTTTGGAGGTTCTGAAAAAAGTCTTATTGCAACTTTCCAATCCTAATTTTACATAAATTGATGACCCTTTTGCCTTGCTGTTGAGGGATTGTTTTCCCATGTCTTGTTACGCCTATGCAAAGATAGATAAATAGATATATAGAGAGTAAAAGTTTAGCCTCGTGTTATTCTATAGCATGATGATAAAACAATTATGTGTGAAGAATATATTAGAAGATACTTAAAACTGCCAATCAAGTTTTTGTCTATCTCCCTCTTTTGGCCAAATCTTTGTGCCATCTTTGGATTAGATATTATTCGGTACCAAAGAAATAGTTGTCACACCCCCAATAACACTAGTAGTCAAGTAGACTTGATGGATATGGTCGGTTATATTCTTGTTTAAAAACATGCGGTTTCGCATGCTATTCAATCTAACTATTCACTAGAAGCATACAAACATGCCTTACACAAATTGTATCCCTTTTGTGTCAAAATTATAAATATATTTACCTAGTCTCTATTGGCTCAATGATAAAACAACTATTCATAAAACTTTATGTTCATTCTTGTCCAAGGCAGGGATGTTAAGATTTTAGCTAACACTAGCCAAAAAAAAATTTATAAATAAATTTAAATTGACACAACTTTGTTTGATTTTCGTACAAATAACTTAATTATTGTAAACTAGTTAAAAAGATGTAACAACTTGATTCAAATTTGTGTTAAGAATAAGGATCAATCAATTCACTTGAAAGAAAAAAATCAGTTGGGTCATCTTGGTTGACCATAAGTTAACTCAAAATTCATGCAAATATTGATACTTTTGGTAGTTGAGTCGAGACCTTACATACAATACAATTAATTCCACATATTTTGATATGAGATTGGAGAACTATAAAAGTACTACGAATTATCATATTTTTTTCTTTTAATTTAAAATAATTCATAGCAGTTTTGAATTTTAAGATTTTATAAATTGTTTTCAAAGAGAGAGGGCGGGGGAGTATTTTTGAATTCTGTCAAAATTAACTTGCAGGCTGCAGCTTTAAGGGTAAAAAGTGTCTTTAAACCTATTTTATTTGACCAAGTATATATAGTATTAATTAAAATTACATGAACTTTATATCATTTTATAGAACTTTGCTAAATAAATATTTAATTATGGCAGTATTCACAATTTTTTTGCAAATTTTATGTATAGAGGGCAAAAGCATAATTTTATAATGACAACAACCTAGTGGGAGGACAAAGGATCACGAAGTTGAGGACAAGGTCCTAAGAAGCCACCACACCGATCTCCTAGCCGTAGACTGCTTAAGGTAACCTAATTGACTATCCCGTATATTCTGGAAGATATTGTTCTGCCTTTTGCCTCATCTACCCGGATCCGAAAATGGTCAAACTTGGCGCCATTGCGTAGCCTTCGAAAAAAGTTTTTCGAAATGATACGAACATTTCAGCAAGTAGCGCAACGATCGAATGCACGAATTTCGAGACTGTGGGACCCACATGGCCCATCCGCAGGTGTACCTGCGACTGGCTTCAGGGCCCTATATATGGGCATCAACAACTCATTTGCAAAAGAGAGCTCATTTGTTAGATCTAGAGAAAATATCATCTAGAGAGAGAAGGAGCTCGGGAATCACATTAAAAATCATTAGATCAAGTTAGATCTAGTATTAGATAATCTTATATATCTTCCCTATGATGTGTTTGCGTTTCTACCCTTTTGTCTTTCGCTATGATGATTGGCGAGATTTTAGGAAAAGACCAACATAAATGCTGACGAATTTGAAAAGATTGATTTTAATGATTGGGCCGAATTAGACAGTGTCATAAGTTGGTATAAGTTCAAAGGGATGTACCAACTCATTCGGATTTTAAAGGGTTTCACAATATGGCCCAATATGTGACTCCATAAAATTGTCCTGAAACCCGAGATTCATAGAGTTCTTGGGTTTGCTCAAGCAAGTGGAAGGTGTTAGGCAGCCCCCGACTTCCGTGAAAACTTAGTTAACGCATCTTGTTGATTTCCTAAGCATAAAGTGTGTATGTGTGTGTGTGTGTGTGTGATTTAGAGAAAGCTTTTGACTTTATTTGACTTGTGTTAAGTGTCTTGATTTTAAGAGTTGTTCTAAGCCTTGTTTTAACCTATGAGCGGCGTTATTTTGAAAGCAGTGTTGAACCTCTTTGAACCTATGCACGAAGGATTTGATTTAAAGAAAAGTTCATTTTTAGACAGTATATTAAAATGATATTTTGAAAAATAAGGTTTTCAAATCTTTAGTCAAATAGGAATCGAGATCCTTTGGTACTTTCGATTATTTACCTTAGATTTGTCTATCCCCGAAGCGCTTTATTTTTTTTATAAACTCTTTGTTGTCTTGCTTGAAAATCGTTTTGGGTGATAATGCATGAAAGAAAGCATCAAAAAGGGTCGGGCCATCCCCGTACATGAAAGCCGTCTCGATAGACCCGAGCACCCACAATCACAATTTTTCACTATCACGAGGCCTTAAATCCGATCCATCGAGACGAGGCCCTCGAAGTCGTTTTAAGGTCCAATATTATATATACAATGATTTGCGCAGTTTACTATTACACTGTAAACAAAAAGTCCATCATGAGAATCTAGTCGAGATCTGATGAGTGGATCTCAACCTCGGGATTCCTAGGCTCACATTAACATGATTGAATGTACAAATATAATGTATCCTAAACTCGCTATCAAGTGATTCATTGATTGGAATCCCTAGCGTGAATAGTTAAGACCCCCTCACCACTAGATATAGATATAGGACTTTACGGAGTGATCGAAATTGGTTGAAAAACGACTAGATCTAACCTAGATCTGAGCCGATCTAGCATAGAGGTTCGAGCTTTGAAGCTCCAGAACCGGTAGATCTAGGTAGATCTAGTAAAAGGACTTGATTTCTAACTATAAATATATACAAAATAATCGGTAAAATAGATAGCTTTACCAACCAACACACAATATATATACACAACAAAGTCTATTTGACGCCCCCAAAATAGATCCACACAACCCATTCTGAGTCGCCAAATACATGGTACAGAAAACAACTAAAACTTCATTATTACAATTGTCGTGCAAAATACGACAACACATATGCTATGAGTTTAAATACAAATATTGTCTTCTAGACAATATTCAAACTCATAAGTCTTCATTATAATTATTGATACACTAGTTTAAAAAATAGTGAGGACTGCTAAAACAACTGCCCTGAAACATCAATCCACACCCCGACTAGTTCCCGCTATATTTTCGCCTCCTGAGAAGAAAAATGGAACAAAAAGGAAAAGGGTGAGCTCAACTAGCCCAGTAAAAAATATTATGACTAAGATAATGAACAACAAATTATCGTTAGCCTTCAACAAATCAGATAAAATATAATGGACAACAAGTTTTAGATTAATATTCGCAGCAGAAATAACAATTCATTAGAAGAGTTAAGTAGAGAATGAAATCTACTATCTTCTATGATTTAAAAGTCCATCATCAATATTTTATCCCTGTAACATCAATAACTATACATCTTGAACAAAATATTCATCTTTGCTTTACGGGCCAAAGATATTCATTTGTATCACCAGTTGGTCATGTTCATCTCAACACCTGTCCATCTTTGCACTACGGGCCAAAGATATTCATCAGGTAAACATTCATCTTTGCACTACAGGCCAAAGATATTCAGTTATATCATCATTTAGGACTGAGGATGATGAAAAATATTTTTAAGAAATGAATCCAGTGAGATTAACGGAAAAAGATTAGGGATTCGTACTTTGGTTTATCCAAGTTCAAAAAAACTCCATAATAATCAATTGTGGAGCAAAATCCAAGAATGAAGATCAAAACATGTATACAATCAAAGATAGTAATCATAATAGACAACTTGGACAAAGAAAAGAAAATTTCATTTTTTTGTGAATAGTGCCGTATACGTGAATAGTAACCCCGACACGAAAATGTAGAAATTCCACAAGGAAAATCATACTTCGTGAATAGTACTTGTGAATAGTACTGTATTTGTGAATAGTGCCGTATACATGAATATTACCGTATACATGAATAGTAACCTCCACATGAAAAGGTAAAAATTTCATAATAAAATTCATACCAATATTTCGGTATAATGATATTGAACGAAATAACATCATTTATGAAGAAAATAACATCCCTTACCTAAAAAGAATAGTACTTGTGATGCCCCCAAAATAGGTATACATAACCCATTCTGAGTCGCCAAATACTTGGTACAAAAATCAAATACAAACTTCTTTTATACAATACGACAAAACGTAGCTGAGAGTATTTACACAAATATTGTCTCATAGACAATATCCAAACTTTAGTTCAATCCTCATTACATTTATTATCACACTAAATAGTGAGGACTGCTAAAACAACCATCTCGGACCGACTAGTCCCGGTTACGTTCTCATTTCTTGAAGAGAACAATGAAAGCAAAAGGGTGAGCTCAACTAGCCCAGTAAAAAATATTATGACTAAGATAATGCAGAATAAATTATCATTAGCCTTCAACAGTGTTAAACTGATAAAATATAATAAACATCAAGTTTAACTGCAGCGGAACATGCAATCCATTATAAGAGTCAAGTAGAGCATGATATCTACTATCTTCTATGATTTAAAAAGTTTGTTATCAACTTTATAGCTGAGACTCAGCTTAACAAATAATCCACATCACTGAATTATCCATGCACTACGGGCCAAGGATATTCATTAGTATCACGTCCACAAATTATCCATGTACTACGGACCAATGATATTCGTGTAATCACCAATGGTCATGATCATACCAGCAACTATCCATCAATGCAATACGGGCCAATGAGGACTTTTACCACATCATTTATAACATTACGGGTCATGATTATACTGAATGATCCCTGGTCATAATCATACCAATCAACAGTCCATCTATGCACGTAAGCCAAAGATGACTTTCATCACAATATAAGCATGATGATGATGACAATGATATAAGAATTCAATTAAAAGAAAACAAATGATAAATTTTTAAAGGTTTATAATTTAATTTATCCAGAATTCAATAATGTCCAAATTGTCAACATGATACTACTTTGTGGAGTAAAATTCAAGAATAATATTGTATCAAAAATTATTTGGGCATCAAATAAATTAATTTTTATCATGAATAGTTCCCTGGGTGAATAATACCCTATGAATAGTACTTCGTGAATAGTATCCATGAATTGTACTGTGTGAATAGTACCCGGGAATAGTACTTTGTGAATAGTATCTGTAAATAGTACTTTGTGAATAGTACCCCGTGAATAGTATTTTGGCATGAAAAGATCAATAATTATCAAGAATGCTCAGAATAATATTTTCATGAAAAGATACTGGATGAAGCACAAATATCAATGATATTCTACTAATTTCACGGAGTATAGAAGCAATACTTTAACAGAATGAGTGTAGAATCAGGAATACGAAACGAAATAATATTACTCACATACTACAGAGTATGGAAGAAAATATTATTTCTTACGAATACTTAACAAAAATAATATCCCTTACGAATAAGAAATAAATAACATCCATTACCTTAGAAGAAGACCGGATACTGAAATAGTGAAATAAAAGAATACTCTTCTTCTCCCTCTCTATAGCTTCTCTCTCTATAATTGCTCTTGTGAGTCTTAGTGAATTTGTGAGAATGAAAGAAGAATGAGCTTCTATTTATAAGAAAATATAGTTTCGATAATTGCACGTTTTGGGACTCGAATTATTACAGTATAGTACCTTCATCTTTTCCTCTATTTTTAATTTAGTCTTACAAGTATTATCAATCTTGCACCACTTCCCCTAATAGTACATGCATGTGAATCAATAGTTAAATGCATGTGAACTAATAGCAATTAATTGCTCATTTATTCGATTAATTATCCGATTGGTCAATTTAACATCCAGAAATCAATTATTATCGAAATAAATGTCGATTTCTTCTAACACAAATAATCCCAACACAATGGAAATATATTTATCAACAATTTTATCTTTAATCAACACGAACTTATTCATCATTAATACTATAACTCACAATATTTAACAACTAGATCATTTCCAGGAAAGAGGGGGCTTTCCGATAAGGATTTCTCCCTACTGGCACGCAATTAGGTGACCAAACTCCTTTCCTCGACAGAACTTTTTAGACATCATCAATATTATAAATAATAATATGAATAACTGTGTCGTCTCAATTATTGATTTAAAAATATAAATATTATGCAGATTATACTATGACAATAATTGAATCAATAATATGAGAGATATTATGCAGCAATTACTGTAGAAATAATTGAGTATAACTGAGTGACTTCTCACGTAAGCATCAATAATCAATACCATGTGCTACTATGCAACCACGCGTATTACTGTACTTTTACCACCGGGTAGTTCAACGATAAAACTTTCACTGTTATTTTTATAAAAAGACATTTCTGTCGTTTTCTAACTCCGACAATACTTTCATTGTGGGGTCCACATTTGATCATGCCATCGTACGAATATTCCCTGTTAAAATGAATATTCCCCGACCAATCGAATATTTTATAATAACTTGCTTACTTTGTAAAATTTGTAAATATTACCCACAACTATAACATTATATCAAATCCACACCATAATATTCAAAAATATATTTCGAGAAAAATTAATCTTTATTCATAAAAGTTGGGGTCTTACAACCTCCCCTTCTTATGAAATTTCGTCCTCGAAATTAGGGTACATACCTGGTATGTCGAAGAGATGATGATACATTGACTTCATTTCAGATTCTAACTCCTATGTCATTTCCTCAACATCGTGGTTTCTCCACAAAACTTTGACTTGAGGTATAACCTTGGAGCGTAGAATATGATCCTTCTTATCCAAGATTTTAACAGGTACCTCTTCATACGTTAAATCTTCTGCTATCTCTTCCGGTTCTAATTCAATAATGTGGTTCGGGTCTTTCACATATTTACGTAACATAGATATGTGAAAACAGTTATGAACATGAGACATACTTGGTGGTAAGGCGAGTCTATAGGCCATAGTTCCTACTCGGTCAAGGATTTCAAATGGGCCAATGAATTGAGGATTGAGTTTTCCTCTCTTTCCAAATCTTGTAACTCCTTTTCATGGAGCAACACGTAATAACACATGATCTCCAACATTGAATTCCACGTCCTTTCGATGAAGATCAACATAACTCTTTTGTCGATCTTGTGAGGCTTTTATACGTTGTCGGATCATTTGAATCTTCTCCGTAGTCATACGTACCAATTCTGTTCCCAACAACTTTGCTTCACCCACCTCATCCTAGCATGCTGGATAACGACACTTGCGTCCATATAACGCCTCGAATGGAGCCATGCCAATACTTACTTGATAACTGTTGTTGTAGGAGAATTCCACCAATGGTAAGAACTTGTCCCAACTTCCTTTAAAGTCAAGGACACAGAATCTTAATAAATCTTCAAGAGTTTGAATAGTCCTCTCCGACTGCCCGTCCGTTTGAGGATGATATGCCGAACTAAATCATAAATCCGTGCCCATAGTGTTTTATAAACTAACCCAAAATTGTGAAGTGAATCTTGGGTCTCAATCAAAAACTATGGATACTAGCATACCATGCAGTCTTACAATCTCATTTATGTAAGTTCGAGCAAGACGTTCAAGTGAATAAGTTTCTTGTATAGGTAAGAAATGAGCAGACTTGGTCAATCTATCGACAATGACCCAAATCGCATCTATGCCTTGAGAACCCTTAGGAAGACCAGTAACAAAATCCATGGTAATGTGCTCCCACTTCCATTCTAGAATTTCAAGTGGTTGCAATGGTCCTTTTGGCACTTGATGCTCCGCCTTGACACGTTGACAAGTTAAACACCTTGAGATAAACTTCGATATCTCTCTCTTCATATTGATCCACCAAAATGTATGTCGAAGATCATAATACATTTTTGTACTCCCTGGAGTGATTGCAAATGGTGTGTTGTGCGCTTCCATCATGATCTTATACTTTAAATCAGGGTCGTTAGGAACACAAACTCTAGAGTTGACTCGAAGTATTCCTTCTTCATCGATTCTTGCTTTCGGGATAGCACCTTCTTGTACTTTCTTCTTCATACGTATCAGCTCCAGGTCCTTAGTTTGAACAACTTTAACTTTATCGATTAAAGTCGGTTCTACTCGTAAATTTGTTATCATCACGTGGGTCCCTGGAGTCTTGAACTCTATCTCCATCCTTTGCAAGTCATACCAAATGGGCCTTTGTGTTAACAACATCGCACTCGTACCCGCATACGATCTTCTACTCAATGCGTCAGCTACTACCTTCGTTTTTCCAGGATGGTATTTGATGGTATGATCGTAATCTTTCAACAGCTCGAGCCAACGTCGTTGCCGCATGTTGATTTCCTTTTGGGTAAAGAAATATTTGAGGCTTTTATAATCCGTATAAATCTCCACTTTCTACCCATACAGGTAGTGTCTCCAGATCTTCAACGTGAAAACGACTGCTGCCAACTCCAGATCACGAGTAGGATAATTCCACTCATATTCTTTGAGTTGTCGCAAGGTATAGGATATGACTTTCCCATGTTGCATGAGAGCACATCCTAACCCTTTGCCTGAAGCATCACTGTAGATAACAAATCCATCCGAACTAGATGGTATTGTCAAAATAGGTGCCAAAATGAGTCTCCTCTTGAGCTCTTGGAAACTCTTCTCGCATTCCTCGCTCTATACGAATTTTGTATCTTTCCGAGTCAGCTGAGTTAACAGATTAGCGATTCGAGAAAACCCTTCCATGAATCTCCGATAATAACCAGCTAAGCCCAGAAAGCTACGTATCGTCGCTTCATTATCGACTTCGGTTGCTCTAACTTCAGATTGCTTCAATCTTATTTGAGTCAACAGATACTCCATGTTTTGACACCACGTGCCTAAGGAATGCTACTTCCTCAAGCCAGAAATCACATTTCTTCAGCTTGGCATATAGCTTGTTATCACGAAGCCTTTGAAGTACCAGCTTCAAATGGAGCTCATGATTTTCACGGCTTTTGGAATAGATGAGGATGTCATCAATAAAGACAACAATGAACTGATCCAAATATTCCTTGAACACATGGTTCATCATATCTATGAAAGCAGCAGGAGCATTAGTCAATCCAAAAGACATGACTAAGAATTCATAATGCCCGTACCGAGTTCTGAAGGCAGTCTTCGGAATATCCTCAGTTTTAATCTTCAATTGATGATATTCAGAGCGAAGATCGATCTTTGAAAAGAATTGTGCTCCTTGCAACTAGTCGAACATGTCATCAATGCGAGGTAATGCGGATACCTATTCTTGATGGTGACATGGTTTAATTCCCGGTAGTCATTACAAAGTCCCATACTCCTGTCTTTCTTCTTTATGAATAAAACATGAGCACCCCAAGGAGATGTACTAGGATGAGTGAAACCGATGTCTAACAACTCCTGCAGTTGGACCTTTAACTCAAGTTCAATAGGAGCCATTTGATATGGGGTTTTAGAAATGGATTTTGTACCAGATTCAAGGTCAATATAGAATTCAACTTCACGTTCTAGAGGTAGACCGGGAAGTTCTTCAGGAAATATGTCAGGAAATTCACTAACAACGGAAATATTATTCAAATTTGAGGTATTTTTGTTCAAGTCCATGACATGGGCTAAGAAAGCTTGACATCCATTTTTCAATAAACGAATGGCTTTATGGCTTGATATGATAATGATAGACTTTAGTGGTTTGGTTGCTTGAATTCGCATAACAGGTTGGTTAGGAATATAAAAACTAACAACCTTACGAAAACAATCAATCCCTAAAATCACATCAAATGCAAGTATTTTCAAAGAAATAAGATCGATAGGTAATGTGATTGTCCCAACTTGAATTAAGCTAGATTTATAAACAGTGGATGTAATGAAAGTTTCTCCTAATGGAGTCTCAACAGATAAGTCAAAGTCTAATTTCTCCGGAGTCAAATTCAAACGTTGAGCACAAGTAGGAGAGATAAAAGAATGGGTAGAACCGGTATCTAGTAAGGTATAAACTTCGTAAGAGTTTATGATTAGCTTACCCGTGATCACCTCGTTAGTGTTCCTCGCGTTTTGGGCAAGCACGACAAACGTTCTTCCAAGAACCACCGATTTTGTCTTGTCCGGGACAGCATTTGGAGTCACCATTTTCGCTTGACTTGGTTTCGCTACAAGACAATCTTTATCTATATGACCTTCCTTTCCACAGTTATAACACACCTTGGATTGTTGTGAGAAGTTTGGGCTGATGTGTCCCTTTTTCTCGCATTTATAACATACGACCGGTGATCGTTCTCCTTCCCTAGAAATAGTTGATGCTGGTGCTGACGTCTTTACATTGTAATTATTGTACCTTCTCTTTTTGAAATCTCCCCTGACTCACTTCTTCTATTATCATGGCCACGATTACCACCAGAGTGGTTACCGCTTTTGTCAGGATATTTTCCTCCCCGCTGGTTATCATTGCTCCGATGACTGCTACCACCGGTATGACCCTGGTTGTGGTCCTTCGGTTGAACATACTCATTATCTAGCTCTAATAATTGAGTCATGTTCACAACATCTGAATATAGAGAAAATTTGTGAAAAATAAGATATTGCCGAATTTCGGATTTCAGACCTCTCAGAAACATCCGTGTCCTACGTTCCTCATTCTCTACCAAATGAGGTGCAAACCTAGATAACTTTGCGAACTTAGCCTCGTACTGGGACATAGTCATGTTGTTCTATTCCAGTCTAATAAACTCTACCTCCTTTATATGACGAACACTTTCAGGAAAGTACTTGTCATTGAACAGTTACTGGCGCGCAATTAGGTGACCAAACCCCTTTTCTAGACATAACTTCCTTAGACATTGTCAATAATGCTATCTAATAATATTATTCAAATAATATGAATTATTGATATGATAATGGGACATACTGTGCAGTGATAATTATTGAATCAACAATAATATAAAATATCAACGTAGCAATTATTGAATCAATAAAATAAAATATTGAACAATAATTACTGTAACAATTATTGAGTAGTGCCTTCTTACGTAAGAATCGATAATCCAAAAATACTGTGCAATACCGTGTGCTACTGTGCAACCACGCGTATTAATGTACTTTAACCACTGTGTATTACAACAAAGGTAAATTCAGAATAACTACGCCAGTTATTTGTAAAAACTCAAACTTGTCATTTTCTTCATCGATCGATCGTTTTTAGTTATGGGGCCCACAAATATACTGCTAGCCGCCGCATTTAATATTCCCAGGACGTTGAAGAATATTCCACGACCAAACAAAAATTCCCTGACAACAATGAATATTTTATAACCACTTGCGTATTTTGCAAAATTTACATATTTCACCCATAACCAAAGTATTATATCAAATTAACATCTTATTATTCAAAATAATAATTAGAGGAAATTTAATTTTATTTATAAAAAGTTGGGGTCTTACAGTCTAACTATAGAAAACACTATATTGAAATAGATCTAGTAGTTCTAACAATATTTACAAGTGAAACGACCAAAGATTCATTTTTTTACCTTGGGGGATGAAGATAGAAGCCTCCCTGGACTCAAATCTATGTTATACTACTATATATGTATAAGATATACTATATTAGTGATATATTTAACTCAAATATAGTGCTTTTATGCCGAATCCGAGCCTTTCTCACTCTAAAATCTCACACTCTCTCACTAAATCTCTTTTTTTTTTCAAATGAGCTGCCGATGCTCTGTGTCCGTTGTCTTTCAATTCAAAAACATTTGAGATATGTGCCCAATTATCCCAAAAAGCTTCTGCCGAGTGCTGTGAACTGAAGTCAAGTCTGACTAATTTCGAGTCTAGGAAGATAAAGCAACAAGCTGAGAGGTATCTTCCGGTTTCCAAGGGTAGTCAATTAACTCTACTTGGGTAGTTCACAGTTTGAGGATTGCTATGGTGGCTTCTTATGACCTTATCCTTAGCTTTGCGATTTTCGTTTGAATCATGTTATATTTGAGGCGATGTTGTACTCTTGCTTCTCTGCGTTGTTATCTCTGGGGTGAAATTACGTCTTTCCCTTCTCGAGGGGTTGTCTCCGGGGTGAAATTATGCTTTTACCCTCCTGCAGGGTTAGTGAAAGAAAAAAGAAATTTCGAGTGTCTAAATATATATAGTGATATAACAAATATCCAAGTCAAAAGAATCTTGTTTCTTCATTCCCCCAAGGTGAAAAATTAAATCTTTTGTGCATTCCATTGTAAATCTATTAGATTTATTAGATCTTGTTAAATATTATGTTTAGATCTAGTTAAAGTTGCAATCTTTATACATATATTGGTTGTTTATCTATAGATCTATCTATTTTATCGATTATTTTGCTAGTATATAGTTAAAGATCAAATCTTTTTACTAGATCTACCTTAGATCTAGCTTGATCTAACCCTTAACCAGTTCCAAAGTTACAAAATTTGAACCTTTATACTAGATTGGCTCGGATCTAGGTTAGATCTAGTCATTTTCGATGTTTTAAGTTGATTTTAAGTACTCTACAAAACTCTAGATCCATATCTAGTGGGGAGGAGGACCTAACTACTCGCACTAGGGATTCTAACAAATGAATAACCTGATAGCGGGTTTAGGATACATTTTTTTATATCCATTTACATTTAAATTCCGATTGTGTCATTGTGCGGATCTTTGGATACCTTAGATGTGACGCCCCCAAAATAGGTATACATCACCCACTCTGAGTCGCCAACTACATGGTACAAAATTCAAATACAACTTAATAATACAATTGTCGTGTAAAATACGACAAAACATAAACTGAGAGTTTTAATACGAATATTGTCTTCTAGACAGTATTAACCTCAAATGGAGTCCTCAATACATTTATTATCACACTAATAGTGAGGACTACTAATGATATCATCTGGACCGTCACTCCATTCCCCGACTAGTCCCCGCTACGTTCTCATTTCCTGAAGAGAACAATGAAAGCAAAAGGGCGAGCTCAATTAGCCCAGTAAGAAATATTATGACTAAGATAACGTAGAATAAATTATCCTTAGCCTTCAACAATGTTAAACTGATAAAATATAATAAACATCAAGTTTAACTGCAGCGGAATAAGCAATCCATTAGAAGAGTCAAGTAGAACATAATGTCTACTATCTCTTCTAGATTAAAAGTCCATCGTTAATATTTCATTTTGTAATACTGAACAACAGTTATTTGTTATACCCAAGATAAAAAGAACTATCATCACCTGTCTTCACCTAAACCACCAAAGATTATAGTTAAATCTACAATTCATATTTATAATCATGTAAATCAACAGTTTCTCCTTGCCACAAAGGCTTAATAGAACGTTTAATCAATAACCTTACCTCAAAGGCTAAAGATATTCAAATGTAATAACAATGATCATACCAATAAGTTGTCTACCTTTTCACTACGGGCCAAAGATATTCAACTATAAAACCAATGGTCATGATCATACCAATCAATTGTCTGTCAATGCACTACGGCTAAAGACATTCAACTATTAACTAATGGTCATGATCCTGCCAATCACATCATCAAATTATCCATTCATTACGGGCCAAGGATATTCGTTATTATCACCAGTGGTTATGATCATGTCATACACCTGCCCATCTTTGCACGTAAGCCAAAGATATACAACTATAAAACCAATAATCAATAGTCCATCTTTGCACGTAAGCCAAAAATATACAACTGTAAAACCAATAATCAACATTTCATCTATGCACGTAAGCCAAAGATGACTTTCATCACAATATAAACATGAGGACGATGACAATGATATAAGCATTAATCAAACCAAATCAAGGATAAATATTAAAGACATTAAATTTATCCAGAGTTTAAAAATATCCAAATTGTCAACATGATATTGCTTTGTGGAGAAAAATTCAAGAATAATTTTCATGTATTAAAAATAATTTGGACATAAAAGAAATATATCTTCCGGGTGAATAGTACCCCGTGAATAGTACACTGTGAATAGTACTTCAAGAATAGTACTGTTGATCAGAAAACCGATCACTAAACACGCGCAAGTATACGCGGTCTAACAAGTAATACAGTGATAATTAGAGTGTCGTACCCACGAGGAACTATGATTAATATTTACCAAGTACCGATTATGAATCGCTACAATCTTATTCGAACAACAGTAAATGGAAGTGTGGTTAAACTAGTTAAAACTAATTAACAAAGCAAGTAAATGGATAACGAATGATAATCTAGGGAATTCAAGCTAAGGTCACAATTTCACCCCACACGGGCATTCTGTCGAACACCTGGCGTGCTATGTTTCATCAAACTAGCTACCCTTCTCTCTTTCGTCTTAATGGTCACGACGATTTGTCGACCGAGAACACACAGGTGCCGATGCACCTCTGTCGAGGTATGCACAAACATATCCTCTGCAGATCCACCCAAAAGGGAATAGAATAGAAAAGAACGTCTAAGCTAGATGCAATCCTACACATGTCTATGCGAATTA
This sequence comes from Panax quinquefolius, assembly GCA_020205615.1. NCBI lineage: Eukaryota > Viridiplantae > Streptophyta > Magnoliopsida > Apiales > Araliaceae > Panax > Panax quinquefolius. The sequence goes on from CM035165.1 coordinate 89,621,736, forward strand.
ATCATAACAAGGATTTAAGCATAAGTTCTCAATTAGGTCGCACGTGGCGCACAAAGAGATATGTCTATTCTACGCACAACTTGTGCAGTCGAAACCCACAATGACATGCAAATATATTTAGGTGTAAATCTACAATTCTTCTGTCGATATCATGTAGATTACCAAAATCATCACTAATGTCTTAGCAAGAATCATAAAGCACAAATATATTAAACTAAATCATATGGTGCCAACCAAAGAGATAAAGACAGTCAATTCAAATAACAAAGGGATCCATTATAACCTTAGAGCCAATATTCAGTTCATAGTTAATAAACCAAATACAAGTAGCAAATAAGACAACATTTAAAAAATACAAAATTAGAGGAAATAAATGGATAGAAGAAACTTTGTCAAAGCTGTGACGCCCCCAAAATAGGTATATAACACCCATTCTGAGTCGCCAAATACATGGTACATAAAGCAAACTACAACTTCAATAATACAATTGTCATGCAAAATACGACAACACATACTGTGAGTTTAAATACAAATATTGTCTTCTAGACAATATCCACACTCAAATAAGTCCTCATTACAATTATTCAAACACTATTTTACGTAAATAGTGAGGATCGCTAAAACATCTTTCTAGAACCATCACTCCATACCCCGACTAGATCTTGCTATGTTCTCACCTCCTGAGAAGAAAAATGGAACAAAAAGAAAAAGGGTGAGCTCAACTAGCCCAGTAAAGAATATTATGACTAAGATAATATACAACAAATTATCATTATTTTTCAACAGGGAAAAATCTGATAAAATATAATAGACAACAAGATCAACAACTGCAGCGGAAACAGCAATCCAATAGAAGAGTCAAGTAGAGAATGAGTTCTACTATCTTCTAAGATTTAAAAGTCCATCATCAATTTTATCCCTGTAACAACAATCAATATACATCTTTAATCAATATTCATCTTTGCACTACTGTGCCAAAGATATTCATTTGTATCACCATTGGTCATGTTCATCTCAACACTGCTCATCTTCGCACTACTGGCCAAAGATATTCATCGATTAATCATTCATCTTTGCACTACATAAAAGCCAAAGATATTCAAGAATATCATCATTTAGGACCGAGGATGATGAAAATATTTTAAAGAAAACGAATCCAATTGAGATGTAAGGACAAATAGTAAGGATTCATATAACTGTTTATCTAAGATCAATAATACTTCATAATAACCAATTTTGAAGCAAAATTCAAGAATAAAGATCAAAACATGGATACAATCAAAGATAGTAACCATAATAAACATCTTGGACAAAAAGAAAAAAATTTCATTTTTTGGTGAATAATGCCAGATTCGTGAATAGTGTCAGATATCGTGAATAAGGCAGTATACGTGAATAGTAACTCCACACAAAAAGTTCCAAATTTGATAAAAATTCAGATCAATACTTCCCAGATAATGATATTGAAGAAATAGTATCATATATGAAGAAAATAACATCCCTTACCTCAAAATATCAAGATTTTTGATCGGAATATCAGTATATAAGGTCAAGGAAACTTGCAGACCGATGAATATAAACTCACAAAGTATCTAAATACTCACAAAATACACTCAATAATCTAGAGAGAAAAGAGAAAACTTGTTTACGGTGTGATTTTCAATTCTAACTTAGCCTCTATTTATAGAAAAAATGTTAAGACGTCAAGCGGACTTGACCTCGCAACCTCGATGGCTTTACTCGCTACTATTGCCACCCACCACATTTGAAATAAAATTCAGCACATTTCTTCACCAACCATAAGTGGGGCCCACTCAATTCTAGAATTTTCCACCAAAATCATTTATAAACCTAATTTTTGAATCACCCACTCTTAAAATTCATAACAAATCGACGCTCATTTTAACGGTTCAAAATTTGTGGATATATACTCAACTTATATATATATAACATATCCAAAATCACAACGATCAAACTATTGAATTAAAAATTATAACTCACGTAATATATCTCAAAAAATCTCGGTTTAATTTTTAATACCTTCATTTCGACAAAAATCTCGATAAAACACCTTAACATTAACTCTTTCATTTTTAACCACAATAAATATATCCAACATTTATATCAACATAAAATAAATATTTCCTTATCATATGAATCAATAATTTATTATTCACAAATAATATTATGAGAATCACATTTATGACAACCAGCCGCTCCTCGTGAAAGAGGGGCTTTTCAATAAGAATTTCTCCTTCACCGGGCGGCGTAATTAGGTGACCAAACCTCTCCTCGATGTAACTTTCTAGACATTGCCAATAATGCTATCTAATAATATTATTCAAATAATATGAATTATTGATCCGATAATGGGAAATATGCGTAAATGACAATTATTGAAACAACAATAATATAAAATATCAACGCATCAATTATTGAATCAATAAAATAAAATATTGAATAGTAACTCACTGTAATAATTATCGAGTAGTGCCTTCTTACGTAAGGATCAATAATTCATCAATATCGCGTGCATCCACGCCAGACATCGTATTTTAACCACCGGGTATTCTAACACGGTAATAACAGAATAACTACGCCGTTATTTATAAAAACTCAAACTTGTCGTTTTCTTCATCCGATAATTATTCATTATGGGGCCCATAATGATCAAGGCCATCGCATTTAATATTCCCCGACAACAAGAATATTCCACGACCAAATGAATATTTCCAACAACAATGATTATTTTATAACCACTTGCATATTTTGCAAAATTTACACATTTCACCCATAACCAGAGAATTATATCAAATTAATACCTTATTATATACAATAATAATTAGAGAAAATTCGATTTTATTTATAATAAGTTGGGGTCTTACAAAAGCCCCTTCGATCTCCACGCAGACTGCTCAAATCAAGCTTTCCACTCCGTGTCGCTCGTTGCTCTTGTGCTCCAAAGAAAATACAAACTTCTCCCTATTCTATCTAATCTATATTTACAAACATCAACTAAGATCTAGAGAGAGAAAATACAAAAGAAAACTAAAGTAAGCTAAACTACCATAATCTAAGTTATGTGTTGTGTGTCTCCTTAATGCAGAGGCTGCCTCCCTGTTATATACGTTTGCTTCCTTTTGCTAGGTCAAAACAAGCCTTTCTCACTGAGGCCTTAGGAGGTCATTACATGGCAGTTAATAGACTTAAGGGTGGTAAATATGGCGCCACGCGTGTGCATCAAGGAACCAAGCTCGCGCTGCATCGTGAGTCCATATAGGGAGAGTGGCATCATGGGCGCTGACGCCGACGTTGGCGTCAGAGGGACAAGGAGGTGGGCCATGCACATGAAGTCTAGCACTGGGCATTGACGCTTCGACGCCAGTGCATAAAAAATGACAATTTTGCCCCTGAATGCTAGAAAACACCTAATAACCCCTGCAATATGTTAATTAAGCACAACAACACTATAATCATATAAAAACATATAAACTCTACGAGAACAGGCAACTATTTAAGTCATAAAATATCCGATTCGCTGGTATAAATCCCACTTATTAAATACCCCCAAACTTAAGTCTTTGCTTGTCCTCAAGCAAACTATCAAACACAACACTTCTAATAGAACACACGTGAAAGAAAACTAAAACTGTAAAGTAGTATCATGGCTTCAAAGCTCGATCATAGCCACTCCCAGAGAATAGGGAAAACACAGAAATGAATAAGGGTTCATTCAATTTCAAGCATAAGACTGTATTCGATCCTTTCTATGTGTGTGTGTGGAGACCAACCGTCCTAACTAATCATAACTCAAATAAGCTCGCACAGTCGATTTCTAAAATCAATAAGCAAACTTCGCAACTTAAACATTTAACAAGCATTAAGAATAAGACGCAAATGCAGGAAAAGATCAAAAGACTCTAGCATGACGACATTAAAATCTGACTCGGACAGTACTTAATTACCTTAGGCTATTCAGAACTACCCATAAATGAGCTTTTGATCAGTAGCCAGATGACTTTAGGGCACTAGGTGTAGAACATAGGCCATTGAGATTTTACAACAAAAACGAACTTTATTAAGCGAGTGCATTTTATGCTCCATCTCGATATCGGTCCTACGTTTATGGGCGAGTGCGTTTTACGCTCCATCTCGACCCACCGTAAAACTTTCGATATGACTCTTCTTTTTTATTTTTATTTCATTTCATTCATTTTTTTATAGATATGTCAACATGCCAGAAACCAAGATCCAAAACTGTATAAACATCTAAGTCTTTTATTACCTTGTAAAAAAAATAAAAGTTTATAAAAGTGAACAAACTCTTAAAGCAATAAACAAGCGAACTCAATTCAAAAAATAACAAGTTAACACAGTTAGTCGGTGCTTGTTAAGAAAGACGGATCAATAACAGTCTAAACTTATCAATTGAACAACCCCTAGCTCATACACGCTTGACATTTACTCTAAGAGATAGGCATAAATACTTGACGCTTGTCATCAGCCACAATAAAAAATTAATGATAATTGTAACCCTTGCTAAATAGCAGCTCAAAATAGGGTAAAAAGGCCATTCATATGGCACAAGCATCAAATCTGTATAAGCCCCAAAAAGATGGCTATAAACTACAATCATGCTGATAATAATCAAAGCATTAATAAAATGAAAACCAAAAACAGTTCATGGCATAATAATAGAAATCCAACAAAAACCCGTAGTTCAAAACTATTACACCACAATCCTGATAAAAAGTTATAACAAAATACTAAATCTTCAACCTAGCATGGCAGTACAGAAATAAAACAGATAATAGCTAAAAACACCCCCAAACTTGAGATGAGAAATGCCCTCATTGCTAATAAAGCAATCGATACAAGAGGGCTTCCCCAAGTTCGCTTCACTCAAGTTAGCCTCGTCTCCTCGCCAAATTTCTGGTGGTGATGGGGGAGGGTAGGGTGGGAAGACAGTAGCTCTAGAAACTGGTATGGCGTGAACTCAGCATTCTTGCCACAATAATATATGTAGATGCTTTGCATAGTGTTCCACCACCACTGCATCGCATAGCTATCTCCCCATCTCTCGAGCATCTTTGCGATGTGCCTCCATTGTCTCTCGCGCCTCTAAGATCCTGTTTTGGATGCATCAAGGTGAGGGACGCCATTATGTCCATCAGCAGACCCTGTGCAGCTGGGCCGACGTCTGAAGTCTGTGCCTGCTCTGGTTCTGTAGTAGGAGGTGGCGCTGTAGGTGGTCCGTAGCCTTTGCCTCGAACATGAGACTCTGCTCCGTCCCATACAATGAAGCGTGAGATCGTCTGGTGCCTACCTGCTTGCACAATCGACTAATCAATGATGGATGTGGAAGCCCTGAAGCGACTGTACTCTTGATTGCCTTCAGAATGGACTCGTGAATAAGAACTCCAATATCCACCTGTAGCCTCGTGACAACGACGAATAGCAGAATCACCCTATCTCTGGTCACGTCACTCAAGTGACGGGTCGGGATCATGTTGGCACATATGAAGCTGAACCACGCTTTCCCATAGTGACTGAGCGCTGAAGTCGGGAAGCTGGTCTTCTCACCCGTATAATCGTTCTTCTTCCACGCGGTCCCGGGCTTGCACAGCCTCCTAATGATGTCCTCTAGGTCGTAGCTGCGGAACCCCGACTCCATATAGTCATTGCCCGTATAGTTGGGCGTGACAAACAGTGCGTTGATGGCCTCACTTCAAAACGCCACTAGCTTCCCCCTAACTTGGACAACTGCGTCAACTTCGGCAATGACGTTGGCATAGAACTCCCGAACCACTGATATGACCGCTGACCCAGGTGATTTTGTGAAATGGGTCTAATGGCATTCTTGTATCATAGTGGCTAAATCACCATCCTTTTTGTCCAACTTGAACCCTTCAGAATGAGATTTCGTGTGCCAAATGAGCTTTTGTACCTTTTTCAGGCCTCCTCATTGATAAATTTGGTTCTATCCCAAGCCGTTGTTTGAGCCACAAATGAAGATCCTCCCATGCTAAGGCGTTACCTCTTTTGTGCCATGTCAAAAATTTCAGCCGTTGGTGAAGTTCAAAAATAGTCTCTAAACAATGCTACACTCTATAGAAACAACCCTTGTATCAATTGCACAACAATTCCCCATTGAAATCCCAGTGATAATAAACCTAAACAGTCTAATTGTTCTCTCGAACAATTATCGAACACGTTGAGTGCACTTCTCTAAACCAACTTTGGCAACCTTTGTTTAAAAAAGCTCAATCCAGAATTTCGGCAGAGGAATTCACACCAATGCACACAAGAAGAAAAACACAATCCCACGAATTGAAATCAATAGAATTGACAAAAATCCCCAATTACCTTGAGTGAGAAACCCTAGTTTAAGAATTGTGTGGGCGAATCTGACAAGAAATTGATGCTCTCGGCGTGTTATGGTAGGTTGAGATGAGACACAATCGATCGCTGCTAGGAAATTGTGGGAGTGAAACTGCTGGGGGCCTTTTGTGCTGTGGTGTCGAGAGAGACGTGCTAAGACTGCCAAGAGAATGGGAGAGGAATGGCCGAACTGTTGATCGAAACTGCTCTTAAAAACCAAAAATTCGCTGCCGACGTCGCGCCGCGGGCTTGCTCTATGTGGTTTGGCACTGCGACGCGAGTTTCAGAAATTTGGACTTCGCACGGCGGCGTAGTGGCACGACTCGGCTAGTGTTGGTTGGTATTTGTGGTATGAAGGAGAGAGATTGGGCATTAAACATCGCAGATCAGCAGAATCTGAATCTTTGGGCGCTGTTTAAGACCTTCTTCGAGATTCGAGATTCATATATGTGGTACTGTGGCGCGAGGTCTATTTCCTGTGTTTTTCTTATCTGTTTTCTGCACAATGCCGAGACAGGAGTAAAAACTACACAACTAAAGCGAACAGACATAAAATAAACTAGACATAAGTAAAGAAAACAGATAAAATTTATACCGAGATGGGGATGCCTCCCCACCAAGCGCTTGTTTTAAAGTCGTCGGCTTGACTATATCGACGCCATTTAATCCAGCTCATAAGCGAAGATGACCTTTTCATGCCGCCTATTCGTCAATTCCTTTGGATTCTTGGCAGACATGGATGATTGTTCATCCTCGCTCTCCTCGTCCATCCAGTCATCCATCAGCACAAAGAAACTTTCGCCACTAGAATTATCCATTAATTTGCCTATTTCATTAAGTTGAAAGCGGTCTTTGTGCACTATTGGGCCTTCACGAATTTCCACAGTCGGGAGCGTGGTTTCTACTTGTAGATAAGTATGGACTATACAACCACTATTGATCCTTGTGTCTCCAACTTCAGACTCCACCGGTTGGTCAGTCTGTACAATGTCGTCTCCCTCAACAGCTGTGCGAGACTCATTGCATTTTCCTTACGTATCCACCGTGCAATACTCTGGTGCTTCATTATTGAGATCAATTATGACCGGTAGATGGCATTTCGGTGGATTTGTGATGGCATTGACGAGTTGCCCCAATTGATTCTCAAGGCTGTGCAATGCGACTTCTTGGTTTGCCATCCGAACCTTATTTCTCTCAATAAAGTCGGCGAGAAGATCTTCAAGCAAGTTCTCATCTTCTTGTGTTGAGTACTCAAAAAAGCTGTCATTGGGTCGAGATGTCAATTCATAATGTGGCGGAGACTGATAGTCAAACTGAGAGGCATTATTCGGATCATGATATGGCTCTTGACTGTAGTCCCATGAGTTTGGATAACCCTGACAGTTTGTATGGTAGGGAATCGGTTCAAAGTCAGCTTGATTCTGACAGTAGGCATTTTGAGTGGACTGACATTCAAGATTGTCAGAAAACCTCAAGGCCTTAGAAATTTGTAGTTGCAATTTCTCGAGTCCTTCTTCCGAGCTTGGTTGTGTCGTCCCCTCATAAGGCCATTGATAACATTGATAGTCTATAATCTGTAAACTTAAAAACAAAAACAAAAAGAAAGGAAGATTAAACAAATACAAGAAATAAATATATACTCGTTCAAAGTAAGACTCTATTGATTGAAATCAATATTGGACAATATTAGAATGATAGTTCCCCGGAAACGGCGCCAAAAACTTGTTGATCGGAAAACCGATCACTAAACACGCGCAAGTATACGCGATCTAACAAGTAAAACAGTGATAAGTAGAGTGTCGTACCCACGAGGAACTATGACTAATATTTACCAAGTACCAATTATGAATCGCTACAATCTTATTCGAACAGTAGTAAATGGAAGTGTGGTTAAACTAGTAAAAACTAATTAACAAAGCAAGTAAATGGATAACGAATGATAATCTAGGAAATTCAAGCTAAGGTCACAACTTCACCCCACACGGGCATTCTGTCGAACACCTGGCGTGCTATGTTTCATCAAACTAGCTACCCTTCTCTCTTTCGTCTTAATGGTCACAACGATTTATCGACCGAGAACACACAGATGCCGATGCACCTCTGTCGAGGTATGCACAAACATATCCTCTCCAGATCCACCCAAAAGGGAATAGAACATAAAAGAACGTCCAAGCTAGATGCAATCCTACACATGTCTATGCGAATTAATCATAATAAGGATTTAACCATAAGTTCTCAATTAGGTCGCACGTGGCGCACAAAGATATGTCTATTCTATGCACAACTTATGCAGTCGAAACCCACAATCACATGCAAATATATTTAGGTGTAAATCTACAATTCTTTTGTCGATATCATGTAGATTACCAAAATCATCACTAATGTCTTAGCAAGAATCATAAAGCACAAATATATTAAACCAAATCATATGGTGCCAACCAAAGAGATCAAGACAGTCAATTCAAATAACAAAGGGATCCATTATAACCTTAGAGCCAATATTCAGTTCATAGTTAATAAACCAAATACAAGTAGCAAATAAGACAACATTTATAGAATACAAAATTAGAGGAAATAAATGGATAAAAGAAACTCTGTCAAAGCCCCTTCGATCTCCACACAATCCGTTCAAATCAAGCTTTCCACTCCGTGTCGCTCGTTGCTCTTGTGCTCCAAAGAAAATACAAACTTCTCCCTATTCTATCTAATCTATATTTACAAACATCAACTAAGATCTAGAGAGAGAAAATACAAAAGAAAACTAAAGTAAGCTAAACTATCCTAATCTAAGTTATGTGTTGTGTGTCTCCTTAATGCAGAGGCTGCCTCCCTGTTATATACGCTTGCTTCCTTTTGTTAGGTCAAAACAAGCCTTTCTCAGCCTGGGGCACCGGAGGTCGCACTACGGCGCGACCAATAGACTTAAGGGTGGAGTTCATGCGCCACACGCAAGCATCAAGGAACCGGAGCTCGAGACCGCAACAAATGAGTCCATATAGGGAGAGTAAGCGCCGCTTGCGACGCGACGACGCCGCGAGGACAAGGAGTTGGCCAGCACATGCGCGAAGTCTAGCATCGGGCATATCAGGCTGTGGGCGCCAAAGGCATAGAAAATGATAGTTTTGCCCCTGAATGCTAGAAAACACCTAATAAGCCCTACAATATGTCAATTAAGCGCAATAACACTATAATCATATAAAAATATATAAACTCTACGAGAACATGCAACTATTTAAGTCATAAAATATTCGATTCACGGGTATAAATTCCACTCATCAAGTACCTCGTGAATAGTACCCCGACATGAAAAGTGTCCCAAATGCCCGAGTGAATAATACTAGAATGAATAGTAACCCGTGAATAGTATTCCGGCACAAAAAGTGCCCGAAATACCCGAGTGAATAATACTAGAGTGAATAGTAACTGGGTGAATAGTAACTCGTAAATAGTACTCCGGCACAAAAAGTGTCTCGAATATCCGAGTGAATAATATTAGAGTGAATAGTAACCTCGAAACAAAAAAGTAGAAATTCCACAATAAAATTCGTACCAATATTCCGGCATAATGATATTGAAAGAAATAATATCATTTACGAAGAAATAATACCCCTTATAACTGTTGAACGAAAATAATATTCATATGAATATTGAATGAAGATGATATTCCTTAAGAATATTGAACAAAAATAATATTAATACGAATACGAAAAATAATTTCTCTTCAGAATATGAAATAAATAATACCCCTTACCTCAGAAGAAGACTGGATACTGGAATAGTGAAGTAGCAGACTTCGCTTCTTCTTTCTCTCTATAGCTTCTATCTCTATAATTGCTCTTGTGAGTCTTAGTGAATTGGTGAGAATGAAGGAAGAATGAGCTTCTATTTATAGGAAAATATAGTTTCGATAATTGCACATTTTGGGCCACGAAATATTACAGTATAATACCTTCACATTTTCCTTCATTTTTTATTTAGTCCTGCAAGTATTATCAAACTTGCACCACTTCCCCTAATAGTAAATCATGTGAATTAATAGTTCATTCATGTGACTCAATAGTATAATCATGTGAAAAAACTAATTATAGTATAGTACTTTCATCTATACCTCCATTTTTAATTTATTCATGCAAGTATTATCAATCTTGCACCACCTCCCCTAATAGTACATGCATATGAATCAATAGTACACACATGTGAACACATAGTTATAAGCATGTGACTTAATAGCAATTAATTGCTCATTTACCCGATTAATTACCCGATTGATCAATATAACTTCCAGACATCAATTACTATCGAAATAAATGTCGATTTGCACTAACACTAATAATCCCAACACAATGGAACTATCAATTTCATCTTTAATCAACACGAACTTATTCATCATTAATATTATAACTCACAATATTTAACAACCGTGTCGCTCCCTGTGAAAGAAGGGTTTTCGATATGGATTTCTCTCTATCAAGCGCATGCAATTAGGTGACCAAACCTCTCCTCGATGTAACTTCTAGACATTGTCAATATTGCAAATAATAATATGAATAAATTTGTCGTCTCAATTATTGATTTAATAATATAAAATATTATGTAGATGATACTGTGACAATAATTGAATCAATAATATGAGAGATATGATGCAACAATTACTGTAGCGATAATTGAGTATAACTGAGCGACTTCTCACGTAAGCATCAATAATCAATACCGTGTACTACTATGCAACCACGCGTATTACTGTACTTTTACCACCGAGTATTTTATGGCAACTTTCTTACTTTGAATTTTTTTCACACATCACCCTTAACTTTAACCTTTTATCAATTTAACCATTTACTAAATAGAATAATTATAAGAAAATTGAATACTTTCATTTCATAAAATTCGGGGTCTCACATTAGATATATGGATCCATGTTTTAGATTCTTAGATCCTTCGGTAGATCTGGTTGATAAACATAGTCCCCCTCGAATGTTGGCTTCGATATCGCAATCTAAAAGCTAGGGTTACTGGAGCCCACTTTTAGATCTCTTTCAATTATATTCAAGCATATTGATGTGAGCCTAGGAATCTTGGGGTCGAGATCCATGAATCGGGTCTTGACTAGATTCCCACGATAGACATTTTGTTAAAATGTAATATTAACTGTTCAAATCATTTGTACATGTAATTTCGGGACTAAAAACGACTTTGAGGGTCTACTCCCGAGAAAATGGATTTTAAGGCCCCGTGATAGTGAAAATTATGATTGTAGGTGCTTGGGTTTACCTAGATAACTTTCATGCCCATGTGTGGCTTGACCCTTTTTATGCTTTATTTCATGAATTACTCCCTCCATTCCAAAATAAGTGTCATTTAAGGTTTTTGCACATGGATTAAGGAAGCTATTAATATGAGTAAAAAGTTATTATACAAGACTAAAATACCCTTATTTAATAAATATTTTCTCTCTCCCCTCTCTCTCCTCTCTCACGTTAATCTATATCTTTCTTTTATGTTCAACCATCCAAGTTGAAATTTTTTTCTGCCAAAAATTGATTTCCCACCAAATTCAATTTTCAATCTAAAATTATGAATATTTTGATTTCCCACCAAAAATTGATTTATTAAATGAATACTAATCTTTGAAGGCTAAAATATGGCTACAAGGCAAAAAAAAAATCAAATACCTTTAACTGAAATAGATCTAAATGTGGACGTAGCATATCAAGAGGAAGCACAAAAAACTTTTTTGCCTGATCTTAATGAGCCATGCTTAGAAGATGATATACAAGTGGAGGGATTGTATATCTCCTGCCATTTTTTCTTTTTAGAGATATGTAAAAGCATTTGTAATATCAGATATATATTGATTACCACTGTTATGAATATGTATTGGGAAGGAAAGGAATATGAAAGGGTAACCTACAACTAATCTAATGCATTGAAAAAACTAATTACTATGGGCATTAATTACACTCTTATTGGAAAAGAGGGATAAGGGTAAATTTGGAAGAAAAAAATATTAATTATCCTTTGATTTCATCAAACGTCAAATATTTTGGAATAACTCAAAGGGTGTAAAACGTCAGTTAATATGGAATGGAGGGAGTATCATCCAAACAATTTTCAAATAAAAATAACAACGATCTTATAAAATACAAAATCGCTCCGGGATAGACAAACTTAAAGTAAAAAAATCAAACGACAAAATAGGATAAGAACTTATGACTTTTTTTTTTTGTTTGATAGTTTATTTGAATTTGTTGTGGCCTTGTGGGTTGAGGACTTCCACTGAGTACAATTGTTGTTGTTAATATTGGATGAACATGCAGTTTTAGTGTTTAAATGAAATGATGCAACTGTGTCGAAAATTGGATGTGTAAAATTGTTTTTATTTCCAATTCTGCCTCTTTTCTTTATGTGAGTTTCAATGAGAGTTGTATTCTCCAAAAAGATAAAGATATGACACTCGAATAAAAAAATCAGAACTGTATGCATTTTTTTCTACGGTCATACAATAAAAAGTTGGATCAATACTATTTTTCAAGATTTCTTCCAATACTTGAAATTTTATGATTTTCCAAATTTGACTAATAGTATTAGAACTAGGTGGTTAAATGAGAAATCAATCATTTTTTTAAAATGCACAAGCAGTACAAGCTGCACAACAATAAGCAACAAAAGAAGCAACAATAAATCATTATAGCACTGGTTTACTACCACTCTCATTTTTACCCTTTTTTAAGACAAATAAAATAATTATCATAAACAAGCCCCACAAAATAGAATAATAAAAAAAGATACATTGATGCTTATTTGAAACTTATAAAAATATACCAAAACTGGTTTATACTTTGAAATTACTTCATGAGTTTGTTTGAATATAGAAATTAAATTTGTTTTGAGGTTTTAAGTATTTGGGAAATCATTCAAATTGAATTATGACAAGTAATAGAATTAAGATTTTAAATTATATCTAAATATTTTTTTTGAAATTTCTTTTTAGTTTAGATTATAAATATTTATTGTAATTTGTAAATATTATAATATTTAGTTAATATTATGATTAGTTCACGTTTTTTTATTTAATTTTAATAAAAAATTAATTAAAATTTGTCTCCATTGAAAAAAATTACTGGATCCGCCACCTCATGCAGCAATCAGATTTTGGGCCAAGTCAATTAAGGCACATAGGAAGAGCATCTACCCTCCTTTTGCTCTTGAGTTAAAATCATATGCCTCCCTTTCAGCTGACTAGAGAATATATGAGCCCATGGCTCAATGTTTCATCAGTCTTTTTTCCTACTGTACTTAGGGGTGCTAAAAAACATTCGATTTTTTCGGTTTTTTTTCCGAACAGTTGGAATCGAAACCGGCGGTACCGGTTTTTTTGGGTACCGGTTTGTTCGGTTTTTATATTTTTCGGTACCGGTAGCGGTTCTTAACTTTTTGCATTCAGTACATAACCGAAATACCGAAAAATCGAATTTCTTCTACATTTCTAGACATCTGATTTTTTAGTAGAAAAATGCTTACTGTCATATTGGACTTGGTTCAAATCATTTAGGCACTATTTGGTTATTAACTGCATTAAGGAGTAAAGAAAATGAAACTGCAAAGAGATGCATTTTCACTGTTTGGCGCCTCCTTCGGTAAATATTCTCAGGACTACTAGTTAGTGGTAGGAAAGTAGTAGTAATTAAATATACTGAGAATAAATGTTGAAATTAATTGTTGCTCAGAAATGAAGCTTAGTGCGCAGAAATCAATTGAGATATGCATTATGCATATATATAATATATATACGCATGACAAAAAAAGTCAGTCCCATTTAATTTATAAAATAAAAGGGGAGAGAATATTTACCGAACGGGAGAAAAAATTATTTTATTATTATTATTTATTAATAATTATAAATATTATCATGCATGCGGTATAACCGAAAACCGAATCAAAAAAACCGGTACCGCTTTTGTATCAAACCGGTACCGAAACTGGTAATTCGGTACCGATTCCGGTTCTTATTTTTTTGGTTATTTAGGATCAGTACCGGTTCGATTTTTTCAGTACCAGTTAGGTTTTTTACCGATGAGCACCCCTAACTCTACTGGCCTTGCTTGTTAAAAATGTACTTCATGCTTATATCTAGACCTGACAATATAGTTGGTTAATTATCGGGTCAACTCATATTAACTGGAACCAAATGGGTTGGTTAACTATTTTTATTTATTTGGCGTTAAAGTTTGGAACCATATTTTTAAAAAGAAATATAGTTCCAACCCGGTTAACCATTTTTCGACCCATATTTTATTCCAAATCCAAATCAAATTTTTTTTCCATACATATTTACATATTCAAGAAGCTTAACCACCCACCCCCACCCCCACCCCACCCCACCAAAAAATATATTATGTGATTATGTATACACACCCCTTACCCCCACCCCACACCACCCCACTCCACCCCATCCCCACTCCCACCCCCAAAAAAAAAATAATATTATGTGATTATGTATACATCCCTTACCACCACCCCACCCCACCCCCCACCCCACCCCACCCACACCCACACCCAAAAAAAATAATATTATGTGATTATGTATACACCCCTTACCAACCCATAACCATATTTTGCCAGGCCTACTTATATCATACTCCCTTCGTCCCAATATAACTATCATGTTTTGACTTATTTATTTATTTAATTAATATTTTAAAAGTTAATAATTAAACATATATAAATATAATTTTTAAATTATAAAATTGGGGTTAGTAATAAATCCCTTCACCAATATTTTATAAAAAATGGTACAATAAAATGATTAATTTGACTAAAAAGAAATTTGAAACTGAACATTTGTTTTGGAATTGAAGGAATAATTAAGATAAGTGTGTGATTAGATTAACATTATGGTATGTCAATATTAAGATCTGGGTCGTTAAATAGTCTTGTTCTTCTCTTTTCTCTATAATCAGAAATTCTTTTTTTTATCATGGTTCTCTTATTCTTATATAATCATTGTTTGCCTCTTATGTTGGACTTTATTTTCTCCTAATTTTAGGGTTAAATTGATCTTTCTCCAATATTGTAGAATTCTTTTTACTTCTTTTTAGAGCTTTTTGATTCTATCGGTCATTTTTTTTTTGATATTTCTACATGAAAAGTGTCGCTATAGATGTATAGCGACGGTAAAAACCGTCGCCGTAGGATTCATAGCGACGGTTTTCATGTGAAAATATTAACTTTTATAATGATGGATGATTGTTGATATGCTATAAATTAGATGTGACGATTTATTTTTCTACTTAGATCATGAAAATTTGTAATGAATTTTATTTTTGAATAGAGTAGGTACCCTTCAATTCTATTATATATGTAATTCGGATTTTTTTGAATGAAGGAATATTTCCTCATATTTTTCTCAGGATTTGTCAAAGAATAAAATAAAACAAAAACAAAAAATCTTAAGATCTGCATAATGGGTTGTATGGGTCTATTTGGTCATTTAGTGGTTAGGGCTGTAAAACGGACCTTATATTAGCTGAAATTGTAGTCTGGAAATGGACAGACATAGGTGGATGAATACATTTTTAAAAAGAATTACAAAAATAGTGTACTCATAAAATATTTACATAATTAATACAATTTCATATTTATTTATAATATTAGTGCAATTAGGATTTCTTAATTTAGAGAATTAGTATGCAATTAAGATTTCTTAATTTAAGGATCCCATGACTTCTTCTCTTTCCTCATTTAAAACAACTTCATACTAATTACAAGAACAGAACATCCACGCTCCTCCTCCTCCACCCTCCTCATCCACGCTCCATCTCCCTCCGATGATCGGCCATCATCACCAACAAAGAAAGAGGCACCATCATTTTACAAATATCTAAAGCTAGGAGCTGCTTTATGTGTTTTAGAGCTATCTAAAATATTTGAAGTCATACTAGTGAAAAACATGTAAAATGGGCAGTCTAACATCTACTTTGGCTTGGTTATTATCCTGGAACCATATGGAGATACTAGAAACGAGGCAATGGAGCTGGTGATATTGCTGCGTAATGTACCATTTACTACATAACAATGCGGCATCCTCTCTTCTCATTCACTTCAACCTTTAGTTATGCTCATTTTTTGTCTGTTGTAGAAGGATAGACTATTTGGGATGGTGGGGTTCTGTAGATGCAAAAGTAATTTTTTCCTTCCTTTCCAATTGTTTAACGGGTGTTTTGTTTTTAGTTGACACATTTTAAGTTTTAAGTTTTTAGTTGGTGAGAGGCTTGCGCAAAAAATAATTTTGTTGCAGAGGCGCAATTTATTTTTTATGAATATTTTAAGCTTTCACAAAATTAAAATTGTATTATTTTAGACGAAGGTTCGGGCTACCAACCAACCATTCATATTAATAATAATTTTATTTTAAAATGTTATTTATAAGTTGATAGCCAAACCTTCATAAAAAGGTAACCAATTCAGTTTTATTGGGTTACTAATTAATTCTAAAAAAATTTAAGAACAGTTTCCAAATGTTACGTGCAGATGGTATCCGAAATGTCATGTCTAAGTTTTTATTTATGTAGCTGTTAGTTACTTATAAATAACCTTTAAAAATAAAATTATTTTGAATATGGTGCAGTTGGTAGCCAAACCTTCATACAAAGGTAACCATTTTAGTTTTTGTGGGTAGCCAAATATTCATAAAAAGAATTTGTTCGTGATTTCCTCTTTGTTCGGCTACTCCGAATTCATTTTGGATCTGTTCTTGCTGGTTTGGTAACTCGACTTCTTCTTCTTTGATTTGTTTTGGTAACTCCGACCTCTTCTTCTTCTTCAATTTGTTTTGTTTTGGTTGTTCGTGATTTCCTCTTTGTTCGGCTACTCCGAATTCATTTTGGATATGTTCTTGCTGGTTTGGTAACTCTGACTTTTTCTTTTTCGATTTGTTTTAGTTGTTCGTGATTTCCTCTTTGTTTTGTTTTCGATTTGTTTGGTAACTCTGTTATTGCTGGGAAATAGTATGCAATTATTTTTGAATTTGATTTTGTTTTTGTTGTTAGATCCAAGATATTTGAATTTTAATTATTAATTATGGCAGTTATTTCTCCTTGATTTTAGGTTTCCTTATTATTATGAATTTAATCCTATACTAATTCCCTAAATTAAGGGAATCCTAACTGCACTAATATTGTAAATAAATATTGAAAAGTGTATTATTTTTGTAATTATTTTTTGATGCACTAATGGTGTAATTACTTTTTAATTGTTGTATATTTCTGTAAATAACCCTACTTTAATTTACTTTTTAAAATTTTGCATGGATCATCACCGGTCCACCATAGAAAATTACTAAATAAATACCTGAGACTTGGCAAAAGCGGCCCAAGTACACTGACCAACCCAATCTAGATATAAAAAAGTGAGTTTTGGGCTTATACTTTTAAGCCTAATAAAATATGAGTTTTAACCCATCTTGGTGGCCTACCCAAATTTTACTTACCAAATCAAATTTCAACCCAAATTTCAACTCGTTCCTTAATAGCAAACTAAAATTAGTTTATTTTACGAACTTTATCCACTATAACTCTACTTAAATATTAAAAGTCAAATCCAACTCTTTTAAAAATTTAAAAGTAAACAAAGAAAAATAGTTAATTTTAGTTTTATTATTCTCGACTTCCGTTCTCGCTCTCTCTACCTCCTACTCATATTTTACAAATCAACTATTTCTAGTCTTTTTATTCAATATTTTTATTGATATCTAGTGTTTCAAATTTTATAGTTGGACTATGTGGGAACAATGTGGTTAGGTCATTAGTATTATTGGTCAAGAAAACAAAATAAATTATAAATAGTGTTTGTATTGTGTACAAGTAAATTTAAAAAAATTACATAAAAAAAGTCAAAAACAATTAGTGAATTAGTCAGCATTGATAATTTACTATCGCTGCCATGTTTAAATTGTTTAATTTGCGCGCCAGTAAGGAGAAATCCTTATCGGAAAGCCCTCTCTTTTCTGAGAACGACCTGGTTGTCATAATTGTGATTCTGTAATATTATTTGTGAATAATTAATTATTGATTTATATGATAAGGAAATATTTATTTTATGTGGATATAAATAATGGATATATTTATTGTGGTTATAAATGAAGGAATTAATGCTGAGGTGTTTTATCAGTATTTTGTCGGAATGGAGGTATTAAAAATCATCCGTTTGTGGATTTTGGATATTTTCTGTTTGGAATTTAAAAAAACTTAAAGCTACAAAGTTGTAGAGAATTTAATTTCGTGTGGAATGGACATAAAATTCGTATTTTTCTGATAAATAGGCTATTTTCTATGAATTACTGAAGTTTTGGAAAATAAAATAATTTTTATTAAAATTGGATGGGACCCACTTTTGTTTTAAACATGTGGGCTACCAAAATTTTTTAAATTTGGCATGCTTGATGGCTGGTCTTGGTAGGTGGCGTGGAAGGAAGAAATATATATTATATTTTATTATTTTAGTCTCCTTCATGTTTCTAAAGATTTTCCTATAAATAGGCGCTTAGGTTAGAATTGAAAATAACACCAGAAATAAGTTTTCTTTCTCTCTATATTGTCGAGCGTATTTTTGTGAATATTTAGATACTTTGAGAGTTGTTGTTCGGTACAAACTTCCTTCGACTTTATATCCGATATTTCGATCAGAAGTACCGTTATTTTGAGGTAAGGGATGTTATTTTCTTCCTAAATGATGTTATTCTTTCAATATCATTATACCGAAATATTGGTATGGATTTTATTGTGAAATTTCTACCTTTTTGTGTGGGGGTTACTATTCACGTATACGGCACTATTCACGAATACGACACTATTCACAGAAAAAAATAAAATTTTCTTTTCTTTGCCCAAGTTGTCTATTATGCTTACTATCTTTGTTTGTATCCATATTTTGATCTTTATTCTTGAATTTTGCTCCACAATTAATTATTATAAGGTATTTTTGAACTTGGATAAACTAAAGTACGAATCCCTAATCTTTGATCTTTTATCTCACTGGATTCGTTTTCTTTAAAATATTTTCCATCATCCTCAGTCCTAAATGATGAATGATTAACTGATGAATATCTTTGGCCTGTAGTGCAAAGATGAATGATTACCTAATGAATATCTTTGGCTCGTAGTGCAAAGATGAACAGGTGTTGAGATGAACATGACCAATTGGTGATACAAATGAATATCTTTGGCATGTAGTGCAAAGATGAATATTTGATTCAAGATGTATATTGATTGATGTTATAATGGTAAAATATTGATGATAGACTTTTAAATCTTAGAAGATAGTAGAATTCTTTCTTTACTTGACTCTTCTAATGGATTGTTGTTTCATTGCATTGTTGATCTAAAATTTGTTTATCTATTATATTTTATCGTATTTTCCTGTTCAAGACTAATGATAATTTGTTGTATATTATCTTAGTCATAATATTCTTTATCGGGCTAGTTGAGCTCACCCTTTTCCTTTTTGTTCCATTGTTCTTCTCAGAGGAGAGAATTTAGCTAGAACTAAGCAATGGGTATGGAGTGATGATTCAAGATAGTTGTTTTAGTAGTCCTCACTATTTTGTAAAATAGTGTATCAATAATTGTAATGAGGACTCCTTTTGAGTTTCTATAATTGCCTATTAGACAATATTTGTATTCAAACTCATAGATATAGGCGTTGTCGATTCTCGCATTTAAAATTGTATTCAAGTTGTATTTATTTCTGTACCATATATTTGACGACTCAGAATGGGTGATGTATACCTATTTGGGGGTGTCACAGTTGGTATCAAAGCTTAGGGATATGATGTAACAACCCGGAGAATCTGGATTGTCTAGAATTTAAGTTTAAAGAATTAGTTATTAATAAAAAGAATTTTTATTAATACTATTATGTGTTATGTGTTTATTAATCGTTCTATAAACTAGGATGATTATAAATCGGGAGTATTCTGGCTACGAGCTAGACTAAACGAATAAGAATTTTTAAGACGAAAATAAAAGTTTTTCGGGAACAAAATATTTTTCGAGAAAAAAGACGAAATAGGCAGTATTCATCCGTTTCTGCTCGGAGATTTATTTTGAAATTCTGAGACATTAATGATTACGTATAATTTTGAGACGTGATGGAATATTCAAAAATATTTGGATTTCGAGAATCGCAGTTTTTCGAACTGTCAGACGAAAACCAAAAGACGGAAGCACGAAGCTTCCGGGAGAAGCCACGGGAAGAGTAAGGAGGTCTATTGAGGATGTGGGAATAGTAAGGAGGTTGGGGGGGGGGGCAAAATGACTAAAATACCCCTAGCTTGGAAATTCTATAAATAGGAAGCTCATTTCAATTGTTTTGAGATTTTGAAAAACCTATACTGAGAGAGAGAGAGAGAGAGAGAGAGAGAGAGAGAGCTCGGATGGGAGGGGAAGGAAGAGGAGAGGCTAGCCCGTGTACGAACTTTTTCCGACGGGAGAAGATTAAAGAAGAACGGTAAT
Organism: Panax quinquefolius; assembly: GCA_020205615.1. Taxonomy (NCBI): domain Eukaryota; kingdom Viridiplantae; phylum Streptophyta; class Magnoliopsida; order Apiales; family Araliaceae; genus Panax; species Panax quinquefolius. The sequence goes on from CM035165.1 coordinate 89,642,627, forward strand.
CCGAACCCTAGTTTCTTCTAATATTTTCTTAAGTTTTTATGTTCAAAAACCTAGCTTAATGAGAATAAAGATTAAAAGAACTTAGGGATGGGTTCATATGGTTGAAATCATAAGAAAACAAAGAAATAAGAATTAGAAGTTTAGTTTGTAAATTTCTTAAGGAAGTATAAGATTCGTAATGAATTAGAGTGATCCGAGTGGATATTATGAATGAGTAGGTGAAATAAGTAAGGAATGGTGTTCTATAACATCAAATTCCAATAAAAAGTGAAATCATAATCCAAAATATCGATTAAAACGAAGAACGAACGAAGAACACGCGACGAACACGATAAACGTTGTTGATAGACAAATTTAAAACCATCGTAGTTTAATTGTTGTTGATGGACAAGTTTAAAACCATCGCTGTATAAGTTAGTTGCATATTGCTTGGTTAGGAATGGTAGAAACGTTCATGAAGAATGGATATAAACTTAGCTATAACGAAGTTATGGCGAAAATTTCATAAAAGTCAAACGAGAATTAGAAAGTTAGTAAATGAACCTGAGTGGGTTAGGTTTCATAAGAAAGTAAGAGAACATAGAAAATGTGAGTCGTGGACTCAAGAACGAATGAGTTCTGAGTTCGGATGATCGAATTACGGACGAACGAACGAAGAGCGTTAAAAATATAAAATGAATAAAGGGTGAAGATCAAGCCAATCGAATGGCACGTTAACGGATTTAGAATGAATTTCTACTCGAAGGGTATTAAAGTACGTAAGATAAGTAAGAGAATGGCTTTGGAATGACCTCGTTCCGAGTTATAACGAAGGAGTTATGAGATTGCGAAGTAAGCGTCTCAAACTTGATTCAAGACTTGGCAAATTTTTTAGGGTTTAAGCTTTCTACAACAGACACAATTTGGTGAGTTTGAGAAGAAGTACAGTCAGCAAGCTCTACCATAAACTTTGGGAGAGTGAGCCACAGTGCTTAGTAATAATAAAGGGTTCGGATAACCGCACAGCCAACCGGAAGAGAGAGAGAGAGAAGTAGGTCGGCCATGCATACAGAGAGAAAAGGAAGAACGCTGCGCAATCACGGCAGTGCAGGCAATGCCCAGAAATGAGATTTTATTGCTCAAGTACTGGGGGATGTGCAAGAAAGAAATAGGAACATGTAGATCATGTAACATAACACTTATGCAAGTGAGTTAAACCTTTAGTAAAGGTTGAACAGAAAGATTAAGCGAGATTAAAAGATAAAGAATATAAACGCGGGTTACGTAACCGATATCCGGGGACCGTAGTCGCGATGAGCGAATGTGAGGGATTTCTATGGTTGTGATTCCTTAGACATTGAGCGACGAGGGTAATGAATAACATTTCGATGTTATGTCATGATAATGAGAGATAAGTGTGAAGCGTATAGACGTTGTGAACGCAACGTCGTTGCGATGGACGCTTGGTCTTAGCATACAATGATTGGTATGGTTTTGACACTAAGAACGAGTAATGAACATGGGGTTCATATAAGGGATAACGAAAGTATTAAATAGTATATGAATTATCAAGAAAGTCGTAACAAACGGTAATAAGATTAATGAAAGCTGAATGTGATTCGATTAAGAATGAATCCGGAGAGATGACATTTAGTTGTCAGAATGCCGTAAAGAATAAGAAATTGACTTAATCGAACATTATAGTTTAATAGTTCGTATAAGTTAAGAGAAGTTAGGTTGTGGTACAATCGTAAACTTTGATGGTTGACATATGGGAGCTGGGCTAAACAATTCCTTCAGAGAGCGAAGGTATATACAAAACTGGCAACCGATCTAACTCACTGTGATGGCAGTGTAGATGAGACGGGAACTTGTTTGTTGGTTGTTTGTGGGAAACCACTTAGTGTACCATATGGACTACTAGCAGAGACGCGATGTGTCTTTGAGTCCCAGAGAAGTTATAAGAAGAAGATAAGTATATAAATCATCCAAGATGATGAACGTATGAGTAAGACATCTCCGTATGTCATAAAGCCATAAATTGGTAAAGGAAGTTAGTCGCGTAAACTTATATTGCAAGAACGTGAACCCTAAGAAGTAAAGCTAAGTAAACCAATGCGTAAGTTCAATAAATGACTAATTGGTATTTATGTTTTCTCCTTATGTGTTATATAGGAATTGGAATGAGCAGTTCTGCGTAAGCTATAGCTGGGCGTAAGGCAAGTTTCCTAACTTCATTCATATTACATGAATGCTAGTTCTTAAACTTCTCAGATGTTGTACTTGAGAAGTTCGTATATATGCTTGGATGTGCAATATTTGTACAATATGGTAGAACGATGAGGCCTCGAGCCACAATTTAAACACTTTTGTTTCTATGATATGAATTGTTCGTGATTGAGCTATTCAATACAAGTATGTTCTATTTATACATGAACTATTATTGTTAAGTCCGTGCTAATGATTCTAGCATGTGATGTGTATGAAAAAGTAGAGGAATAAAAGTATTAAAAAAGTGAAAGTGATTAATGTTTTAAGATGATATGAATCGAGAGTATTCCTATTATTCAAGCCGCTTCATAACCTTTGTTCGGTTATAGAAGTTCTAAAGAAATGTTTTAATTCTAAAGTTGTTTGTTCAATGTTATGACTTCTTTGGCAATTGAATGCTCACACCGCTTTAAATGAAAAACAATTTTCAGCGAACAAGGTTAGAAGAACTTAAGGATCCCGTAAAGATCAAGCTGACGGTCTCCAGATGAATTATCATTCAGAGTGTGAAGGTAGCGAGAAGATCAAGTGAAGACTTGTAAATTAGAAAGATGAATTGAACTCTAGACTAGTTTAAGGAACTGTTATGTATCCTTGGTGGCAGATAAAAGTCACTCTTGTAAGATGAAATGAATAATGTATTTATTATTATTTGTAATAAAAAAAAGGTTATAAGGTTTCCAGAACATGGGATTTGAGAGTGTATGTCGTTATATTTCAGTATATAATGATGCATGTTGGATGAATGATGTATCAGGACGCTTAAATCCCGTGTGAAGATAGACCGGATTTCGTGGCGTTGCAAGTTGGTATCAGAGCTGATAGGTTATAAACATTAGGTAGGAGTGCCTAAGACTATAATCGTAGAGAGAAGGATAAGAAGATCTCCACATGATCATAGTGACTAAGTAATAATGTATGGGTTATTAAACGATGAATGATTTATAGCTAGTGTTATGAATGAAAGGTACTATGAAGTAAGACGGAAGAAGAACTTAGATTGAGTTATGAAGGATAGTATATGAATTAAAGAAAATTCAGATTAAGTAGAGAGATTTAGAAGTTGTAAAATTTCAATTGAGGACTCATATCGGTAAAATTGAGTTGTATGATTCCTTGTATGTAAGGGAAATTGTACATGGTTTTAGAACCACTTAGCTTCTTTACGCGATATAGTTGTTCGGTTGAACAATTCTTTCAGATGGGCGGAGAATTGTTCTTCGTGTAATCGAAAGTAGTATGCACACAAGCCAATCATGTTTGATGATAAAGCATATACTTTGTAATAATCTTATTCATTTATTAATAAAAAGTATTTATTTATTAAAGGCTTTTAATTATCTACATGATCTTTGTTTTATAATATGTGATAAACCCATAGTTTTAAGCAATGCTTTTAGAATAATGATGATGATCATTCTAATGAGATCTAAATTCTTAAAAAGCTTAAAACTAAAATAGTTCCCAATCATGGATTACTAAATTGGGGATTAGTGAATCCGGATAGATTGGTACATACGTTGCTTGCTTTCATTGGATGAGGATGATTGATCTCATGATCATTTGTGTGGAGACACTAAAGCAAGTATGTAGGTGCTTATTAGAGAATAAGTTCATCGAACGTTGGCTCGCTAAGGAATACCTAATGGAGTTTTACTTTTTGTCAATAGGAATTCTCAGAGTGATAGTAAGACAAGTGATCCTTGGACTTGAGATCATCAAAGTATCTTGTGTATGATGAGTTATACTTTGACTTATTCCTTAAGACCCTTAGGGTATATCAAAGGGTATGCTTGGGTATAATAAGTTGTATATGGAGATAATGTATGATCAATAAAAAATCTACCACTTCTAATAAAAGAAGAGAAATGTCCTATGTGAATGTAATGTATTAGAAAGATAATGAGTCAGATCATCCACTTAATAAGAGATTCGCCAGATGTCGATATGTAATATCAGTGAGACAACCCAGTAGAAAGGAGTTTCTAAAATAAAATAAGATAAGGAGTATACTAAATCATTAAAGGTTTCTTTAAGATAATTGGGCATTTAAGGATGAATACATATAATTAAATAAAATAAGACTTGATGTAAATTCCATTTAATGATCGAAATCATATAATTAAATAAAATTGGGAAATTCCATGTCTTATATTTAATTGGTGGAAGGATTGAATTGTACAGTAACTATTTACTCAAAGGTTCTTTAATGATTAATGTTGAAATCTATATTATCCGGAAAGTCGTTGATCGCTAGGGAGGCTTATCCCTATTGTAGAATAAATATTATTTATTTAAATAAATTAATTGTTTAATTTATTTATTTAAATAAGATTAGAATTGTTTCTAATTGATTTATTCACAAATAGGTTTAATATGGAGAACCTAAAGGGTCACACCATAAAAGGAAGAATAATTATTTAAGAAGTTAATGGCATAATCGTAATAATATGTTAAGTATATTTAATTTAATCTATGGTGATAGAATAAATTAAATAGCTTAATATTTATTATTTAATATTTTAGAAATATTAAATATAAATTAATAAGAGGAGTCTTATTAATATTATTACAATTATTATTATTTTAATTTCTAAAAGAGTTTAGGAATTAATTTAATATAAGTATTTCTCATTTATTCCTAATTGGATTAGGAAGGAAAATTAGTTAAAGGAGTTTAATTAATTATCCCTAATAAGATTAGGGAGCTTAATTAATTAAAAGAATTTTAATTAATTAGATAAATCCCAATTCCTTAATTGTTTAGGTGGGTTGCCCACATCTATAAATAAGAGAGTCTTATTATGGGTGATGTGGTGAAGTTTTACAACGATTTAATAATTCTAATTTGTGGGAGAGTACGCTTTTTCTATGAGAGATAGGAAAAACTAGGGTTTGAGCCAATACCCTTCTTCTTCAATTCTATTCTTCCTTGGTGGATCACCTCCAGAGGCCAAACACATGGGTGGCTAACGTTGATCAAAGGAAGGAACCAAACCCGGTGGATTCAAGTTGAACGCGAAAAGGATTGGAGGTGAACTTGTACTTTGAGGAAGCTCGATCTTCAAGAGTATAATTTTATTCTTTATCTTTCGTTTAATTAATAATTGTGCATAAAGGTGATCCGGGGTATATGGTTTGTAAAATTTTAAACTCGATTTTTACACGCTCCGCATTTTTATGCAATTAGATCGCGCACATGAATATTACAAACCTAACAGTGGCATCAGAGCCAAACTTTTATACAAATTATTAATTGTTCAAAATTTGATATGTATATTGATATGTGTTTAGAACAATTTAATTGGGCATAATTTATTGTATAAAATTTAATTAAAAAAAAAAAAAAAACAAACCGTGAATCCCATTTTTTTTTTCTGTCAATTTTTTTTTTGAAAGCTGATTCACGGATTAGCAGGTCATGCGAAAAGAAAAGGAGCTTCATGAATCAATAACATGGCATATTAACGTGATTATTTAGATATTCACATGCTTACATATTCCTGAATCTTTAAAGGTCACGTGGCCCAAGTGATTCATTACATATTCACTTGCTTGGAATCATATTGGTAGGAATCATATTGGTATAAGAATATATTATATATATGACAATAACGTTATTTATTATATATATATAATAACGGTTTTATTATATATATATATATATATATATATAACGGTTTTGTTTTATTATTATTATATATATATATATATAATATTCTTAATAATTTTATTATTAAAATAAAATTTTATTTTAATATTAAAATAAAAGTTTATTTTAATATTAAAATATAAAGTTTATTTTAATTTTAAAATTAAATTTCATGCTAACTAATTAGAGTTGGAATTGGATTCCATGATAACTAATTGGAGTTGAAATTGGATTCTATTTTTTTTAATAAAGGAGTTTATTTGTGAATAGGAAAGAGAATCCTAATTTCCTTAAATAAAGGAGTTTATTTAGATATGAAATAAGATTTCATATTATTCAAAATAAAGGAGTTTATTTGTGAATAGGAAAAAGAGTATCTAATTTCCTTAAATAAAGGAGTTTATTTAGATATGAAATATGATTTCATATTATTCAAAATAAAGGAGTTTATTTGTGAATAGGAAAGAGAATCAAGTGTTTCCTTTAATAAAGGAGTTTATTTTATTTATTTATTTTTCATGGAATTAGATTCCATAATTAATTAAAATAAAGGAGTTTATTTTGATTAAAGATTTTGATTAAAATAAAATAGTTTATTTTATACAAAATTAAATAAATTAAAATAAAATAGTTTTATTTTGATTTAAATTTGAATTAAAATAAAGGAGTTTATTTTGATTCAAAATTAGATTTTATACTAAATAAATTTGCCCATTAAATGATATCAATATATATATATATATATATATATATATATATATATATATATATTGAATGTTTATTATTCATAAGATGAATGTTATTTATTGATGCATATGATGATGTGTATGATAATAAATGAGATTGATTATGGACTATTGACCAATGTGATTGGATTTTATTTTAGTTGGATGCATGAATGTATGGGTTTTATTAAATGGGGTCTGCGTACCTCGTCTTCTCTAATTTTTTTTAATGTAAATTCTATTCCACTCCTATGTACTTCCTCTTGACTGCTGATCAAGGTTTCTATTTATTTTAAATAGTTTTGTAATAGGAATAGTTAGAATTAATTTTGAAGAATTGGAGATCAAGGAGTAAGGAGTGCTTGAAGACCCGTTTGTAATAGAGCCCGGGTTTAAATGTAATAGTTATATTTAAATATTAATTTTTGCACCCCTAGGGTTTGACCTTTTGGTTTACTTGGTGGCTCTTGTGAACCAAACTAGAATAAAAGTCCATAATCAATCCAAGTAGAATATAGTATTCTATATGTGCATGCTTATACTATATATATTATATATTAATTAACATGCTTCGCATGTTAATTAATATGACGCGTATTTTATATATATATTTGTACTTGTATTTAAACAAGATGAGACAATTAATAACAAACCCTCAATTTTTATATTAAGTCCTAAGCGTTCAAAGATATTTGGAATATCGAACGTCAGCTTTCTAAGCATGATAAAATTAATAGAGTATTAAATATTTAATATGAGTTTGTTGTGTCACCACTAGGCAAGTATTAAGTATTTAAGATGTTAATTTATCACATTTGATGCTTATAAAGAAAATTGAACAATATTATTTTGTTGTGTCACCACAAGGATGATATTTTTCTTTTTGAATATATGGAGTGCTAAATTGGACTTAACTTGGATAATTTTGATTCGGATGTGCCACCACTTGATCAAAATAATCTAAGAGGCAAAAAGAAAAGGAGTTGCATAGTTGATGTAATTGACAAAAGTTGTCTACCTATTTATTTATATATAGTTTGTTGTGTCACCACAAGGCTATATACATTTGAAATGGGATCCTTATTCTCACTAGCAGATCTTTAATTAGATTTTCACGAACTATATATATTGAGGGTAATATAGTTTGAAGAAAATAAGTGGGAGATACCAATTTAAAACAAGACCTAATTTATTTTGGTAATTAATAAAAGAATGTATGTTAAAATGTTGTTAATTACAAATTCATTTACGTAATTTTACAATGTCTAAAATTACTATCATCATGAAGCATATTAGATGCTAAATTAACGGTAATCGAATTAAAGCGGATTGGTTAAGGAAATTGAGAATAGTTCTCATGGCTAAAAAGCTATCTTATATCCTTAATATGCCTATCCCCTGCAATGGTTGCGAGAAAATGCCTCCGAGGAAGAGATTGCTACTTTTAGAAAGTGGCAAGATGATGCACGATTGGCTCAACGCATCATGCTCATATCCATGAGTAACAAGCTCAAACGTCAAGATGAAACTATGGATGCTCCTACTATATTCCTGCACATCAAGTAGTTGATGGTGAGGAAAGTAGGACTGATAGATATTAGATATCTAAGGAGCTCTTCCGATCTAGAATGACCAGAGTGACACTACAAAGATGGATAAAAGTTCTTAACATGATCAATTTGATTGATCAATTAGGACAACTGGTTTTGTCATGGATGGAGAGTTGAGCCAAGATTTGATCTTGCACTCACTCCCGGACTCCTTTCACAATTGTTGTGAATTTTTCATATGAACAAGCTAGATATCAGCTTCGCTGATTTGCTTAAGATGTTAAAAAATGTTGAGAGTCACTTTCCAACCAAGAAAGACCAAGTCTTACTGGTAGGGGCCAAAGGATCTTCTAAAAAGAAGAAAGATTCAAAGAAGGTAAATAGAAAGGCAAAATAAAGGATAATAAGAACAAAACTGATTTGGATAGCAAAGGAGTTTGCTTCCACTGCAATAAGCCTGGACACTGGAAGGAAACTGCGAGAAGCATCTTGCAGAGGCTAACCAAAGAAGCTTAGTGAAGTTTTGGTTACAAATACAAATTTGTTCATGATTTAAAATAATTTTTTCTTTAAGTCAATGTTCTACTTGGGTATTGGATACCGGCTTTGGTTATCATAAATATAGATTTATGAAGGGACCAAACAGAAGTAGAAAACTAAACAAATATAAGTAATCCTATGTGTGGGAAATGAAGCAAAGGTTCTTTGTGATTAGCCATAGAAACTTATAGTTTAGCAATCCCTACGGGCAAATCTATTAAGTCAATAAGTTGTTATTGTATTCCAGTACTTGTTAGAAACATTATTTCCATTTTATTGTTGGACAATGAAATCTTTGGTATTATATTTAAGAACAATTGTTGTTTCTATTTATAATAATAATAATGTTTTGTATAGAAACTCGGAATATTACTTAATGGATTTTATATACTTGACTTACGTGAAAAATATATTTTGCAAATTGAACAAACTAGTATAAGAAAAGGAGATGATCATTCAAAGAGTTGAATGTGTGTATTTGCTGAAATACAAGTGTAAATTATTTGAAAAGTTCAAAGAATTCATAAGTGAAACAAATTGACAAAGTATTAAGATTCTTTGATTAGATCAAGGAATAAATATTTGAGCAATAAGTTTCTAGATCATCTCAAATGGTTTTCTCATAATGGACACATCCCGTCATGTAATAATTGATTGATGTATCCGAATGAAAAATTGTACCTTGTTGGACATGGTGCGGTCCATAATGATTTTACCCACATTCCAAGTATCCTTCCGGGATAATGTCCTAGAAATGGTCTGATATCTCATTTAAAATGGTAACCTCAAAATCCGCCCCAAGACTCCATAAAAGTTATGGACGGGAGGATTCCTAATCTTAAGTATGTTAAGATAAGGGTTGTCCAACTTATGTGAAAAAGGTTTCAAAGGATAAGCTTGGGACAAGATTTGACAAGTCTTGATTTGTGGGACATCCTAAAATAAGTTTAGGATATATGTTATATAATTATACATAGCAAAAGGTGTTTATTCATGAAACACGCTTCCTTCTAAGATAAAGGTGTTTATCATTAAAAGGGCTAGTGGGAGGATAATAGATCTTGAAGAGTTCAAGAACCACAAAATACTATAAGTCAAATAAGAGGAACACTGTAGATAGACCTATTGTACCACAACCGAATCGTAAGTCCGAACAGCGATCAAGAAGATACCTAGGAGGTATGGATTCATCATGGATGATGATGATGAGAATACGATCATAGAAGATGATGATCCAGAGTTACATACGATGAGGTAAGAGTTCTAGTGTGTACAAAAGGGTCAGTGGAAGCGTCGTGAAATTTCTAGTATTATATGTTGATATACTACAGATGAGGAATTACATACCAATGCTACAATCAGTAAAGATAAATTTGTCTAAAAATTCCTCCACGAATGATTTGGGAAGAATATCTTAATTGGGGATAAAATCTATATAGATAGATTCAAGAGGATGCTCGACTTAACCCAAGGAACGTATATTCATTTGATGCTAAAGTCGTTTAGCATGGCAAACTCCAAGAGATGTCTCATGTCGATGAGCTATGGAGTGTATCTCTCTTAATAGTCCCCACAGACTCCTGAAAAAGGAGGTCGCATGAGTGACTATCATGTATGCAATGAAATATACGAGACCTGATGTTGATCAGTCATATTCTGGAGAAGTTCACTATGAGTCAGTGAAAAACATCTTAAAGTGCTTAACCCAAGACTACTGGATGTGATCATATTCATGGTGGGTCTAAATTAAAACTAGAGGGCTTAACAGACTCAAGTTTTTCAGATGCAGACCAAGACGACACGAAAAATCCACTTTAAGGTAAAGGGTTACCTTGAGCAGAGAGTGAATTGAATTGAAAAGGTTCCAAACAATGAAAGAGTTCTTTGGTTTAGTGATAAAGACAAAGTATATAGCTATAAATGAAGTCGCAAGTTGATTGTTTGGATTAAAAGTTCATTCTGTAACTAGGAATAGTTCCTAAGTCTCATCTTGGATCTAAACATGTGTTGTGGCACTTTCATTTGATTATTAGAATCATTGAAAGATGGGAAATCACTATAGAGATAGTGGAATCTCATGAACAACATTACATATCCATTAACTAAAGCTTATCCAACAAAACAGGATAATCGTCACTTAGAGAAGAAGGGTATGAAATACCATGGCGATTGGCTTTAGTGCAAGTGGGAGATTGAAAGTAGTATGCACACACAAGCCAATCATGTTTGATGATAAAGCATATACTTTGTAACAATCTTATTCATTTATTAATAAAAAGTATTTATTTATTAAAGGCTTTTAATTATCTACATGATCTTTATTTTATAATATGTGATAAACCCATAGTTTTAAGCAATGCTTTTAGAATAATGATGATGATCATTCTAATGAGATCTAAATTCTTAAAAGCTTAAAACTAAAATAGTTCCCAATCATTGGATTACTAAATTGGGGATTAGTGAATCAGGATAGATTGGTACATCGTTGCTTGTTCATTGGATGAGGATGATTGATCTCTTGATCATTTGTGTGGAGACACTAAAAAAGTATGTAGGTGCTTATTAGAGAATAAGTTCACTTTGAACGCGTGGCTCGCTAAGGAATACCTAATGGAGTTTTTTACTTGCTGTCAATAGGAATTTCTGTAGTGATATAGTAAAGACAAGTGATCCTTGGACTTGAGATCATCATAGTATCTTGTGTATGATGAGTTATACTTTGACTTATTCCTTAAGACCCTTAGGGTATATCAAAGGGTATGCTTGGGTATAATAAGTTATACATGGAGATAATGTATGATCAATAAAAATCTACCACTTCTAATAAAGAAGAGAAATGTCCTATGTGATTCGATAAATGACAACCCAAAGAGTCCTTGGCATAAGCGAGAATGAAATTAGAAAGGAGTTTCTAATTTGCATTATTTGAGTTGTGCATTTAAGGATCGAAATACATATAATTAAATAAAATAAGACTTGGTGGAAATTCCATGTCTTATATTTAATTGGGACATTGTATGGTGGAAGGATTGAATTGTCACGGTAACTATTTACTCAAAGGTTCTTTAATGATTAATGTTGAAATCTATATTATCCGGAAAGTCGTTGATCGCTAGGGAGGCTTATCCCTATTGTAGAATAAATATTATTTATTTAAATAAATTAATTATTTAATTTATTTATTTAAATAAGATTAGAATTATTCTAATTGATTTATTCACAACCGGTTTAATATGGAGAACCTAAAGGGTCACACCATAAAAGGAAGAATAATTATTTAAGAAGTTAATGGCATAATCGTAATAATATGTTAAGTATATTTAATTTAATCTATGGTGATAGAATAAATTAAATAGCTTAATATTTATTATTTAATATTTTAGAAATATTAAATATAAATTAATAAGAGGAGTCTTATTAATATTATTACAATTATTATTATTTTAATTTCTAAAAGAGTTTAGGAATTAATTTAATATAAGTACTCTCATTTATTCCTAATTGGATTAGGAAGGAAAATTAGTTAAAGAAGTTTAATTAATTATCCCTAATAAGATTAGGGAGCTTAATTAATTAAAAGAATTTTAATTAATTAGATAAATCCCAATTCCTTAATTGTTAAGGTGGGTTGCCCACATCTATAAATAAGAGGAGTCTTATTATGGGTGATGTGGTTGTTGACTTTTACAACGTACGTAATAATTCTAATTTGTGGGAGAGTACGTTTTTTCTATAGAGATAGGAAAAACTAGGGTTTGAGCCAATACCCCTTCTTCTTGAATTCCTATTCTTCCTTGGTGGATCACCTCTAGAGGCCAAACACATGGGTGGCTAACGTTGATCAAAGGAAGGAACCAAACCCGGTGGATTCAAGTTGAACGCGAAAAGGATTGGAGGTGAACTTGTACCTGAGGAAGCTCGATCTTCAAGAGTATGATTTTATTCTTTATCTTTTCGTTTAATTAATAATTGTGAATAAAGGGTGATCCGGGTATATGGTTTGTAAAATTTTTAAACTCTGATTTTTACACGCTTCCGCATTTTTATGCAATTAGATTGCGCACATGAATATTACAAACCTAACAGTAACAACCGCTTAGCTTCTTATATCGGTCAGAAGCTGAGTTGAACAATTTTCTATATGGGCAGGGAATCGTGTTTGGTTCTACAATCACTTAGCTTCTGGTAGTGATAATCATTGGGATTGGTCGCGCTATCAATATGTATATGGCGAGAAGGTTAATCTTTTCTCATGTATATACTTGATAGGTAGAGAACGATAAGGTAGGTGCGAGTTCTTGAAACTCACACTTATGGTAAGTTTGTGACTCATAATAATATGGTATGTTTTGAGCGTCTCGGTGAATGGGACGCTTTATGGTGCATCGGATAGTTCTTAAACTCATATTATTGTGGAAAGTTCCTGAACTCATAATGTGTGGTAAGTTGATGGACTGTACTAAGGTATAGGGATGTTTAGACTAAAAACATGTTGTTTTCAGTAGGCTTAGTATTGAAGGTGCTAGAGAAGATTAAGTATTGTCGTAGTAAGACAATGAATGAAGATGGAGAAATAGGATATTCCAAGTCATCTAGCTATGCTAGATTTCGAACTTTATTGAACTCGTGCTGATATGTATATTTCGAAAAGGAAAGAATTGGTTCAACTTTTGGAATCAATAAAATTTTTAAAAGAGCTATTCTTGGTATGTCTATGCCAATTGCTCCGGCTAGACAGAAATTGATTTGAAATATCAAAATGAATTTTATATCATCCGCGCATTTGATGCAAGGATGGTAAAATGATGGAGTTATTAATGCAATTGAACCTGGTGTTGGATGTGATCTTAGGATCAACAACCCGCTATGGTATGATGTATAATGACGAAGTCACAAACTGACAAAGTCCTCAACGTACTGTAAAATGTACGGTATCATGACGCCATAAACCGTTTTGATGTATTGCGAAAAGAATTTAAAGAAGTAGTCAACGTCAATTGAGTTGACTAAACGAATGTTTCACGTTGATATCCAATTTATTGGTATGGTCTAAGCTACTTGATTCAGCTAGACAAATGGTATGTCATCGAGCACTCTTTAAGAACTTGTGCCAAATCAAATTGTTTTGGTACGGAATCTAATGATTTAGTCTGAGGAGAACATGGAAGAGGTAGTTACTTTCTTTGTGATTGTAAACCCAATTGCAGATTAAAGAAGGGCTTACTGGCGAAATCTTTGGTTAACCCAAAGAAGAGTTCATGGTCGATTTGACCCCTCAAAGAAAAAGTATGAAACGTTTTAAGAGGAAATTTTATATTCCTCGTTATTCCTTCCGCTTCATGATTCTTGATAGGTTATGGGGGTTAGGAATGAGGGAAAGATAAGAACTCCGTTGAAGTGAAGTTGAGAAGAAAGGTAAGCTAAAATTTCGAGGATGAAATTCTGTGAAGAAGGGGTGGATGTGATGACCCGGGTAAGGGTGTGAATTTAAGAAATTTCGAGGACGGAAATTTTATAAGGGGGGAAGTGTAATAACCCGGAGAATCCGGATTGTCCAGAATTTAAGTTTAAAGAATTAGTTATTAATAAAAGGAATTTTTATTAATACTATTATGTGCTATGTGTTTATTAATCGTTCTATAACCTAGGATGATTATAAATCGGGAGTATTCTGGCTACGAGCTAGACTAAACGAATAAGAATTTTCAAGACGAAAATAAAAGTTTTCCGGGAACAAAATATTTTTTGGGGAAAAAGACGAAATAGGAACTATTCATCCATTTCTGCTTGGAGATTTATTTTGAAATTTCGAGACTTTAATGATTACGTATAATTTTGAGACGTGATAGAATATATTCAAAAATAATTGGATTCTGAGAATCGCAGTTTTTCGAACTGTTAGACGAAAACCGAAAGACGGAAGCACGAAGCTTCCGGGAGAAGCCACGGGAATAGTAAGAAGGTCTATTGAGGAGGTGGGAATAGTAAGGAGGTGTGAATAGTAAGGAGGTTGGGGGGGCGAAATGACTAAAATACCGCTAGCTTGGAAATTCTATAAATAAGAAGCTCATTTCAATTGTTTTGAGATTTTGAAAAACCTATACTTGAGAGAGAGAGAGAGAGAGAGAGAGCTCGGATGGGAGGAGAAGGAAGAGGAGAGGCTAGCCCGTGTACGAACTTTGTCCGGCGGGAGAAGATTAAAGAAGAACGGTAATCCGAACCCTAGTTTCTTCTAATATTTTCTTAAGTTTTTATGTTCAAAAACCTAGCTTAATGAGAATAAGGATTAAAAGAACTTAGCGATGGGTTCATATGGTTGAAATCATAAGTAAACAAAGAAATAAGAATTAGAAGTTTAGTTTGTAATTTTCTTTAAGGAAGTATAAGATTAGTAATAAATTAGAGCGATCCGAGTGGATATTATGAATGAGTAGGTGAAATAAGTAAGGAATGGTGTTCTATAACATCAAATTCCAATAAAAAGTGAAATCATAATCCAAAATATCGATTAAAACGAAGAACGAACGAAGAACACGCGAAGAACACGAAGAACGTTGTTGATGGACAAATTTAAAACCATCGTAGTTTAATTGTTGTTGATGGACAAGTTTAAAACCATCGCGTATAAGTTAGTTGCATATTGCTTGGTTAGGAATGGTAGAAACGTTCATGAAGAACGGATTAAAACTTAGCTATAACGAAGTTATGGCAAAAATTTCGTAAAAGTCAAACGAGAATTAGAAAGTTAGTAAATGAACCCGAGTGGGTTAGGTTTCATAAGAAAGTAAGAGAACATAGAAAATGTGAGTTGTGGACTCATGAATGAAAGAGTTCTGAGTTCGGATGATCGAATTACGGACGAACGAACGAAGAGCGTTAAAAATATATAATGAATAAAGGGTGATGATCAAGCCAATCAAATGGCACGTTAACGGATTTAGAATGAATTTCTGCGTGAAGGGTATTAAAGTACGTAAGATAAGTAAGAGAATGGCTTTGGAACAACCTCGTTCCGAGTTATAACGAAGGAGTTATGAGATTGCGTAGTAAGCGTCTCAAACTTGATTCAAGACTTGGCAAATTTTTTAGGGTTTAAGCTCTAAGCGCATCATTTCGGTTGAGGTTTGAGAAGTGGCAGAAATGACGAGCTCTACCATAAACTTCGGGAGAGAAGGCACAAGGCCATTAGTAATAACAAAGGGTTGCACCGCTGCTGGCCATGAATGAAGAGAGAGAGAGAGAAGTAGGTCATTGCTGCAAACACGAGAGAAAAGGAACACCAATGCGGCAGCCACGGCAGGAAATGCCCGTAAATGAGATTTTATTGCTCAAGTACTGGGGGATGTGCAAGAAAGAAATAGGAACATGTAGATCACGTAACATAACACTTATGCAAGTGAGTTAAACCTTTAGTAAAGGTTGAACAGAAAGATTAAGCGAGATTAAAAGATAAAGAATATAAACGCGGGTTACGTAACCGATATCCGGGGACCGTAGTCGCGATGAGCGAATGTGAGGGATTTCTATGGTTGTGATTCCTTAGACGAGGGTAATGAATAACATTTCGATGTTATGTCATGATAATGAGAGATAAGTATGAAGCGTATAGACGTTGTGAACGCAACGTCGTTGCGATGGACGCTTGGTCTTAGCATATAATGATTGGTATGGTTTTGACACTAAGAACGAGTAATGAACATGGGGTTCATATAAGGGATAAAGAAAGTATTAAATAGTATATGAATTATCAAGAAAGCCGTAATAAACGGTAATAAGATTAATGAAAGCTGAATGTGATTCGATTAAGAATGAATCCGGAGAGATGACATTTAGTTGTCAGAAAGCCGCAAAGAATAAGAAATTAACTTAATCGAACATTATAGTTTAATAGTTCGTATAAGTTAAGAGAAGTTAGGTTGTGGTACAATCGTAACCTTTGATGGTTGACATATGAGAGCTGGGCTAAACAATTCCTTCAGAGAGCGAAGGTATATACAAAATTGGCAACCGATCTAACTCACTGTGATGGCAGTGTAGATGAGACGGGAACTTGTTTGTTGGTTGTTTGTGGGAAACCACTTAGAGTACCATATGAACTACTAGCAGAGACGCGATGTGTGCTGAGTCCTAGAGAAGTTATAAGAAGAAGATAAGTATATAAATCATCCAAGATGATGAACGTATGAGTAAGACATCTCCGTATGTCATAAAGCCATAAATTGGTAATGGAAGTTAGTCGCGTAAACTTATATTGCAAGAACGCGAACCCTAAGAAGTAAAGCTAAGTAAACCAATGCGTAAGTTCAATAAATGACTAATTGGTATTTATGTTTTCTATTTATGTGTTATATAGGAATTGGAATGAGCAGTTCAGCGTAAGCTATAGCTGGGCGTAAGGCAAGTTTCCTAACTTCATTCATATTACATGAATGCTAGTTCTTAAACTTCTCAGATGTTGTACTTGAGAAGTTCTGTCTATGTGCGGATGTGCAATATTTGTACAATGTGGTAGAACGTATGAGGCCTTGAGCCACAATTTGAACACTTCGGTGTTTCTATGATATGAATTGTTCTGTGATTGAGCTGTTCAATACAAGTATGTTCTGTTTATACATGAACCGTTATTGTTAAGTCTGTGCTAATGATTCTAGCCAGACAGGATGTGTATGAAAAAAGTAGAGGAATAAAAGTATTAAAAAAGTGAAAGTGATTAATGTTTTAAGATGATATGAATCGAGAGTATTCCTATTATTCAAGCTACTTCATAACCTTTGTTCGGTTATAGAATTTCTAAAGAAATGTTTTAATTCTAAAGTTGTTTGTTCAACTGTTATGACTTGCTGGGCAATTGAATGCTCACACCTGCTTTAAATGAAAAACAATTTTCAGCGAACAAGGTTAGAAGAACTTAAGGATCCCGTAAAGATCAAGCTGACGGTCTCCAGATGAATTATCATTCAGAGTGTAAAGGTAGCGAGAAGATCAAGTGAAGACTTGTAAATTAGAAAGATGAATTGAACTCTAGACTAGTTTAAGGAACTGTTATGTATACTTGGTGGCGGATAAAAGTCACTCTTGTAAGATGAAATGAATAATGTATTTATTATTATTTGTAATAAAAAAAAGGTTATAAGGTTTCCAGAACCTGGGATTTGAGAGTGTATGTCGTTATATTTCAGTATATAATGATGCATGTTGGATGAATGATGTACTCGTGACGTACGGAATCCGGGTGTGAAGATAGGCCGGATTTCGGGGCGTTACATATGATCCCTGACTGAGATATGAGATAAGAACTAGAAGGGGAGAGTCGGGGAATTCTTTCGTTAGTATGACCTTATTTGTTATTTGGTTGGTCAGTCAGAGCCTATTGTTAATATGTGATATGTTAATTTGTTAATTAACCCTTGTTTTATTGAGTATTTAAGAATGGCAGCGGGAAATATTAACAATGGAGTGAATGAGACAATGAAGATACCTTTAATCACCACCCAGGGGAACGTGCAACAGGAAGGCAATATTCCTCCTATAAACAACACTACCGAACAAATGATGAATGATGGGATGTTTAGAAGTTTTTTGCAGTTCATGTAAAATCAGACGAGGAAGACTCATGGACAAAATACGGGTGGAAATGATAGCAATGCGTGGCTTGTCACAGCCAATCAGTTCAAGGAGTTGGGACCACCAGAATTTATTGGAAAGCCGATTCGATCAAGGCAAAAACGTGGGTCAATCAGATTACCAAGATATGCGATGTCTTGGGATGCACGGAGGAACAGAAGGTTCCATTCGCCACCTTTATGTTTTGCGGTGAGGCAGACTACTAGTGGGAGTCTGTGAAGCGTACCCAGCCTACCGCACTCAACATGTCTTGGGAAACATTTCAGAAACTATTCAATGACAAGTACTTTCCTGAAAGTATTCATCATATGAAGGAGGTAGAGTTTATCATACTAGAATAAAAGAACATGACGGTGTCCCAGTACGAGGCGAAGTTCGCTGAGTTATCCAGGTTTGCACCTCATTTGGTAGAGAATGAGGAACGAATGACAAGGATGTTTCTGAGAGGTCTAAAACCCGAGATTCGGCAATATCTTATCTCTTATAAATTTTCTTTATATTCAGATGTTATAAATAGGGCTCAATTATTAGAGTGAGATAATGAGTATGTTCAACCAAGGGAACACAACTGTGGTCATACATATGCGAAGGCGGCCATCTGAGTAATGAAAACCAAATAGGAGGAAAACATTTGGACAAAAGCGGTAACCACTCTGGTGGTAATCGTGGCCGTGATAATAGAAGGAGCGAGTCGGGAGGAGATTTCAAAAAGAGAATGTACAACAATGATAACATGAAGACATCAGCAAAAACATCAACTATTTCTAGGGGAGGAGAACTAGCACCGGTCGTTTGTTATAAATGCGAGAAAGAGTGACACATCATCCCAAACTGCACATAACAATCCAAGGTGTGTTATAACTGTGGAAAGGAAGGTCATATAGCTAGAGATTGTCTA
This sequence comes from Panax quinquefolius, assembly GCA_020205615.1. Taxonomy (NCBI): domain Eukaryota; kingdom Viridiplantae; phylum Streptophyta; class Magnoliopsida; order Apiales; family Araliaceae; genus Panax; species Panax quinquefolius. Next base: position 89,661,866 of record CM035165.1, read on the forward strand.
GTTGTGAAACCAAGTTCAACAGGGATGGTGACTCCAAAGGTTGTTCCAGACAAGTCAAAGTCGGTGGTTCCTGGAAGGGCGTTTGTCGTGACTGCCCAAAACGCGAGAAACCCAAACGAGGTGATCACGGGTAAGCTAATCATAAACTCTTGCAAAGTTTATACCTTATTAGATACCGGTTCTACCCATTCTTTTATCTCTCCTGCTTGTGCTCAACGTTTAAACTTGACTCCGGAGAAATTAGATATTGACTTATCTGTTGAGACTCCGTTAGGAAAAACTTTCATTACATCTACTGTTTATAAATCTTGCTTGATTCAAGTTGGTACCATGACATTACCTGTCGATCTTATTTCGTTGAAATTCTTGCATTTGATGTGATTTTAGGGATTGATTGGTTAACCACGCATCATGCTAAAATTGATTGTTTTCGTAAGGTTGTTAGTTTTCATATTCCTAACCAACCTATTATGTGAATTCAAACAACCAAACCATTAAATTCAATCACTGTCATATCAAGCCATAAAGCTATTCGTTTATTGAAAAACGGATGTCAATCTTTCTTAGCCCATGTCACAGACTTGAACAAAAACACGTCAGATTTGAATAAAATTTCTGTTGTTAGTGAATTTCCTGAAGAACTTCCCGGTCTACCCCCAGAACGTGAAGTTGAATTCTTTATTGACCTTGAACCTGGTACAAAGCCCATTTCTAAAACCCCATATCGAATGGCTCCTATTGAACTTTAGGAGTTAAAGGTCCAACTACAGGAGTTGTTGGACATCGGTTTCATTCGTCCTAGTACATCTCCTTGGGGTGCTCATGTGTTATTCGTAAAGAAGAAAGACGGGAGTATGTGACTTTGTATTGACTACTGAGAATTGAACCATGTCACCATCAAGAATAGGTATCCGTTACCTCTCATTGATGACCTGTTTGACCAGTTGCAAGGAGCATAATTCTTTTCAAAGATCGATCTTCGTTAGGATATCATCACCAAGATTAAAACCGAGGATATTCCAAAGATCGCCCTTAGAACTCGAAGACGGCATTATGAATTCTTAGTCATATCTTTTGGATTGACTAATGCTCCTTCCGCTTTCATGGATATGATGAACCGTGTATTCAAGGAATATTTGGATGGATTCGTTGTTGACTTTATTGATGACATCCTCATCTATTCCAAAAGCCGTGAAGATCATGAGCACCATTTGAAGCTGGTACTGCAAAGGCTTCGTGATAACAAGCTATATGCCAAGATGAATAAATGCGAGTTCTGGCTTGAGGAAGTAGCATTCCTTGGGCACGTGGTGTCAAAACATGGAGTATCTGTCGACCCGGCGAAGATTGAAACAATACAAAGATGGGAGCAACCAAAGTCGGTGACCGAAGTACGTAACTTTCTGGGCTTAGCTGGTTACTATCGGAGATTCGTGGAAGGATTTTCTCGAATCGCTACTCCGTTAACTCAGCTGACTTGTAAAGATACAAAATTCGGTTGGAGCGAGGATTGTGAGAAGAGTTTTCAAGAATTCAAGAGGAGACTCATTTTGGCACCTATTCTGAGAATACCATCGGGTTCAGATGGATTTGTTATCTATAGCAATGCTTCAGGCAAAGGGTTAGGATGTGTTCTCATGCAACATATGAAATTCATAGCCTACGCCTCGCGACAACTCAAAGAATATGAGGGGAATTATCCTACTCATGATTTGGAGTTGGCAGCAGTCATTTTCGCATTGAAGATTTGGAGACACTACCTGTATGGGGAGAAAGTGGAGATCTATACAGATCATAAAAGCCTCAAATATTTCTTCACCCAAAAAGAACTCAACATGCGGCAATGATGTTGGCTCGATCTGTTGAAAGATTACGATCATACCATCCAATATCATCCTGGAAAAGCAAACGTGGTAGTTGACGCATTAAGTAGAAGATCATATACGGGTACGAGTGCAATGTTGTTAACATAAAGGCCCATTTTGTATGACTTACAAAGGATGGAGATAGAGTTAAAAGCTCCAAGTACCCACGTGATGATATCAAGCATACGAGTAGAACTGACTTTAATCGATAAAGTTAAAGTTGCTCAAGCTACGGACATGGAACTGATACGTATGAAGAATAAAGTGCAAGAATGTGCTATTCTAGAAGCAAGAATCGATGAAGAAGGAATACTGCGAGTCAACTCCAGACTTTGTGTTCATAACGATTCTGACTTGAAACATAGAATCATGATGGAAGCACACAACACACCGTTTGCAATCCATCCTGGGAGTACCAAAATGTATCATGATCTTCGACATACATTTTGGTGGAGTAATATGAAGAGAGAGATCGCAGAGTTTATCTCGAGGTGTTTAACTTGTCAACGTGTAAAAGCGGAGCATCAAGTGCCAAAGGGTCCATTGCAACCACTTGAGATTCCTAAATGGAAGTGAGAACACATTACTATGGATTTCGTTACGGGTCTTCCCAAGGTTTCTCAAGGCATAGATGCGATTTGGGTAATTGTTGATAGATTAACCAAGTCTGCCCATTTCTTGCCTATACGGGAAACTTATTCCCTTGAACGTCTTGCTCGTATGTACGTGAATGAGATTGTGAGATTGCATGGCATGCCAGTATCCATTGTTTCGGATCGTGACCCAAGATTCACTTCACGATTTTGGGTTAGCTTGCAGAAAGCTATGGGCACGGATTTACGATTTAGTTCGGTATACCATCCTCAAACGGACGGACAATCAGAGAGGACTATTCAAACTCTTGAAGATCTATTAAGACTCCGTGTCCTAGATTTTAAAGGGAGTTGGGATAAGTACGTACCATTGGTGGAATTCTCCTACAACAATAGTTATCAGGAAAGTATAGGCATGGTTCTATTCAAGGTGTTGTATGGAAGAAAATGTCGTTCTCTAGTATGCTGGGACGAGGTGGGTGAAGCAACATTGTTGGGACCAAAATTGGTATGTATAACTACAGAGAAGATCCAAATGATTCGTCAACGTATACAAACGGCACAAGATCGACAAAAGAGTTATGCGGATCTTCATCGAAAGGACGTGTAATTTAATATTGGGGATCATGTATTGTTACGTATTGCTCAATGGAAGGGAGTTACAAGATTTGGGAAGAGGGAAAAGCTTAATCTATGATTTGTTGGTCCATTTGAGATTCTTGACCGAATAGGAAATGTGGCCTATAGACTCGCATTACCTCCAAGCATGTCTCGTGTTCATAATGTTTTTCACATATCTACGCTTCGTAAATATGTGAAAGACCCGAACCACATTATTGAGTTAGAACTAGACGAGATAGCCGAAGATTTAACGTACGAGGAGGTACCTGTTAAGATCTTGGATAGGAAAGAGCATGTCCTACGCACCAAGGTTATACCACAAGTTAAGGTGTTGTGGAGAAACCATGCTATTGAAGAAATGACCTGGGATTTGGAATCAGAAATGAAAGTGAGGCATCCTCACCTTTTCGAAACACCAGGTACGTACGTCAATTTTGAATACAAAATTTCATAAGGAGGGGAGGTTGTAAGACCCCAACTTATTATAAATAAAATCGAATTTCCTCTATTTATTATTGTGAATAATAAGGTGATAATTTGATATAATACTTATGGGTGAAATGTGAAAATTTTACAAAATAAGCAAGTGGTTATAAAATATTCATTGTTGTCGGGGAATATTTGTTTGGTCGTGGAATATTCTTGTTGTCGGAGAATATTCGTACGACGGCGCAACTATTTGTGGGCCCCATAACGGAATAACTATCGGATGAAAAAAATGACAAACTTCGAGATTTTATAAATAACGGCGTAATTGTTACCGTTAACACTGTTGGAATACCCGGTGGTTAAAATACAGTAATACGCGTGGTTGCACAGTAGCACACGGTATTGCACAATATTGTTGAATTATTGATTCTTACGTAAGAAGGCACTACTCAATAATTGTTACAGTAATTATTGTTCAATATTTTATTTTATTGATTCAATAATTGTTGCGTTGATATTTTATATTATTGTTGTTTCAATAATTGTCCGCACAATATTTCCATTATCAGATCAATAATTCATATTATTTGAATAATATTATTAGATAGCATTATTGACAATGTCTAAGGAAGTTCTGTTTAGGAAAGGGGTTTGGTCTCCTAATTGCGCGCCAATAAGGAGAAATCCTTATCGGAAAGCCCCCTCTTTCATGGGAACGACCTGGTTGTCATAATTGTGATTCTGTAATATTATTTGTGAATAATTAATTATTGATTGATATGATAAGGAAATATTTATTTTATGTGGATATAAATGATGGACATATTTATTGTGGTTATAAATGAAGGAATTAATAATGAGGTGTTTTATCAGTATTTTGTCGGAATGGAGGTATTAAAAATCATCCTTTTGTGGATTTTGGATATTTTTTGTTTGAAATTTGAAAAACCTTAAAGCTACAAGGTTGTAGAGAATTCGATTTAGTGTGAAATGGATATAAAATTCGTATTTTTCTGATAAACAGGCTATTTTCTATGAATTACTAAAGATTCGGAAAATAAAATGATTTTTATTAAAATTGGGTGGGACCCACTTTTGTTTTAAAGATGTGGGCTGCCAAAAATTTTCAAATTTGGCAAGCTTGATGGCTGGTCTTGGTAGGTGGCGTGGAAGGAAGAAATATATATTATATTTTATTATTTTTGTCTCCTTTGGCGTTTTAGCATTTTCCTATAAATAGGCGCTTTGGTTAGAATTAAAAATAACACCAAAAATAAGTTTTCTTTCTCTCTATATTGTCGAGCATTTTTTATGAGTATTTAAATACTTTGAGAGTTGTTTTTCGGTACAAGTTTCCTTCGACTTTATATCCGATATTCCGATCAGAAGTAGCGTTATTTTGAGGTAATGGATATTATTTTCTTCCTAAATGATGTTATTCTTTCAATATCATTATACTAAAATATTGGTATGGATTTTATTGTGGAATTTCTACCTTTTTGGGTAGGGGTTACTATTAACGTATACGGCACTATTCACGTATACGACACTATTCACGAATACGGCACTATTCACAGAAAAAAATGAAATTTTCTTTTCTTTGCCCAAGTTGTCTATTATGGTTACTATCTTTGATTGTATCCATGTTTTGATCTTTATTCTTGAATTTTGCTCCACAATTGATTATTATAAGGTATTTTTGAACTTGGATAAACTAAAGTACGAATCCTTAATCTTTGATCTTTTATCTCACTGGATTCGTTTTCTTTAAGATATTTTTCATCATCCTTAGTCCTAAATGATGAATGATTAATTGATGAATATCTTTGGCCTATAGTGTAAAGATGAATGATTACCTAATGAATATCTTTGGCCCGTAGTACAAAGATGAACAGGTGTTGAGATGAACATGACCAACTGGTGATACAAATGAATATATTTGGTCTGTAGTGAAAAGATGAATATTTGATTCAAGATGTATATTGATTGATGTTACAAGGATAAAATATTGATGATGGACTTTTAAATCTTAGAAGATAGTAGAATTCTTTCTTTACTTGACTCTTCTAATGGATTGCAGTTTCCGCTGCACAGTTGTTGATCTAAAACTTGTTGTCTATTATATTTTATCAGATTTTTCCCTGTTCAAGACTAATGATAATTTGTTGTATATTATCTTAGTCATAATATTCTTTACTGGGCTAGTTGAGCTCACCCTTTTCCTTTTTGTTCTATTGTACTTCTCAGGATGAGAGAATTTAGCAGGAACTAGCCGGGGTATGGAGTGATGATTCAAGATAATTGTTTTAGTAGTCCTCACTATTTTGTAAAATAGTGTATCAATAATTTTAATGAGGACTCCTTTTGAGTTTGTATACTGTCTATTAGACAATATTTGTATTCAAACTCACAATATAGGCGTTGTTGTATTCTGCACTACAATTGTATTATTGAAGTTGTATTTATTTCTGTACCATGTATTTGGCGACTCAGAATGGGTGATGTATACCTATTTTGGGGGCGTCACAACAGTTCCTACTCGGTCGAGAATTTTAAATGGACCAATGAATCGAGGGTTGAGCTTTCCTCTCTTTTTGAATCTCATAACTCCTTTCCATGGAGCAACACGTAATAATATATGATCTACGACATTGAATTCCACGTCCCTTCGATGAAGATCAACATAACTCTTTGGTCGATCTTGTGCTATTTGTATACGTTGTCGGATCATTTGAATCTTTTCTGTAGTCATGCGTACCAATTCTGGTCCCAACAATGTTGCTTCACCCACCTCGTCCCAACATACTGGAGAACTTTCGTCCATACAACACCTCGAATGGAGCCATGCCTATACTTGTTTGATAACTGTTGTTGTAGGATAATTCCACTAATGGTAAATACTTGTCCTAACTTCCTTTGAAGTCTAGTACGCAGAGTCTCAATAGATCTTCAAAAGTTTTAATAGTCCTTTTTCGACTGCCCGTCCATCTGAGGATGATATGCAGAACTGAATCATAAATCTGTGCCCATAGCTTTCTGCAAGCTGACCCAAAATCGTGAAGTGAATCTAGGGTCTCGATCAGAAACTATGGATGCAATCTTACAATCTCATTTATGTATATACGAGAAATACGTTCAAGTGAATAAGTTTCTCGTATAGGCAATAAATGAGCAGACTTGGTTAATCTATCGACAATGACCCAAATTGCATCTATGCCTTGAGAAACCTTGTGAAGACCTATAACGAAATCCATGTTGACGTGTTCCCACTTCCATTTCGGAAATTTAAGTGGTTTCAATGGACCTTTTGGCACTTGATGCTCTGCCTTGACACGTTAAACACCTTCAGATAAACTCCGCGATCTCTCTCTTCATATTGCTCTACCAAAATGTACGTCGAAGATCACGATACATTTTGGTACTCCCATGATGGATTGTAAACGGTGTGTTGTGTGCTTCCATCATAATTTTATACTTCAAATCAGAGTCTTTAGGAACACAAAGTCTGGACTTGACTCGAAGTATTCCTTCTTTGTCGATTCTTGCTTCTGAAATAGCACCTTCCTATACCTTCTTCTTTATATTCATCAGCTCTGAGTCTGTAACTTGAAAAGCTTTAACTTTATCGATTAAAGTCGGTTCTAGTCGTATATTTGACATCATCATGTGGGTCTTTGGAGTTTTTAACTCTATCTCCATTCTTTATAAATCATAAAAAATGGACCTTTGTATTGACAATATCGCACTCGTTCCCGCATATAATCTTTTACTTAACGCGTCAGCTACCACGTTCGCTTTTCCAGTATGATATTGGATGGTATGGTCGTAATCTTTCAACAGCTCAAGCTAACGTCGTTGCCGCATGTTGGGTTCCTTTTGAGTGAAGAAATATTTATGGCTCTTATGATCTGTATAGATCTCCACTTTCTCCCCATATAGGTAGTGTCTCCATATTTTTAGCGTGAAAATGACTGCTGCCAACTCTAGATCATGAGTAGGATAATTCCTCTCATAATCTTTGAGTTTTCGTGAGGCATAGGCTATGATTTTCCCATGTTTCATGAGAACAGATCCTAAACCCCTTCCTGAAGCATCGTTGTAGATGACAAATCCCTCCGAACCTAATGGTATTGTCAGAACATATGCTGAAATGAGTCTCATCTTGAGTTCTTGGAAGCTCTTCTCACATTTCTCGCTCCATTCGAATTTTGTATTTTTTGAGTCAGCTGAGTTAATGGAGTGGGGATTCGAGAAAATCCTTCCACGAATCTCCGATAATAACCAGCTAAGCCCAGAAAGCTATGTATTTCGGTTACTGACTTAGGTTGCTCCCAACTTTGTATTGCTTCAATCTTCACCAGGTCAACTGATATTCCATGTTTCGATATCACGTATGTGACGCCCCCAAAATTAGGTATACATCACCCATCTTGGGTCGTCAGATACATGGTACAGAATTTAAATACAACTTACTAATATAACTGTCGTGTATAATACGACACAAACTGTGAGTTTGAATACAAATACTGTCTACTAGATATTATACAAACTCAAAAGGAGTCCTCATTACAATTATTTTCACACTATTTCACAGAATAGTGAGGACTACTAATGCTATCCTCACGGACCATTACTCCGTTCCCAGGCTCGTCCCGCCTATATTCTCATTTTCAAGAGAAGCGGTGAAAGAAAGGGTGAGCTCAACTAGCTCAAGAAAAAATATTATGACTAAGATAATGCGAATAAATTATCATTAGCCTACAAATGATGTTAAACCGATAAAATATAATGAACATCAAGTTTAACTACAATGGAACCAACAATCCATTAAAAGAGTCAAGTAGAAAATAAAATCTACTATCTTTTATGATTTAAAAGGTTTTTCATCCTTTGTTATAGTTGAGACTCGACTTTAATAAATATTCCACATCATCGAATCACCCCTACACTACTGGCAAGGATATTCTTTAAGATATCACGACCACAATTATTCATGCACTACGGGCCAAGAATATTTGTGTATTCATTAATGGTCATGATCATGCCAACAACTGTCCATCAATGCACTACGGGCCACTGAGGATTTTTACCACATCATTTGTAACATTACGGTCATGATTACAAGAATAGTCTCTACAGTCATAATCATACCAAGTCCATCTATGCACTACTGAGCCCACAGATGACTTTCAACATACTATAAACATGAGGATGATGACAATGATATAAGAATTCAATAAAACAAGTTTAAGAATTAATTTATCTAGGAACCAATAACATCCAAATCACAACATGATCTTGCTTTGAGAGTAAAATTCAAGAATACTGAGAAGAATATTTCCATGAAAGGATATTGGATGAAGCGCAAATATCAAGGATATTCCACTAATTTCATGGAGTATATAAGTCAAAGTTTTAACCAACCTGGGTATAATAAAGAATGGAATAACAAAAGAAATCACCATGCATGCGATAGGCCATACATGCAAAGTTATTCCACGAGAATAATAAATAACGGAACCGAAGTCCCACAAAAACGCATGCATGTGATATTCAATGAATAATAAAGAATGGAACCAGTCCGGCGTAAAAACACACACATAGGATGTTCAGCAGAATAATAATAATAAAGATGGAACCAGTCCTGTAAAACACATGCAGCAGGATGTTCCAACAGAATAATAGAAGAATGTCACCAAGTATAGGGTAAACCGCGTATACATGTTATTCCAACATAATAATAAGCAATGGAATAACAACAGTTCTCTTCATGAATAAGAAAGAATAACACCCCTTACTTTTAGTAGGAGATTGAATATTGCAGTAGTGTAGTAACAAAATACTCTTCTTCTTTCTCTCTTATTCTCTCTATACTTTCTCTCTCTATAGCTTGAATGAATTCGTGAAAAATAATGAAGCACTAGGCCTCTATTTATTGAAGATTTCTAGCTTAGCACCTGCCATGTGAAAAGGCAAGTGGCTTGACGACTGGTGATGTGAAAAGAAAAGTGGTTTGACGCCTGTAATGTGAAACGACAAGTGGTTCGACGCCTGTAATGTGAAACGACAAGTGGTTTGGCCTCACCGTAAAGGTAATTACTATTGACGAAGGTAATTACTATTCACAAAGGTAATTACTATTGACGAAGGTAATTAATATTGACGAAGAGACTCTTAGATGATGACATATGCCCCCCCATAAAATAATCAAACTTACCACAAACATCTCATAACAGACTCTTTATATACATCAAGGATTGAATAAATATTACCACAAATCATTTTATTTTTAATCAACACATATTTAATCTTTCAACAATTATTAATCATTTTTAACTTGTCGTCTCAATTATTGATTTAATACTATAAATATATTATCTGATGATAATTTGTGATAATAATTGAATCAATAATATAAGAGATATGATCAAAGAATTCATGTAGCAATAATTGAGCATAAATGTGAGTGACTTCTCACGTAAGCATCAATAATCAATATCGTACTACTTATGCAACTACGCCAGATATCTTGTACTTTTTTACTACTACCGGGTAGTTCAACATTTTTTAACAGTAACATCTCTGTAGTTATTTTTATAGAAAGATAATTTTGTCATTTTTAACTACGATAATACTTCCGTTGTGGGGTCCACTAATGATTCGAAATTGTCATACGAATATTCCCGACAAAAAGAATATTCCCCACCAAACGAATATTTTATAATAACTTGCTTACTTTGCAAAATTTATAAATATTACCCACAACTATAACATTATATCAAATTTATTCCATAATATTCAAAAATAATATTTATAGAAAATTCATCTTTATTTATAAAAGTTGGGGTCTTACAACCTCCCCTTCTTATGAAATTTTACCCTCGAAATTAGGGTACGTACCTGGTATGACGAAGAGGTAAGGATACCTTGATTTCATTTCAGATTCTAACTCCCAAGTCATTTCCTCAACATCGTGGTTCCTCCACAAAACTTTGACTTGAGGTATAACCTTGGAGCGTAGAATATGTTCCTTCTTATCCAAAATTTGAACAGGAACCTCTTCATACGTCAAATCTTCCGCTATTTCGTCCGGTTCTAACTCAATAATGTGGTTCGGGTCTTTCACATATTTACGTAACATGGATATGTGAAAAACGTTATGAACACGAGACATACTTGCATGAAGCGCGAGTCTATAGGCCGCGGTTCCTACTCGATCGAGGATTAAAATGGACCGATGAATCGAGGATTGAGTTTTCCTCTCTTTCCAAATCTTTTAACTCCTTTCCATGGAGCAACTCTTAACAACACATGATCTCCTATATCGAATTCCACGTCCTTTCGATGAAGATCAGCATAACTCTTTTGCCAATTTTTTGAGGTTTTTATACGTTGTCGGATCGTTTGAATCTTTTTCGTAGTCATACGTACCAACTCCGGTCCCAACAACGTTGCTTCACCCACCTCATTCCAAAGATACCGAGAACGACACTTTCTTCCATACAATGCTTTGAATGGAGCCATGCCAATACTTGCTTGATAAGCATTGTTGTTGTAGGAAAACTCCACCAATGGTAAGAACTTGTCCCAACTTCCTTGAAATCAAGGACACATAGTCTTAATAGATCTTCAAGAGTTTGAATAGTCCTCTCCACTGTCCAATCCGTCCGTTCGAGGATGATATGCCGAAGCTAAATCGTAAGTCTGTGCCCATAGCTTTTTGCAAACTAACCCAAAATCGTGAAGTGAATCTTGGGTCTCGATCGAAACTATGGATCTAAGCATATACCATGCGATCTTACAATCTCGTTTATGTACATCTGAGCAAGACGTTCAAGTGTATGAGTTTCTCGATCGGAAGAAATGAGCGGACTTGGTCAATCTATCAACAATGACCCAAATCGCATCTATGCCTTGAGAAACCCTAGGAAGACCCCAGAACTTGAAATCCATGGTAATGTGCTCCCACTTCCATTTTGGAATTTCAAGTGGTTGCAATGGACCTTTTGGTACTTGATGCTCCGCTTTAACTCGTTGACAAGTTAGACACCTTGAGATAAACAATGCTTATCTCTCTCTTCATATTGCTCCACCAAAATGTATGGCGAATATCATGATACATTTGGTACTCCTGTGATGGATTGCAAATGATGTGTCAGACGCCTCCATCATGATATTATACTTTAAATCGTGGTCGTTAGGAACCCAAAGTCCGGAGTTGACTCGACGTATTCCTTCTTCATCGATTCTTGCTTCCTTAAGATAGCACCTTCTTGCACTTTCTTCTTCATACGCATCGGCTCCGAGTGCGTAGCTCGAAAGCGGCTTTAACTTTATCGATTAAAGTTTCGGTTCTACTCAGATACTCGCTATCATCACATGCGTCCACGAGTCTTTAACTCTATCTCCATCCTTTGCAAGTCACACAAAATGGGCGCTCGTTGACAATATCATACTCGTACTTGCATATGATCTTCTACTCAATCGTCGCCTACCACGTTCGCTTTTCGGGATGGTATTGGATGGTATGATCATAATCTTTCAGCAGATTTCAAGCCAACATCGTTGTCGTATGTTGAGTTCCTTTTGAGTGAAGAAATATTTGAGGCTTTTATGATCAGTAAAGATCTCCACTTTCTCCCCATACAAGTAATGTCTCCAAATTTTAAGTGCAAAGATAATGTTGCCAACTCTAGATCATGAGTAGGATAATTCCTCTCATATTCTTTGAGTTTGTCGTGAGGCATAAGGCTATAACTTTTCCATGTTGCATGAGAACACATCCCAACCCTTTGCGAAGCATCATTGTAGATGACAAATCCCTCCGAGCCGGATGGTATTGTCAAAACAGTCTTTGAAATAAGTCTCCTCTTGAGTTCTTGAAAACTCTTATCACATTCTTCGCTCCAACCGAACTTTGTATCTTTTCGAGTCATTTGAGTCGATGGAGTAGCGATTCGAGAAAATCCTTCCACGAATCTCCGATAATAACCAACTAAACCGAGAAAGCTACGTGACTTGATCATCGATTTAGGTTGTTCCCGACTTTGAATAGCTTCAATCTTTGCTGGGTCAACAAATATTCCATGACTTGATACCACGTGCCCAAGGAATGCTACTTCCTCAAGCCAGAACTCGCATTTCTTCAACTTGGCATAAAGCTTATATTCACGAAGCTTTTGGAGTGTCAGCCTCAAGTGTTGCTCATGATCTTCACGGCTTTTGGAATAAATAAGGATGTCATCAATAAAGACGACCACAAAGTGATCCAAATATTCTTTGAATACTCGGTTCATCATATCCATGAAGGCAAAGTTAGAGCATTAGTAAATCCAAAGGACATGACTAGGAATTCATAATGCCCGCATCGAAGTTAAAGCCGTCTTTGGAATGTCGGTGGTTCTAATCTTCAATTGGTGATATCCTAACGAAGATCAATCTTTGAAAGGAATTTGGCTCCTTGCAACCGGGTCAAACAGGTCATCAATACGTGGCAATGGATACCTATTTTGATGGTGACATGATTCAACTCCGATAATCAATACAAAGTCGCATACTCCCATCTTTTTTCTTCACGAATGTAACAGAGCACCCCAAGGAGAAGTACTAGGGACGAATAAAACCAATGTCTAACAATTCCTACGGTTGGGTCTTTAACTCACGAAGTTCAATAGAGCCATTCGATATGGGGCTTTGGAAATAGGTTTTTCTATTGGGTTCAAGGTCGATACAAAATTCAATTTCACGCCTGGGGTAGGTAGGAAGTTCTTTGGGAATACGTCAGAAATTTATTAACAATTGAAATATCGTTCAAAAGCGACGTATTTTTGTTTAAATCGTGACATGAGCTAAGAAAGCTTGACATCCCTTTTTCAATAAGCGAATAGCTTTATGGCTTGAGATGACCGTGATTGATTTTAATGGTTTGGTCGCTTGAATTAGCATAATAGGTTGGTTAGGAATATGAAAGCTAACAACCTTACGAAAACAATCAATTTTTGCATGATAAGTAGTTAACCAATCAATCCACAGAATCACGTCAAATGCAAGTATTTTTAATGAAATAAGATCGACGGGTAATGTGAGGGTACCGATTTGAACCAAACAAGACTTATAAAGCGAGTGGATGTAATGAAGGTTTCTCCCAACGGAGTTTCCACAGATAAGTCAAAGTCTAATTTCTCCGAGTCAAATTTAATCGATGGCGCAAGTAGGAGAAATAAAAGAATGGGTAGAACCGGTATCAAATAAAGTATAGACTTCATTAGAGTTTATGATAAGCTTACCCGTGATGACCTCATTCGGGTTCCTTGCTCTCTGGGAGGTCACAACAAACGCCTCTCCCTTGCACTACCGGTTTTTGACTTTTCTGGGACGGCCTTTGGTGCCTCCATCCTAGCTGAATTTGTCTTCGGTAAATGACAAAATCGAGCTAAGTGACCTTTCTTCCACAATTATAACATACTTTGGACTGGCATGGCGTAGCAGTTTGGGTGATGTGTCCCTCTCTCTCGCATTTGAAGCATATGATAGGTGGTCTTTCTCCTTCCTTAACAACGGGTCTTTGGTCTTGACGTCTTTCCATCATTGTTGAATCTCCTTTTCTTGAAATTTCCATTCTTATTGTTTTGTACGATTACCACCGAAGTGGTTACCATATCTCGCCTATTGATTCCCTCCACGCTTGTTGTCACCGCTTCGATGACTACTCCATTTGGTATTCTAATTTTCTACATTTGCTCTCTTTTAGTTGCGTTGACTCATTATCGCGCTCCACTAACTGAGCCCTATTTACAACATCTGAATACAAACACAGTTTATGAGAAATAAGATGTTGACGTATATCCGACTTCAGACCTCTTAAAAACATTCGCGCCATTCTCTCTTCATTATCCACCAAGTGGGACGCAAACCGTGATAACTCCGTAAATTTTGCCTCGTATTGCGACACGGTCATATTGTTTTGTTCCAACTTGATAAACTCTACCTCCTTCATGTGGCGAATACTTTCGGGAAAGTATTTGTCGTTGAACGACTCTGGAACTTCTCCCAAGATATCTTCAAGACAAAGAAGTTGAGTACGTTTTATCGATTCCCACCGATGAATCCTCTCCGCGCAACATAAAAGCGTGAAGGAACCTTTTGCTCCTGAGCATCCCAAGACATCAAATATCTTGGTAATCTGCTTTATCCATGCTTCCGCCGAAGTGGTTTGGCTCTCCTTAAACTCCGGTGGTCCCAGCTCCTTGAAGCATTTAGCGGTGTGCCCGAGAGTTTTCGTGTTTTCACCCCGTTTTTGGACAGAGTCGCTCTCGCTCTTCTTGCTTTGTTGCATGAATCGTATAAAGCCTCCGAACATTTGATCATTCATCATTTGGTCGGTGTTGTTGTTTGCATGAGGATTGTCGCCTTCACGATGCACATTATCCGATTATTGATATGTGGTGAATCAACGATCACCGTGCTCCATTGCTATTCTTAACATTCGAGATGTCATTTTGACATCGCCACAAAACAAAAGGTTAATTGACATGTAACATATTATCCCTATATTCTGACCGACCAATAAAATAGCACATAAACTTAGGTAGGTCATACTAGCGAAGGTATTCCCCGTCTCTCCTCCTAGTACTATTCTCACATCTTAGCCAGGATCATATCCCAAGCTCGATATTAATTGTGGACGCCCCAAAATTAGATATACATCACCCATCTTGGGTCGTCGGATACATAGTATGTAATTTAAATACAACTTACTAATATAAGCGTATGGTGTACAATACGACATAAAGCGTGAGTTTGAATACAAATATCATCTACTAGATATTATACAAACTCAAAAGGAGTCCTCATTACAAATATTTTCACACTATTTCATAGAATAGTGAGGACTACTAATGCTATCCTCTCGGACCATTACTCCGTTCCCAGACTCATCCCGGCTATATTCTCATTTCAAGAAGAACGGTTGAAAGAAAGGGTGAGCTCAACTAGCTCAAGAAGAAATATTATGACTAAGATAATGCGAGAATAAATTATCATTAGCCTACACAACAGTGTTAAAGCGATAAAATATAATGAACATCAAGTTTAACTACAGTGAAACAAAGAATACATTAAAAGAGTCAAGTAAAAAATAAAATCTACTATCTTTTATGATTTAAAAGGTTTTTCATCCTTCATTTATATTTGAGACTCGCTTTAATAAATATTCCACATCATCGAATCACCCCGCACACTACTGACCGAGGATATTCTTTAGTATCACTACCACAATTATTCATGCACTACGGGCCAAGAATATTTGTGTATTCATTAATGGTCATGATCATGCCAACAATCGCCCATCAATGCACTACACGGCCACCGAGGATTTTTACCACATCATTTGTAACATTACGGTCATGATTACACCGAATAGTCTCTCGGTCATAATCATACCAAGTCCATCTATGCACCATGAGCCATGAGATGACTTTCAACATACTATAAACATGAGGATGATGACAATGATATAAGAATTCAATAAAACAAGTTCAAGAATTAATTTATCTAGAACCAATAACATCCAAATCATCAACATGATCTTCGCTTTGTAGAGTAAAATTCAAGAATCTTTGAGAAGAATATTTCCATGAAAGGATATCTTTGGATGAAGCGCAAATATCAAGGATATTCCACTAATTTCATGGAGTATAGAAGTCAAAGTTTTAACCATTTGGGTATAATAAAGAATGGAATAACAAAAGAAATCACCATGCATGCGATAGGCCATGCTGAGGCGAGTTATTCAGCAGAATAATAAATAACGGAACCGGTCCCACAGAAACGCATGCAGACGAGGATATTCAATGTAATAATAAAGAATGGAACCAGTCCGGCGTAAAACACACATGAGGATGTTCCAATGAATAATAATAAAAGGCGGAACCAGTGGGGTGTAAAACACACATGCACAGGATGTTCCAAGCAGAATAATAATAAAGAGCGGAACCGAAGTAGGTGTAAAACACATGTACATGATGTTCAAACAGAATAATAGAAGAATGTCACCAAGTATAGGGTAAAATGGCGTGATACAAAAGTTATTCCAATGAATAATAAGCAATGGAATAACAACAGATTCTCTTTATGAATAAGAAAGAATAACACCCCTTACTTTTAGTAGGAGATTGAATCTGCAGTAGTGTAGTAACAAAATACTCTTCTTCTTTCTCTCTTATTCTCTCTATACTTTCTCTCTCTATAGCTTGAATGAATTCGTGAAAATAATGAAGCACTAGGCCTCTATTTATAGAAGATTTCTAGCTTAAAGACCGCCGTGTGAAAAAGGCAAGTGGCTTGATTTGGTGATGTGAAAAGAAAAGTTGTTTGACAACCTGTAATGTGAAACGACAAGTGGTTCGGCCTTTTGTAATGTGAAACGACAAGTGGTTCGGACGCTTTGGTAAAGGTAATTACTATTGACGAAGGTAATTACTATTCACAAAGGTAATTATTATTGACGAAGGTAATTACTATTGACTAAGAGACTCTTAGATGATGACATATGGGCCCCCATAAAATAATCAAACTTACCACAAACGTCTCATAATGAGACTCTTTATATACATCAAGGATTGAATAAATATTACCACAAATCATTTTATTTTTAATCAACACATATTTAATCTTTCAACAATTATTAATCATTTTTAACTTGTCGTCTCAATTATTGATTTAATACTATAACATATTATATGGATGATATTGTGACAATAATTGAATTAATAATATAAGAGATATGATCAAAGAATTATCTTGTAGCAATAATTGAGCATAGTGAGTGACTTCTCACGTAAGCATCAATAATCAATATCGTGTGCTACTATGCAACTCACGCGTAGACATCGTACTTTTACTAGGGTAGTTCAACAGCTTTTTAACAGTAACACCTCTGAGTTATTTTTATAGAAAGATAATTTTGTCATTTTTAACTACGATAATACTTCCGTTGTGGGGTCCACCAATGATTGAGTCGTCGTACGAATATTCCCCGACAAAAAAGAATATTCCCCGACCAAACGAATATTTTATAACAACTTGCTTACTTTGCAAAATTTATAAATATTACCCACAACTATAACATTATATCAAATTTATTCCATAATATTCAAAAATAATATTTATAAAAATTCATCTTTATTTATAAAAGTTGGGGTCTTACAACGTACCCACGGAATGCTACTTCCTCAAGCCAGAACACGCATTTCTTCAACTTGGCATATAGTTTGTTTTCATGAAGCTTTTTGAGTATCAGCCTCAAGTGTTGCTCATGATTTTTATGGCTTTTGGAGTAAATGAGGATGTCATCAATAAAGACAACCACAAAATGATCTAAATATTCCTTGAATATCCGGTTCATCATATCCATTATGGCAGCATAAGCATTAGTCAGTCCAAAAGACATGACTAAGAATTCATAATGCCCGTATCGAGTTCAGAAAGCAGTTTTTGAAATGTCATAAGTTTTAATCTTTAACTGATGATGTCCGGAATGAAGATCGATCTTTGAGAAGAATTTAGCACCTTGTAACTAGTGAAAGAAGTCATCAATGCGAGGTAATGGGTACCTATTTTTGACGGTGACATGGTTCAACTCCCGATAGTCAATGTAGAGTCGTATACTCCCATCTTTCTTCTTTACAAATAAAATAGGAGCACCCCAAGGAGATGTACTAGGATGAATGAAACGACTGTCTAACAGTTCTTGTAGTTTGGTTTTTAACTCCCGAAGTTCAATATGAGTCATTTGATATGGGGTTTTAGAAATAAATTTTGTACCGGGTTCAAGGTCAATACAAAATTCAATTTCACGTTCTGGGGGTAGTGTAAGACCCCAACTTTTATAAATAAAGATAAATTTTCTATAAATATCATTTTTGAATATTATGGAGTAAATTTGATATAATGTTATAGTTGTGGGTAATATGTATAAATTTTGCAAAGTACGTAAGTTGTTATATAATATTCGATGGTTTGGGAATATTCATTTTAATAGGGAATATTTGTACAACCAAGACAATCATTGGTGGACCCTAACAATGTAATTATTGTCGGATTGAGAAAACGATAAAAAATACTTTATGAAAATAACTATGAAAGTTTTACCGTTAATCTGTTGAAACACCCGGTGTTAAAAACATGATGTCTGGCGTGAAGTTACACAAAGATGTACTGCAGTATTGATTATTGATGCTTACGTGAGAAGTCACTCGATTTTGTTCAATTATTACTTCAAAGATTTATAGTAAGTTTGGCGTATTATTTAGACCCTACTTTACCCATTTTTAAAATTATCGATTGGAAAGTTATCTTAATTTTGTTTTATATATATATATATATATAAGTATTATATATTTATATATTTATATATGTATACGTGTTAGTCAAAATGGGTGGGGAAAAAGGGGGGGGAATCAAATTGTCACATGGAGTATTATTTCATTATTGTTGTTAGTGGGTTTTGGTGGGGAATGATATTATCAAGTGGTGTGGTGTGTGTTGTGTTAGTGGGAACATGTGTTATATATTATATATATATATAATGTGTCCATGTTGCATGTGAACTGATATATATATATATATATATATATATATATATATATATACTGCTTTGAAAAAAATTGTCAGAAGAATTGAATTATTGATTTCACGGGGGAGTACTGTGATTGTTATTATTATTATATATATTATATTTTATTTAAAAGATTTTGCTTTAAGTATGGACCGTCAGATTAAAGTAAATCAATCTGGACCGTTCATGAGTTAGTTACTATGCCGTCCATTTTTCTATAAATAGAAGCTCATTCCTTCATTATTTTCTTACGAATTCACTAAAACTCTAGAGAGAGAAAATTATAGAGAGAAAGAAGAAGAGAAGTCTGCTACCTTTCTTTTCCTATATCCAGTTTCTTTTACGGTAAGTGATATTATTTGTTGTACTCGTTAGGGGTATTCCTTCTTTTTTTTATTGGCGAAATACTTCTGTTATTCCATTCTTTATTATTCTGCTGGAATAACCAGTATACGCGGACTACCCTATACTTGGTGACCTTCTTATAATATTCCGTCTTTATTATTATTTTGTTGGAATATCCTGTTTTGTGCGCTGTGGGACTTGGTTAAAATCTTTATTATTATACCGTTGGAATATCACATTCGTGCGTTTATGGGACTGGTTAAAATCTTAATTATTATTCGTGGGAATATCCATGCATAATGCGTTCTGGCTGGACCGGGTTAAAATCTTTATCATTCTCATTGGAACATCCTATCGGTGTAATTTTGCTCGACTTTGGTTCCGTTACTTATTAATGTTGGAATAACTTGCCTATGCCAAGCACCGCATGCATGGTGATTTCTTTTGTTATTCCATTCGTTATTATACTTAGTTGGTTAAAGTTTTGACTTGTATACTCCATGAAATTAGTGGAATATCCTTGATATTTGCGCTTCATCCGAAGATCTTTTCATGGAAATATTCTTCAAACATTCTTGAATTTTACTCTACAAAGCAAAGATCATGTTGACAATTTGGACGTTATTAGTTTCTGAATAAATTAATTCTTGAACTTGTTTTATTCAATTCTTATATCATTGTCATCATCCTCATGTTGAAAGTCATCCGCTTTTGTAGTGCATAGATGGACTTGGTATGATTATGACGAGTGGATTATTCGGTGTAATCATGGACCGTAATGTTACAAATGGTGTGATAAAAGTCCTCATTGTCCGTAGTGCATTGATGGACGATTGTTGGCATGATCATGACCATTAATGAATACACAAATATTCTTGGCCCGTAGTGCATGGATAATTATGGTCGGATACTAAAGAATATCCTTGGGCCAAGTGTGCGGGGTGATTCGATGATGTGGATTATTTATTGTTCGAGTCTCAATGATAAAAGTCCTAAAAACCTTTTAAACCATAGAAGATAGTAGCTTTTATTCTCTACTGACTCTTCTAATGGATTGCTTGTTACCATGATTAAACTTGATGTTTGTTATATTTTATCGGTTTAACATCGTTGAAGGCTAATGATAATTTATTTCGCATTATCTTAGTCATAATATTTCTTCTTTGGGCTAGTTGAGCTCACCATTTCTTTCACCGTTCTCTTCAGGGAAATGAGAATATATATTTGGGGACGAGTCTGGGAACGAAGTGATGGACCGGATGATAGTATTAGTAGTCCTCACTATTCTGTTAAATAGTGTGACAATAATTGTAATGAGGACTTCTTTTGAGTTTGTATACTCTCTAATAGACAATATTTGTATTCAAACTCACAGTTTATGTTTTGTCGTTTTGTACACGACAGTTTTATTATTAAGTTGTATTTGAATTCGCATCATGTATCTAGAACTCAAGATGGGTAATGTATACCTAATTTTTGGGGCGCCACGGTTGGTATCAAAGCTTAGGATATGATCCTTGGCTAAGATGTGAGAATAAAACTAGAGGGAGAGACGGGAATTCTTCGCTTAGTATGACCTACCTAAATTTATTTGGTATTTAATTGGTCGGTCGAGAATATAGGGATAATATGTTACTGTGTCAATTAACTTTTGTTTTTATGGAAGATCTGAAAATGACATTCGAGAATGTTGAGAATAGCAATGGAGCACAGGCAACCGTTGATTCACCACATATCAATAATCAGGATAATGTGTATCAGGAAGGCGACAATCCTCATGCAAACAACAAAACTGACCAAATGATGAATGATGGAATGTTCAGAGGCTTTATGCAATTCATGCAACAACAGGCGAGAGCGACTCCTATCCAAAACGTAGGTGGAAACACTGGAAACTCTCGGACGGTCACCGCTAAATTGTTCAAGGAGCTGGGACCACTAGAGTTTATGGGAGAGCGAAAACCACTTAAAGCGAAAGTATGGATAAAGCAGATCACCAAGATATTTGATGTCTTTGGATGCTCCGAGGAGCAAAAGGTTCCCTTTGCCACCTTTATGTTACGAGGAGAGGCATATATTCTTGGTGGGAAATCCGGTAAAAGCGTACTCAACTTGTCAGATCGAAAATGTCTTGGAAGAAGTTCCAAGAACTATTCAACGACAAGTACTTTCCGAAAGTATTAAATCACATAAAGGAGGTGGATTTCATCAAGTTGGAATAGAATAATACGACCGTGTCATGAAGACGAAGCAAAGTTTGCCGAGTTGTCCGGGTTTGCGTCCCCACTTGGTGGATAATGAAGAGAGAATGACGCGAATGTTTTTAAGAGGTTTAAAAGTCGAGATACGTCAACATCTTATTTCTCATAAAGCGTGTTTGTATTCAGGATGTTGTAAATAGGGCTCGATTAGTAGAGCGATAACGAGTCAACGCAACCAAAAAGAGAAAAACCGACAAAATGATAATACCAATTAGAGCGATCATCGAGCGGTGATGACAACAAGCGTGGAGGAATCAATGTGGCGAAGTGGTAACCACTTCGGTGGTAATCGAGGCCAAAACAATAAGAATGGACATTTTAAGAAGAGGAGATTCAACAATGATGGAAAGACGTCAAGACCAAAGACCTGTTGGTAAGGAAAGAGAAAGACCACCTATCATATGCTTCAAATGCGGAGGGAAGGACACATCGGTCCAAATGCTAGCGATGTCAGTCAAAGCATGTTATAATTGTGGAAGAGAAGGTCACTTAGCCCGATTTTGTCGTTCACCGAAGCCAAGTTCACCTGGGATGGAGACACCAAAGGCCGTCCCAGAAAAGTCAAACCCTAGTAGTGCAAGGGAGAGCGTTTGTTGTGACCTCCCAGAAAGAAAGGAACCCGAATGAGGTCATCACGGGTAAGCTTATCATAAACTCTAGCAAAGTCTATACTTTATTTGATATCGGTTCTACCCATTCTTTTATTTCTCCTACTTGCGCTCAACGATTAAATTTAACTCCGGAGAAATTAGACTTTGACTTATCTTTGGAAACTCCATTGGGAGAAACCTTCATTACATCCTTTGTTTATAAGTCTTGTTTGGTTCAAATCGGTACCCTCATATTACCTGTCGATCTTATTTCATTGAAAATACTTGCATTTGACGTGATTCTAGGGATTGATTGGTTAACTACTTATCATGCAAAAATTGATTGTTTTCGTAAGGTTGTTAGCTTTCATATTTCTAATCAACCTATTATGCGAATTAAAGCGACAAAACCATTAAAGTAAATCACGGTCATCTCAAGCCATAAAGCTATTCGTTTATTGAAAAACGGATGTAAAGCTTTCCTAGCTCATGTCACGGATCTAAACAAAAATACGTCAGTTTTGAATGATATTTCTATTGTTAATGAATTTCGACGTATTCCTCAAGAAGTTCTGCCTACCCCAGTGTGAAATTGAATTTTGTATCGACCTTGAACCCAGTGACAAAACCCATTTCCAAAGCCCCATATCGAATGGCTCTATTGAACTTCGAGATTTAAAGACCCAATCTGCAGGAATTATTAGACATTGGCTTTATTCGTCCCTAGTACTTCTCCTTGGGGTGCTCTCATTTCTATTCGTGAAGAAGAAAGATGGAAGTATGCGACTTTGTATTAATTATCGGGAGTAAAATCATGTCACCATCAAAAATAGGTACCCATTGCCACGTATTGATGACATGTTTGACCAGTTCCAAGGAGCCAAATTCTTTTCAAAGATTAATCTTCATTCCGGATATCACCAATTGAAGATTAGAACAGATGACATTCCAAAGACGGCTTTCAGAACTCGGCACGGGTATTATGAATTCCTTGTCATGTCCTTTGGATTGACTAATGCTCCTGCTGCCTTCATGGACATGATGAACCGAGTATTCAAGGAATATTTGGATCACTTTGTGGTCGTCTTTATTGATGACATCCTTATTTATTTCAAAAGCGTGAAGATCATGAGCAACACTTGAGGCTGACACTCCGAAAGCTTCGTGAATATAATCTTTATGCCAAGTTGAAGAAATGCGAGTTCTGGCTTGAGGAAGTAGCATTCCTTGGTCACGTAGTATCAGGTCATGGAATATCTGTTGACCTAGTAAAGATTTAAGCTATTCAAAGCTGGGAGCAACCTAAATCAGTGACCGAAGTGCGTAGCTTTCTCGGTTTAGCTGGTTATTATCGGAGATTTGTGGATGGATTTTCTCGAATCGCTACTCCATTAACTCAGCTGACTCGAAAAGATACAAAGTTCGGTTGGAACGAAGAATGTGAGAGGAGTTTTCAAGAACTCAAGAGAGATTCATTTCAAGACTGCTTACGATAATACCATCCTGCTCGGAGGATTTGTCATCTACATGATGCTTGAGGGCAAAGGTTGGGATATGTTCTCATGCAATATGGGAAAGTCATAGCCTATGCCTCAAGACAACTCAAAGAATATAAGAGGAATTATCCTACTCATGATCTAGAGTTGGCAGCTGTTGTCTTCGTACTAAAGATTTGGAGGCATTACTTATATGGGGAGAAAGTGGAGATCTTTACAGATCATAAAAGCCTCAAATATTTCTTCACTCAAAAGGAACTCAACATGCGACAACGACGTTGGCTTGAACTGTTGAAAGATTATGATCATACCATCTAATACCATCTGAAAAGTGAACGTGGTAGCCGACGCATTGAAAGAAGATCATATGCAAGTACGAGTGCGATATTGTCAACACAAAGGCCCATTTTGTGTGACTTGCAAAGGATGGAGATAGAGTTAAAGACTCCAGGGACCCATGTGATGATGGCGAATATACGAGTAGAACCGACTTTAATTGATAAAGTTAAAGCTGCTTAAGCTATAGACACTGAGGCGATGCGTATGAGGAAGAAAAAAGCAAGAAGGTGCTATGTCGGAAGCAAGAATCGATGAAGAAGGAATACTTTGAGTCAACTCCAGACTTTGTGTTCCTAACGACCCTAATTTAAAGTAAAAAATCATGATGGAGGCGCACAACACACGGTTTGCAATCCATCCTGAGAGTACCAAAATGTATCATGATATTTGTCATACATTTTGGTGGAGCAATATGAAGAGAGAGATAACGCTGTTTATCTCAAAGTGTCTAACTTGTCAACGAGTTAAAGCGGAGCATCAAGTACCAAAGGGTCCATTGCAACCACTTGAAATTTTAGAATGGAAGTGGGAGCACATTACCATGGATTTCGTTACTGGTCTTCCTAAGGTTTCTCAAGGCATTGATGCGATTTGGGTCATTGTTGATAGATTGACAAAGTCTGCTCATTTATACCAATATGAGAAACTTATACACTGGAACGTCTTGCTCAAATGTACATAAACGAGATTGTAAGATTGCATGGTATGCCGGTATCCATAGTTTCTGATCGAGACCCAAGATTCACTTCACGATTTTGGGTTAGTTTGCTAAAAAGCTGTGGGCAAAGACTTACGATTTAGCTTCTAAGATATCATCTCTCGACTGACAGACGGACGATCGGAGAGGACTATTCAAACTCTTGAAGATCTATTAAGACTCTGTGTCCTTGATTTCAAGGGAAGTTGGGACAAGTTCTTACCATTGGTGGAGTTTTCCTACAACAACAGTTATCAAACAAGTATTGGCATGGCTCCATTCGAAGCATTGTATGGAAGAAAGTGTCATTCTCCAGTATGCTGGGATGAGGTGGGTGAAGCAACGTTGTTGGGACAGGAGTTGGTACGTATGACTACGAAAAAGATTCAAACGATCCGACAATGTATAAAAACCTCACAAGATCGACAAAAGAGTTATGTTGATCTTCATCGAAAGGACGTGGAATTTGATATAGGAGATCATGTGTTATTACGAGTTGCTCCGTAGAAAGGAGTTACGAGATTTGAAAAGAGAGGAAAGCTCAATCCTCGATTCATCGGCCCATTTTTAATCCTCGATTGAGTAGGACCTGTGGCCTATAGACTCGCTTTACCGTCAAGTATGTCTCGTGTTCATAACGTTTTTCACATATCCATGTTACGTAAATATGTGGAAGACCCGAACCACATTATTGAGTTAGAACCAGACGAAATAGCGGAAGATTTGACGTATGAAGAGGTTCCTATTCAAATCTTGGATAAGAAGGAACATATTCTACGCTCCAAGGTTATACCTCAAGTCAAAGTTTTGTGGAGAAACCACGATGTTGAGGAAATGACTTGGGAGTTAGAATCTAAAATGAAATCAAAGTATCCTTACCTCTTCGACATACCAGGTACGTATCCTAATTTCGAGGGCAAAATTTCATAAGAAGGGGAGGTTTTAAGACCCCAAATTTTATAAGTAAAGATAAATTTTCTATAAATATCATTTTTGAATATTATGGAGTAAATTTGATATAATGTTATAGTTGTGGGTAATATGTATAAATTTTGCAAAGTACGCAAGTTGTTATATAATATTCGATTGGTCGGGGAATATTCGTTTTAACAGGGAATATTCGCACAAACGGCACAATCATTGGTGGACCCCACAATGTAATTATTATCGGATTGAGAAACGACAAAAATACTTTATGAAAATAACGGCGGAAGTTTTACCGTTAATCTGTTGAAACACTTGGTGTTAAAAGTACAAGATGTCTGGCGAGTTGCACAAAGAGTATTACCGGTATTGATTATTGATGCTTACGTGAGAAGTCACTCAGTTTTGTTCAATTATTACTTCAGTATTTATAGTAAGTTTGACGTATTATTTAGACCCCTACTTACCCATTTTTAAAATTATCGGTGGAAAGTTATCTTAATTTTGTTATATATATATATATATATCAATATTATATATTTATATATTTATATATATATATACGTGTTAGTCAAAATGGGTGGGGAAAAAGGGGGGGAATCAAATTGTCACATGGAGTATTATTTCATTATTGTTGTTAGTGGGTTTTGGTGGGGAATGATATTATCAAGTGGTGTGGTGTGTGTTGTGTTAGTGGGAACATGTGTTATATATTATATATATATAATGTGTCCATGCTTTGCAATGAATTATATATATATATATATATATATATATATATATATCTTGCTTTGAAAAAATTGTCAGAAGAATTGAATTATTGGTTTCACGGGGGAGTACTGTGATTGTTTTTATTATTATATATATTATATTTTATTTAAAAGATTTTGCTTTAAGTATGGACCGTCAGATTAAAGTAAATCAATTTGGACTGTTCATGAGTTAGTTACTGTGCCGTCCATTTTTCTATAAATAGAAGCTCATTTCTTCATTATTTTCTTACGAATTCACTGAAACTCTAGAGAGAAAAAATTATAAAGAGAAAGAAGAAGAGAAGACTGCTACCTTTCTTTTCCTATATCCAGTTTCTTTTACGGTAAGTGATATTATTTGTTGTACTCGTTAGGGGTATTCCGTCTTTTTTTTTATTGGCGAAATACTTCTGTTATTCCATTCTTTATTATTTCTTTGGAATAACCTTGGGTTCGCGGACTACCCTATACTTGGTGACCTTCTTCTAATATTCAGTATTTATTATTATTCATTAATATATCACATTTGTGCGTTCGCCTGGGACCGGGTTAAAATCTTTATTATTATTCATTTGGAATATCACGCGCGTTTCTGTTGGGACTGGTTAAAATCTTTATTATTATTCATTGGAATGAATATCGTATGCGTGCGTTTCTGGGACACGAATTAAAATCTTAATTATTATTACATTTGGAATATCACATGCATGCGTTTCTGTGGGACTGGTAAAATCTTTATCATTCATGTGGAACATTACGCCGGTGCGTATTTTCGCTTGACTTCGGTTTAGTTACTTATTAATCTGTTGGAATAACTCGCTTACATAAGTACCGCATGCACGTGGTGATTTCTTTTGTTATTCCATTCGTTATTATACTCGGTTGGTTAAAGTTTTGACTTCTATACTCCATGAAATTAGTGGAATATCCTTGATATTTGCGCTTCATCCAAGATCTTTCATGGAAATATTCTTCTAAGCATTCTTGAATTTTACTCTACAAAGCAAAGATCGTGTTGACAATTTGGACGTTATTAGTTCTGAATAAATTAATTCTTGAACTTGTTTTATTGAATTCTTATATCATTGTCATCATCCTCATGTTGAAAGTCATCGTGGTGTAAAACCCCAACTTTTTGAATAAAGATGAATTTTCTATAAATATTAATTTTGAATATTATGGAGTGAAATTGATATAATAGTTGTGGGTAATATTTATAAATTTTGCAAAAGTAATGCAAGTTGTTATATAATATTCGATTGGTCGGGAATATTCGTTTTAACAGGAATATTCATACAAACCAAGACAATCATTGGTGGACCCTACTAGCGAATTATTGTCGGATTGAGAAAATGACAAAAATACTTTATGAAAATAACGGCGGAAGTTTTACCGTTAATCGTTGAAACACCCGGTGTTAAAAGAAATGCGATGTCTGGCGTGGTTGCGTAGTAGCACACGATATTGATTATTGATGCTTACGTGATAAGTCACTCGGTTTTGTTGGTATTATTAATGTAATAATGAGAAAATCTTTTATATAAAAATGAATACTTTTATAAAGTTATTCTATAAATAGAATATATTATATTCTATTATGCATAAAGAATGTCTGTGATAGTGTTTTGCATAGTAAAAACTTTTGATATAAAATAGAATACTTTTATAAAGCTATACATTTTATTAGACAATAATTAGAATATATTATATTTTATTATGCATAGTGTTTGCATAGTGCTGCATAGTGTTTCAGATAGTAAAATTTTTTATAAAGTTATTCGTTTTAATAGATTATAAATAGAATATATTATATTTTATTTAAAAGATTTTTCTTTAAATATGAACCGTCGATTAAAATAAATCAATCTGGACCTTTTCATGGATTATTTACTATGCATTCTATTTTCTTATAAATAGAAGCTCATTCTTTCATTATTTTCTTCTTAATTAACTTTGAACTAGAGAGAGAAACTATAGAGAGAGACTATAGAGATAGAAGAAAAGTATTACATGAAACCCCAGATTTTATGAATAAAGAATTAATTTTCTCGAAATAATTTTTTATATTATGGTGTGAATTTGAGATAATGTTATAGTTGTGGGTAATATTTATAAATTTTGCAAAGTATGTAAGTTGTCATATTATATTCGATTGGTCGGGGAATATTCGTTTTAAACAGGAAATATTCATACGACGACACAATCATTGGTGGACCCTAATAACGGAAATTATTGGCCGGATTGAGAAAGCGACAAAAATATTTTATTGAAAATAACGGCGGAAGTTTTACTGGTTGATCTTGTTGAACTACTCGGTAGTAAAAAGTACGATGAATATGCGTTGTTGCATAGTAGCACACGGTATTGATTATTGATATTTATGTGAGAAGTCACTCAGTTTTGTTCAATTATTGCTACAATAGTTCTTGCATAGTATCTCACATTATTTGATTCAATTATTGTTGATTTAGAATTTTGTTTTATTTGTATTATTAATGTAATAAAATAGAAACATCTTTTTATATAAAATGAATACTTTATTAAAGTTATTCTATAAATAGAATATATTATATTCTATTATGCATAGTGTTTTGTATAGTAAATTCTTTTTATATAAAAGCGAATACTTTATTAAAGTTATTCTATAAATAGAATATATTATATTTTATTATGCATAGTGTTTGCATAGTGCTCGCAGATATAGTGTTTTGCATAGTAAAAATCTTTTTATATAAAAGAATATATTATATTTTATTTAAAAGATTTTTCTTTAAATATGAATGAAGTCAGATTAAAGTAAATCAATCTCGGACCGTTCATGGATTAGTTACTATGCATTCCATTTTCCTATAAATAGAAGCTCATTCCTTCATTATTTTCTTACGAATTCAATTTGAACTCTAGAGAGAGAAACTATAGAGAGACTATATAGAGAGAGAGAGAAAAGTTTTTCTGCTACTTCACTACTCTTATATCAAGTATTATTTTACGGTAAGGGATATTATTCTTTTGTATTCAAGAAGAGAACTTCTATTATTCCATTTCTTTATTGTTCTGTTGGAATAACTCGTATACGCTGCTACCCTATACTTGGTGACATTTTTCTATTATTACATCTTTATTATTACGTCGAAATATATTGTATGCATGCTATATCTTGGGACTGGTTCCATCATTTATTATTCCGCATTTATTATTCTGTTGGAACAAACCGTCGGTTTGAATTTCACCTGACCTGGTTCCGTTATTATTATTCTGTTGGAATAACCGCCTCATGCGGGCAAGTACCGCATGCATGCTGATATCTTTTGTTATTCCATTCGGTATTATACTCAGTTGATTAAAATTTTGACTTCTATACTCCATGAAATTTGTGGAATATCCTTGATATTTGCGCTTCATCTAGTATTTTTTCATGAAAATCTTCTTCTGAGCATTCTTGAATTTTATTCTACAAAGAAGTATCATGTTGACAATTTGGACGTTATTGGTTCCTGGACAAATTAATTCTTGAACTTGTATAATTGAATTCTTATATCATTGTCATCATCCTCATGTTGTTTATGTTATCTTTGAAAGTCATCTATGGCGATAGTGCATAGATGGACTTGGTATGATTATGACCGAGGATTATTCTAAGATAATCATAACCGTAATGTTACAAATGATGTGAAAATTAAAAGTCCTCATTGGCCGTAGTGCATTGATGGGACGCTTTTGGTATGATTATGGCTATGGATTCTCTTGGCCGAGGGAGCAAAGATGAATTATTTTATGGCATGATCATGACCATTATTGAATACACAAATATTCTTGGCAGTAGTGCATGGATAATTGTGGTCGTGATACTAAAGAATATCCTTGGTAGTAGTGCAAGGGGTGATTCGATGATGTGGATTATTTATTGAAATTTGAGTCTAGCGATAAAAGTGATGAAAAACCTTTAAATCATAAAAGATAGTAGATTTTATTCTCTACTTGACTCTTTTAATGGATTGCTTGTTCATTGCAGATTAAACATGATGGTTGTTATATTGTATCGGTTTAATAATTGTTAAAGGCTAACGATAATATATTACGCATCATCTTAGTCATAATATTTCCTCTTTGGGCTAGTTGAGCTCACCCTTTTACTTTTATTGTTCTTTTGAGAAAATGAGAACGTAGCGAGGGGACTAGTCGGGGAGCGGAGTGAGCGGACGGATGATAGCATTAGTAGTCCTCACTATTACGTGAAATAGTGTAATAATAATTGTAATAAGGACTCCTTTTGAGTTTGTATAATCTCTAATAGACAATATTTGTATTCAAACTCATAGTTTATGTTTTTGTCGTATTGTATACCCACGGTTGTATTATTAAGTTGTATTTGAATTTATGTACCATGTAAGTGGCGACCCAAGATGGGTGGCGTATACCTAATTTTGGGGGCGTCACATATTCTCGCTACTTAACTACTTTTATATTCAGTTCTTTTTACGATAAGGGGTGTTATTCTTTCTTATTCATGAAGAAGGCTGTTGTTATTCCATTTCTTATTATTCATTGGAATAACTTTGTATCATGATCTACCCTATACTTGGTGACATTCTTCTATTATTACTGTTGGAACATCCTCATGCTGTGTGTTTTACACCGGACTGGATTACATCTTATTATTATTACATTGGAATATCCACATGCATGTGTTTTACAGGACCTAGTTTAAATCTTTATTATTCTGTTGGAACATCTTTGCGGTGCAAATTTTGCTCGACACAGTTCTCGTTATTATTATTATTCTGTTGGAATAACTCGTCTATGTGAAATGCGCATGCATGTTTTTTTTGTTATTCCATTCTTTATTATACTCGGTTGGTTAAAGTTTTGACTTTATACTCCATGAAATTAGTAGAATATCCTTGATATTTGCGCTTCATCCGATATCTTTTCATGGAAATATTCTTACGATCATTCTTGAATTTTACTCTACAAAATAGTATCATGTTGACAATTTGGACGTTAATAATTCACGGATAAAATAATTCTTGAACTTGTTTTATTGAATTCTTATATCATTGTCATCATCCTCATGTTTATATTTTGTTGAAAGTCATCTATGGTTTTGTAGTGCATAGATGGACTTGGTATGATTATGACTGGGGATTATTGGTGTAATCATGGCCGTAGTAATGTTACAAATGATGTGGTAAAAGTTCTCATTGCCCCGTAGTGCATTGATGGATAGTCGTTGGCATGATCATGACCATTAATGAATACACAAATATTCTTGGTCAGTAGTGCATGGATAATTGTGGTCGTGATACTAAAGAATATCTTTGGTAGTAGTGCGAGGGTGATTCGATGATGTGGAATATTTATTAAAATTGTCGAGTCTCAAATGATAATGATGATGAAATACCTTTTTAATCATAAAAGATAGTAGATTTTATTTTCTACTTGACTCTTTTAATGGATTGCTTGTTCATTGCAGATTAAACTTGATGTCTATTATATTTTATTAGTTTAACATTGTTGGAGACTAATGATAATTTATTCGCATTATCTTAGTCATAATATTTCTTAGTGGGCTAGTTGAGCTCACCCTTTCTTTTCCTTTGTTCTCTTGAAATGAGAACATAGCGAGGACTAGTCGGGGAATGGAGTAGCGGTCGAGAGGATAGCATTAGTAGTCCTCACTATTACGTGAAATAGTGTGTTAATAATTGTAATGAGGACTCCTTTTGAGTTTGTATAATCTCTAGTAGACAATAATTGTATTCAAACTCACAGTTATGTTTTGTCGTATTGTATACACGCAGCAGTTGTATTAGTAAGTTGTATTTGAATTTTTTGTACCATGTATCGGCGACCCAAGATGGGTGATGTATACCTAATTTTGGGGGCGTCACGTGGTAACTTTATAGTGTATATAGATGGACTTGGTATGATTATGACCAGGAATTATTCGGTGTAATCATGATCGTAATGTTACAAATGATGTGATAAAAGTCCTCATTGGCCCTTAGTGCATTGATGGACAGTTGTTGGCATGATCATGACCATTAATGAATACACAAATATTCTTGGCCCGTAGTGCATGGATAATTATGGTCGTGATACTAAAGAATATCCTTGGCCGCAGTGCAGGGGTGATTCGATGGTGTGGATTATTTATTAAGCTTAGTCTCAGTGATAAAAGTCATGAAAAACCTTTTAAACCATAGAAGATAGTAGCTTTTATTCTTTACTTGACTCTTCTAATGGATTGCTTGTTTCACTGCAGTTAAACTTGATGTTTGTTATATTTTATCAGTTTAACACTGTTGAAGGCTAATGATAATTTATTCTGCATTATCTTAGTCATAATATTTCTTAATGGGCTAGTTGAGCTCACCCTTTCTTTCCTTTATTCTCTTCAGAAATGAGAATATAAATTTGGGGACGAGTCGGGGAACGGAGTGATGGACCAGATGATAGTATTAGTAGTCCTCACCATTCTGTTAAATAGTGTGATAATAATTGTAATGAGGACTTCTTTTGAGTTTGTATACTCTCTAGTAGACAATATTTGTATTCAAACTCACAGTTTATGTTTTGTTGTATTGTACACGACAGTTGTATTATTAAGTTGTATTTGAATTCTGTACCATGTATCTGGCGACTCAAGATGGGTAATGTATACCTAATTTTGGGGGCGTCACAGGTAGGCCATGAAGTTCTTCAGAAAATACGTATGGGAATTTATTAACAACATAAATATCATTCAAATTTGACATATTTTTGTTTAAATTGGTGACATGGGCTAAGAAAGCTTGACATCTATGTTTCAATAAATGAATGGCTTTATGGCTTGATATGACAATGATTGACTTTAGTGGTTTGATTGCTTGAATTCGCATAACAGGTTGGTTAGGAATATGAAAACTACCGGCCTTACGAAAATAATCAATTTTAGTATGATGAGTAGTTAACCAGTCGATTTCTAAAATCACATCAAATGCAAGTATTTTCAAAGAGATGAGATCAACAGGTAATGTGAGGGTGCTGATTTGAATCAAACAAAATTTATAAACTGTGGATGTAACGAAGATTTCTCCCAATAGAGTTTCAACAGATAAGTCAAAGTCTAATTTCTCAGGGGTCAAGTTCAAACGTTGAGCATAAGCATGTGAAATAAAAGAGTGAGTAGAACCGATATCTAATAAGGAATAGACTTCACAAGAGTTTATGATTAGCTTACCCGTGATAACTTCGTTCGAGTTCCTTGCTTTTTGGGAAGTCACGACAAAAGCTCTCCCCTGAAACACCGACTTTGACTTGTCCGTAGCCGCCTTTTGTGTCACCATTACAGCTGGACTTGACTTTGCTACAGGACAAAATTGAGCAATGTTACCGTCCTTTCCATAACTGAAACACACATAGGAAGGCTATGTACAGTTTGGACTGATGTATCCCTCCTCTCCGCATCTCTAACATCTAACTGGTGGTCATTCTCATTCCCTAGAAACGGGTGTGGGTGTGGGTGCTGCTGCCAATGTCTTTCCATTGTCATTGTTGAATCTTTTCTTTTTAAAGTTGTTTCTAATTGGTTCACTTCTCCTATCATCTGGGCCATAATTACCACCGAAGTGGTTGCCATTTTTGGCATGATAATTTCCTCCTCGCTGGTTATCATTGCTCCGATGACTGTGGCCACTGATACGACTAGTGTTGTCGGTTGTTGTCTTTTGGTTAAAAAATCTCATTATCTCGCTCCAATAATTGAGCCCTATTCACAACATCTGAATACAAACAAAGTTTATCAGAAATGAGGTATTGACGAATTTTAGATTTCAAACCTCTCAAAAATATTCGTGTCATTCGTTCCTCATTATCCACCAAATAGGATGAAAATCGGGATAATTCCGTAAACTTGGTCTCGTATTGTGATCTAGTCATATTATTCTGTTCTAGTTTGATGAATTTTACCTCCTTCATATGACGAATAAAAATATTTGTCGTTGAACAATTCCTGAAACTTTTCCCAAGACATCTTAAGTGTTGAAAGATGAGTACGTTTCAAAGATTCCCACCAGTAATATGCCTCTCCACGCAACATAAAGTTGACGAAGGGATCCTTTTGCTCTTCTGTGCATTCCCAAGACATCAAATATTTTGGTGACATGCTTAATCCAATCTTCTGCTTTAAGTGGCTCTGGTTTTCCCAAAAACTCCGACGATCCCAACTCCTTAAATTGCTTGGTAGTGATCAACCGTGAGTTATCATTGTTTCCGCGATAGCATGATCAATACTATTCATTGTTCATATATAACCTCAAATTTCTAGAACTTCAGACTAATTAACTTTGTACAAATGGTTTTCTAATGTGCAGTTCTTGATTCCGTGTTGCTTCAAGAAACAACTTGTTTAGCTTGAAACTTTAATTTGCTTCCGTGTTGCTTCAAACTTGTTTTGCTTTAATGCTTCGTCCGCTAGAATTCTAGCGTACGTTTTAAACAGGTTGTCTACTTGGGCTAAATGAATGGGGACATTTTCATCTAATTTTTTTTTTAATTCTGTCCGCTAGAAATTTTAGGGGATATTGTCCCCTAAAAATTAATCTCATGCTAATAATTTTTAATTCATAACAAATACATGCTATGGATCATTGTCATATATATATATATATACATCTTCTATCTTGGGTGTGGTCATGATGGACTACATTTATGACATACAAAGCGTCGTCGCTAAACCCGTCGCCATAGGTTTGAACCGTTGTCATAGCTCAGAACCGTCGCTATAGCCCAGTTTAGATCCTATGACAACGGGTTTATGACGATTTTGTTCGTTATTTAAAGGTGATCAGATGCGACCACCAAGATAAAAAAAAATGCCGCCTATATATATATATATATAGTTTGAAATGATCATTTATATATCCACCATAAGGATGATGTTATGTGCAAGTGGTTAGCTCAAAGCTTAATTAGCAACCACAATGGAGACCATATACGTACTCGAAGGAATGGAGATCGTCATATATATCATGACTAAATTTTACTGAACATTATCATTCTAATTAGTACAACTTAATTAAAAAACAATGCATGGTTAATTTATTTAATTTGCTTATGAGGATTAAGTTTACTTTCTTTTTAGGTTTAATTTGTTGATCCGTCGCAGTATTAGTAGTAATGCAATCAAAGAAAGCAGAAAGCAGGATTTGATCTTGGGGGAAGAATTTTTTTAAAAATATAATATATATTTAGAAAGAAGGTACTCAAGAAGAATACATTAATATGGACCGTAATTGATGTAAGCTCGTCGAACTTCATCAAGTAGATCGCCACACCATTTCCATATTTCGATAAATTTTTCAGGATCACACTCCAAATATTTAATATCCCATTCTTTACCTTCAATTCTTGGTGATTTTAGAGAACGTTGTTCTTGTTCAGGGGTAGACAGAGATATTTGAACATTAGGCTCAGGGGTAAGCAGAGATATGTCAACATGATTTGATTGTTTTCTTTTGAAAAATGAATCAATAGTATGTGATTTTCCCATGACTCTAAAATAAAAAAAAATTCAATTAACTACACTACAAGAATGAGTTAATCAATATTATTAAACCAATCATTGAACTTTTTAATAATAAAATTTTCATAAATTTGCAATCAAATAAGTAAGGGTTTTAGTTGGTTACCGGAAAACAAATTGAATATGCAATTAGAATTAACATATATACAATATTATGACCACTCATTAAACTTTTAAAAATTAAAATATCAAGTTTCATAAAATAAACAAAGAATAAAAAAAATTAAACAAGGGTTTTAGTTGGTTGCCTGACTACAAATGTATCATTCAATTGGAATAACACATATATAATATTATGTTCCAATTAGACAAACCTACGATTATAATGAATTTAAAAATAAAATTAATTAGCAATAAAATACCTAATAAATGCACAAATATGCCTAATAAAATTTTTAAACCTTGGGGGCACTATAAGAAAAAATCTTAATTCCGACAAAAGTAAGTTCAACGGAATCATGTATTCAGTCGGAAATAAATTAGTTTTGATGGACTATTCTATCGATAATAATTTTATCGAGCGAAAATTCCGTCAGAATTAAGGGGTAGGCCCCCTCCTGTTCTAACATAGTTTCGTCCCAATCTCAGTGAAAGGAGAGCAGATCCTCTGTTCTCATTTTTCCTGTACCCTTGTGTCCTTCTACTTAAATTTTGATACATATCCTTTTATTTAATTTTAAAATTAATTGATATTAAATAAGAGAGTAGGTGTCAAAATTTAAATGAGGGGTCACAAGAGGACATGTAAATTAGGCAAATTAGGCACAAACGATCTCATCTCCGGTGAAAGCACTTGGCTGAAACAAACTCCCGCGCATTAACTTGAACAAAAAGCAATAAAGCATACATCACTTTATGAAAACAATTAATTTAGAGGAGAGTACTATTATAAATTTAAAATTTATTTAAATTTGACAATATAGAAATTATAGTTGCTTAGAAGAAACTACTTTAATCCAAGATTTTGTATGCAAACAAGTTAAATGAATTTAAATCAATTTTGAATTTAAAAAATATCTCATATTAAATTTAAAATATCAAATTTAATCTTATATTGCATTTAATCAATTATTCTCCACTAAGAGGAACACTAATTTTCATGTTTACTTTTCTAGCACAATAAAATTAAAATACCATGGCACAAATATCCCATGCATATTTAATTTTCCATTCTTTATTTTGTGATAGTTATGAACTTTATTTTGAAAACCATTACACATTTATTTACATAAATAAAATTTCATATTGATATTATCTATTGAACAAATAATATTTATCATTATTATTGTCTAGACATATTTGACATATATCATTTAGAAGTCTCTTTTAGCCTTTTAGGGATTATAAGTAGTTTTTTCCTTGTTTTTATTTTGTCCAGATTAAAAGTATCAATTTCACCCATTCAAAGTAGATAGATGTTCATGATAATAACAATGCTCCACTTCCGAAAGAAAATATTTAAATAATTATTTTATATTTTTTCATAAAGACAAAGTGTAATATTAGTGACCAGTTATCCTTGGTTTCAATGTATATTGCACTATCCATGTCATTTGCCACTTTTGTTGGTAGATAAGTTATATGTCTTATTTGGGCAAAATTAAATGACTTAAAATATTCACCTATTGTCTAATGAGTAGATAATTTGTCACCTGACTCACCTCCTCCTCCTCCTTTTATTATTTTTTAATTTTTTCAAACAAATAATTATTCAATAAATCTAGGGGACATTGTTTTAGTGATATTCTAGTGTTTTTTTTTTTTCCGTAGTATCTCTAAAAAAATATATAGTATTTATTTCAACTGAAATTTTTACAGAAAACAGTGTTTTAGGTGTAATTTGGATACATCTGAAAGCAGTATATGCATGTACTATACATACATCAAGTTTTCAGATGTATCCAAATTACACCTAAAATACTGTTTTTTATAAAAATTCTAATTGAAATAAATACTACATTTTTAAAAAAGTACTACAAAACAAAAAACCAAAAAAAAGATTATTAAAAAATATCCCTCTAGAAGGACTCATAATTATTTGATTGATAAAAAAGTCAATCGGCAATACATCAAAGAGGATACGTCATTGGACATATTTTGACTATCTCACTAGCAATGCCAAAATAACGTACAATCTGCTTCGATTCCTCGCCTTGAGCGACAAAAAGTTTAATACAATGACATCTAAGCAGTTAGACTTGTCTTGAAAAATTAAATTAAACGTGCGGGCGTGCAACAATGTAATTGGCAAGAGTATGTTAGTTATAAACGTTTACACTTGTTATTCAGATCAAGGGGAGAGTGGAATAGATTCTTTAAAAAAATTAATTTTTAAAGAGAGATTATTAATTTATAATTAAATAAGTTAATTAGATGATTTTGCAGAACGAAATGATAATTTAGAAAAAAATTCAATAATTATAGAAAAATTACAGCTCTAAATTTAACAATTAAATGTGGAACGAAGTCACAGGCTAAATTGTAGAGCGCTTAAAATAATGTAACAGAAAAGTAAATACTGAAAGTAAAGTTCATTCTTCCACTCCTTGAGAAGGAATAATTCACTTATGATGGGTGATCACTAAGATCTGTTCACGAATAACAGTTACAATGACAGAATTACAGATATTTCTTCAAGTCATTAAGACTGGTTCACACAAAACCCTTCATGTCACTTAGACTTGGTTACAAAATGTCGCTAAGACCTGATAATCACAAAAAGAATAATATGTTTGAGATGTTGCTAAGTTACTTAAAGTTCAACACAGAATGACTTAGTAGCAGAACAAGATCTTCAAGATCGTAGAGTGTGAGCTTTTTGAAATGGCAGCAGATTGACTTTTTGATGGTTCGATCTTGTGCGGTTTATTTGAATTTGCTTGCCATTTATAGATCTTTCTTGAGATCTTCTCGTTTGGAAGTTACCGTTGCTCCATTAATACTTAGATACTTGTAGATATCTGATTGTTGACTTTAGAGAAGGTGTGTCAACTTTCGTGTGACGCCCCCAAAATTAGGTATACATCACCCATCTTGGGTCGTCAGATACATGGTACAAAATTCAAATACAACTTACTAATACAACTGTCGTGTACAATACGACAAAACATAGCTGTGAGTTTGAATACAATTATTGTCTACTAGAGATTATACAAACTCAAAAGGAGTCCTCATTATAATTATTAACACACTATTTCACGTAATAGTGAGGACTACTAATGCTATCCTCTGAACGCCGTCCAATCCGTTCCCCGACTAGTCTCGCTATGTTCTCATTTCTTCAAGAGAAAACGGTGAAAGAAAAAGGGTGTGAGCTCAACTAGCCCAAAGAAGAAATATTATGACTAAGATAATGCAAAATAAATTATCATTAGTCTCCAACAATGTTAAACTGATAAAATATAATAGATATCAAGTTTAACTACAGCTGAACAAGTAATCCATTAAAAGAGTCAAGTAGAAAATAAAATCTACTATCTTTTATGATTAAAAAGGTATTTTCATCTTTGTATCATTTGAGACTCAACTTAATAAATATTCCACATCATCGAATCACCCCGCACTACTACGGCCGAGGATATTCTTTAGTATCGCGACCACAATTATCCATGCACTACGGGCCAAGAATATTTGTGTATTCATTAATGGTCATGATCATGCCAACGATCGTCCATCAATGCACTACTACGGCCAATGAGAACTTTTACCACATCATTTGTAACATTACTACCATGATTACACCAAATAATCCTCGGTCATAATCATACCAAGTCCATCTATGCACTACTGAGGCCGAGATGACTTTCAACAAAATATAAACATGAGGATGATGACAATGATATAAGAATTCAATAAAACAAGTTCAAGAATTATTTTATCTAGGAATTATTAACGTTCAAATTGTCGATATGATCTTTGTTTTGTAGAGTAAAATTCAAGAATGATCGGAAGAATATTTCCATGAAAAGATCTTTGGATGAAGCGCAAATATCGAGGATATTCTACTAATTTCATGGAGTATAGAAGTCAAAACTTTAACCAAATTTGAGTATAATAAAGAATGGAATAACAAAAGAAATCACCATGCATGCGGTACTTGGCATGTAGGCGAGTTATTCAACAGAATAATAATAACGGAACCGAGTCAGGCAAAATTTGCAAGCTGGGATGTTCCAACAAAATAATAAAGGAACCCGGTCAAGGTGTAAAAAACACATGCAGGATGTTCCAACAGAATAATAATAAGCGGAAAATGTAAAACACGTAAGGCGAGGATGTTCAACGGAATAATAATAAAAAGCGGAACCAGTGTGGGTGTAAAAAGACATGAGCAGGATGTTCCAATGTAATAATAGAAGAATGTCACCAAGTATAGGGTAGATAGCGATATACAGTTATTCCAACGAGAATAATAAGAAATGGAATAACAACAGATTCTCTTCATGAATAAGAAAGAATAACACCCCTCACAGTAAAAGAAACCGAATATAAAAGTAGTTAAGTAGCAAAAAACTTTTCTTCTCTCTCTATAGTCTCTCTATAGTTTCTCTCTCTAGAGTTTAGTGAATTCGTAAGAAAATAATGAAGGAATGAGCTTTATTTATAGGAAAATGGAATGCATAGTAACTAATCCATGAGCGGTCCAGATTGATTTACTTTAATCGTGATTGTGACGCCGCCCAAAATAGGTATACACAACACCCATTCGAATTGCCAAATACATGGTACAAGAAACAAACTACAACTTCAATAATACAAATGTCGTGTGAAATACGACAATATATCTTGTGAGTTTAAATATAATATTGTCTTCTAGACAATATCCACACGCAAATAAATCCCCATCATAATTATTGATACATTATTTTACAAAATGGTGAGGACTACTAAACAACTCTCTCTAGAACCTTCATTCCATACCCGACTAGTACTCGCTACATTCTCGCCTCCGAGAAGAAGAATGGAACAACAAGGAAAAGGGTGAGCTCAACTAGCCGGATAAAGAATGTTATGACTAAGATAATATAGAACAAATTATCGTTAGTCTTCAACAGGAAAAATCGATAGAATACAATAGACAACAAGTTTCGAGATCAATATTCGCAATGAAATAATAATTCATAGAAGAGTTACGTAGAGAATGAAATCTACTATAATCTATGAATTTAACGGTCCATCATCAATATTTTATCCTCGTAACATCAATCAATATTCATCTCAAATCAAATATTCATCTTTTGCACTACTGGGCCAAAGATATTCATCAATCGGTCATGTTCATCTCAACACTGTTCATCTTTGAACTAAAGGCCAAAGATATTCATCGATCGGTCATGTTCATTTAAACACCGCTCATCTTTGCACTACGGGCCAAAGATATTCTTCAGAAATCATTCATCTTTGCACTACAGCCAAAGATATTCAATAATATCATCATTTAAAGACCGAGGATGATGAAAATATTTTTAAAGAAAGCGAATCCAATTGAAACAAAATGACAAGGATTAAGGATTAAGGATTAGTACTTTGTTTTATCCATGTTCAAAAATACCTCAAAATAATCATAGTGGTGTAAAATTCAAGAATGATCAAAACATGGATACAATCGAGCTAGTATCCGAATAGATATTTTGGATGAAAAAGAAGAAATTTTATTTTTCGATGAATAGTGCCAGTATCGTGAATAGTCATGATATCGTGAATAGTGTCCGATATCGTGAATAGTAACTCAGACACCAAAAGATAGAAATTCCACAAAAAAACATTTTCACGCCATGAATAGTACTTCGTGAATAAGAACTCGTGAATAGTAACTCATGAATAGTAACTCGTGAATAGTAACTCATGAATGAATAAGTAACCCGACATGAAAAAGTTCCAAATTTGATAAAAGTTCCAACCAATATTTCAAAGATAATGATATTGAAGAAATAATATCATTCTGAAAAAATAATATCCCTTACCTCAAAGAATCGATTGCCGGAAGGAAAGGTGGAGGATTTGAATGAAACTTGTCTTGAACAAAGAACTCTCAAAGTATCTAAATACTCACAAAATACTCAATAATATAGAGAGAAAAAGAGAAAACTTGTTTACGGTGTGATTTTCAATTCTAACTTAGCCCTCTATTTATAGAAAATGTTAGCACGTCAAGGCAGACTTAACTTTGCAACACGATGGCTTTACCTGCTACTATTCCCACCCACCACATTTGAAATAAAATTCAGCACATTTCTTCACCAACCACAAGTGGGGCCCACTCAAATCTAGAATTTTCCACCAAAATCAATTATAAACCTAATTTCCGAATCAGTCACCTCTTAAAATTCATAACAAATCATTCGTTCATTTTTAACGGTTCAAAATTTGTGGACATATACTCAACTTATGTATGTATAACATATCCAAAAATTACAACGATCCAACGGTCGGATTAAAAATTATAACTCACACAATAAAGCTGTAATAACACCGATTTGATCTTTTAATACCTCCAATCCGACAAAATACAAATAAAACATCTCAGCATTAATTCCTTCATTAATAACCACATAAATAAATCCATCATTTATATTCATATAAAATAAATATTTCCTTATCATATGAATCAATAATTAATTATTCACAAATAATATTCTGTAATCACATTTATGACAACCACCAGTTGTTCCCGAGAAAGAGGGGCTTTCAATAAGGATCTCTCCTTATTGGGCGCCGCAATTAGGTGACCAAACCTCTCCTTGGGATGAACTTTCTAGACATTGCCAATAATGTTATCTAATAATATTATTCAAATAATATGAATTATTGATCCGATAATGGGAAATCTTCGTCAAAGTGACAATTATTGAAACAATAATAATATAAAATATCAATGCAACAATTATTGAATCAATAAAATAAAATATTGAATAAGAACTCTTTGTGAAAATTTATGAGTAGTGCCTTCTTACGTAAGGATCAATAATTCAACAATCTTATGCAATACTGGTAATCTTCTTCATGCAACCACGTAGACATCGTATTTTAACCACGGGTATTCCAAATGATCTTAATCAGTAATAACTACGCCGTTATTTATAACCACCCAAACTTTGTCATTTTCCTCATCCAATCACTTTCCGTTATGGGGCCCTTTACATGGTTACTGCCGTCGTGCGAATATTCCCCGACAAAGATGCGAATATTCCACGACCAAACGAATATTCCCAACAAGATACGAATATTCCACGACCAAACGAATATTCCCAAACAAAATGAATATTTTATAACCACTTGCTTATTTTGAAATATTTGCGTATTTAACCCTTAACTATCCACATTAATCAAATCAACCCTTACTATTTCAAAATAATAAATAAAGGAAATTCCTTTTATTTAAAAAATTTTCGGTCTTACAACCTCCCTCCTTATGAAATTTCGTCCTCGAAATTGGACGACGATACAGTGTTTCGAAAAGGTGAGGATACCTCGCTTTCATTTCCGTTTCCAATTCCCAGGTCATTTCCTCTATAGCATGATTCCTCCACAAAACTTTAACTTGTGGTATGACCTTTGTGCGTAGGACATGCTCCTTCCTATCCAAAATCTTGACAGGTACCTCCTCATACGTTAAGTCTTCGGCTATCTCGTCCGGCTCTAACTCTATAACGTGGTTCGGTTCTTTCACATATTTACGAAGTACAGATATGTGAAACACATTATGAACACGAGACATACTCGCAAGTCTATAGGTTACATTTCCTACTCTCATT
The DNA here is from genome assembly GCA_020205615.1 of Panax quinquefolius. NCBI lineage: Eukaryota > Viridiplantae > Streptophyta > Magnoliopsida > Apiales > Araliaceae > Panax > Panax quinquefolius. The sequence continues at coordinate 89,705,713 of CM035165.1, forward strand.
GAGAATTTGAAATGGACCAATAAATCGTGGATTGAGCTTTCCTCTCTCCCCAAATCTTGTAACTCCCTTCCATGGAGCAACTCGCAATAATACATGATCCCCTACACTAAATTCCACGTCCTTTCGATGAAGATCCGCATAACTCTTTTGTCGATCTTGTGCCGTTTGTATACGTTGTCGAATCATTTGGATCTTTTCGGTGAGTCATACGTCTTAACTCGGGTCCCAACAATGTTGCTTCACCCACCTCATCTCAACATATTGGAGAACGACATTTTTGTCATATAATGCTTCAAATGGAGCTACACCTATACTTGCTCGATAACTGTTGTTGTAGGAGAATTCCACTGATGGTAAATACTTATCCCAACTACCCTTGAAGTCTAGGACACAGAGTCTTAATATATCTTCAAGAGTTTGAATAGTCCTCTCGATTGTAAAATCTGGTTTAGGGATGGTATGTAGAACTAAATCGCAAATCCGTGCCCATAGCTTTTTTGCAAGCTAACCCAAAATCTTGAAGTGAATCTTGGGTCACGATCCGAAACTATGGATACTGGGCATGCCATGCAACCTCACAATCTCATTTACGCATATACTAGCAAGGCGTTCAAGGAATAAGTCTCCCGATCGGCAAAGAAATGAGCGATTTGGTTAATCTATCAACAATAACCCAAATAGCATTGATGCCTTGAAAACCGTAGGAAGACCATGTAACGAAATCCATGGTAATGTGTTCCCACTTCCATTAGGAATCTCAAGTGGTTGCAACGGACCCTTAGGTACTAGATGCTCGCCTTTACACGTTGACAAGTTAAACACATTGAGATAAACTTTGCAATCTCTCTCTTCATATTGTTCCACCAAAATGTATGTAGAAGATCACGATACATTTTAGTACTTCCAAGATGGATTGCAAATGGTGTATGTATTGTGCCTCCATCATAATCTTGTTCTTCAAATCAGTCGTTAGGAACACAAAGTCTAGAGTGGACTCAAGTATTCCTTCTTCATCAATTCTCGCTTCCTAATAGCTCCTTCTTGTACTTTCTTCTTCATATGCATCGACTCTCCGATTGGGTGGCTTGAAAGCGACTTTAACTTTATCGATTAAAGTCGATTATACTCGTATATCATCACGTGGGTACCTAGAGTTTTCATCTCCATCTCTATTATTTGTAAATTATACGAAATTAGTCTTTGACAATATCATACTCGTACTTGTATACGATCTTCTACTCAACACGTCAGCTACCACGTTCGCTTTTCCAGGATGGCATGGTCGAACATGTCGCTGAAATGAGTCTCCTCTTGAGTTCTTCGAAGCTCTTCCCACATTCCTTGCTCCATTCGAATTTTGTATCTCTACGAAGTCAATTTGCGATAATGGAATAGCGATTCGAGAATATCCTTCAACGAATCTCCGATAATAACCAACTAAGCCTAGAAAGCTACGTATTTCGATTCTCGACTTAGATTGCTCTCAATCTGTGACTCATATCCCAATCTTGGATAGCACGTCACAATGACACCTATCGATTTTTATCGCATCGAATATGGCGCCCCTATAGAGAGTCCGCTTAGGTAAATTCCACAAAGGAAGTCACCAGATAAAGGCTCGGTACCAAATTCTATAGTTGAATTTTAACTCTCGAAGTTCAATAGGAGCCATTTGATATGAAATTTTAGAAATGAGTTTTGTCTAGGGTTCAAAGTCGATACAAAATTTAATATCAAGCTTTGGAAGTAAGCCAAGAAATTCTTGAAAATACGTCGGGAAAAATCAATAACAACAAGAATATTATTAAAATCGGCGTGTCTTTATTCAAATCCATAACATGGACTAAGAAAACTTGACATCCGTAATAAACGAATGACTTCATGGATTGATATGAAAATGTTTGACTACAATGGTTTGATTGCTTGAATTTGAATAACAAAGTTACTTAGGAATATGAAAACTAATGACCTTACAAAAGCAATCAATTTTGGTATGATGAGTAGTTAACCAATCAATCCCCAAAAGCAAGTATCTTTAAAGAGATAAGGTCAATGGTAAGGTAATGGTTCAACTTGAATCAAACAAGATTTTTAAACAACGGATGTAATGAAAGTTTTCTCTAACTGAGTCTCCATAAATAAAGTCAAAGTCTAATTTCTCCGTAGTCAAGTTCAAACGTTGAGCGCAAGAAAGAGATAAAAGAATGGGTAGAACCAGTATCTAGTAAGGTATAAACTTCGCAAGAATTTATAATTAACTAACCGTGCTAACTTCGTTCGAGTTCCTCGCATTTTAACCGAAGTCGACAAAAACGCTCTTCCAGAATCGTTGACTTTGACTTTTCTTGGACATCCTTTTGAGTCACCATTCCATTGAATTTGGGTTTCTATATCGCATAATCTCGAGCGATATGTCCTTCCTTTCCACAATTATAGCATACCTTGAACTATTGTGTGGGCGGTTTGACCGATATGTCCCTCTTTCCGCATTTATAACATATAACCGGTGGTCGTTCTCCTCCCTTAGAACTAGTTACTCTTTGGCGTTGGCGTCTTCACATGGTCGTTGTTAAATCTCCTTTTTAAAATCTCCTCCCACTCGCTTCTTACATTTTCATGACCATGATTACCACCGAGTGGTTACCATTTCGTAAAATCATTTCTTTCTCCGTAGGTTATCATTATTACATTGACCGCTATCTAAGTACGATCTCTGGTTATGGTCCCTCGGTTGGCCAGTAGTACTCGTTATCTCGCTCTAACAAATGAGCCACATTGACAACATCTGAATAGAGAAAATTTATGAGAAATGAGATCTTGGCGTATACGGGTTTCAAACCTCTAAGAAACATCCGCGTCATCGTTCCTCATTCTCCACCAAATGAGGTGAAACTGGATAACTCCATGAACTTCGCCTCGTCTTTGGGACACTTTGTCATGTTATTACTCGCTCTAGTCTAATAAACTCCACTTCCTTCATATGACGAATACTTTCGGGAAGTACTTGTCATTGAATCATGCTTCGAAATGTCTCCATGACATCTTTGAGTGCGGTGGATGGAGTACGCTTCAGAGACTCCACCGAAGAGTCCGCCTCGCCACGGAACATAAAAGTAGCGAATGGAACATTCGTTCCTCCGTACATCCCAAGACATCGAATATCTTGGTAATTTGCTTGACCCATGTTTCCGCCATGATCGGATCGGCTTTCCCTTAAATTCTGGTGGTCCCAACTCTTTGAACTACTTGGTTTGTGACAACCCGTGAATTGCTATCATTTCTCCTCGTATTTTGAACACGAAGTCTCCTAAATGCGATTTTGCATGAAGCTGCAAAAAACTTCTAAACATCCCTCGTTCCTCATCGCTTTCGGTGGTGTTGTTCATTGGGAGGAACATTGCCCGACTGTTGCGACGCTCTCTCCTCGTTGGTGAGTACAGGCATCTCCACGGTCTCATTTACTCCACTATTAATATTCTCGGTCGACATTCTCAAATCATCGCCAAAAATAAGGGTTAATTAAGGAAATCAATATATCACATAATATCCCTATATATTGACAACTAACAAATAAGCTTAGGTAGGACACACTTGCGAAGGATTTACTCGTCTCTCCCTCCTAGTTCTATTCCCCGATCTCGCATGAGAGATCATATCCCTAAGCTCGATACCAAGCGGTGTGACGCCCCCAAAATAGGTATACACAACACCCATTACGAGTCTCCAAATACATGGTACAAGAAACAAACTACAACTTCAATAATACAAATGTCGTGTGAAATAACGACAATATATATATCGTGAGTTTAAATATAATATTGTCTTCAGATAATATCCACACGCAAATAAATCCCCATCATAATTATTGATACATTATTTTACAAAAATGGTGAGGACTACTAAACAACTCTCTCTAGAACCTTCATTCCATACCCCGATTAGTACTCATTACATTCTCGCCTCCCGAGAAGAAGAATGGAACAACAAGGAAAAGGGTGAGCTCAACTAGCCCAATAAAGAATGTTATGACTAAGATAATATAGAACAAATTATCGTTAGTCTTCAACGAGGAAAAAATCGATAGAATACAATAGACAACAAGTTTCGGATCAATATTCATAGTGAAATAATAATTCATAGAAGAGTTACGTAGAGAATGAAATCTACTATAATCTATGAATTTAACAGTCCATCATCAATATTTTATCCCCTGTAACATCAATCAATATTCATCTCAAATCAAATATTCATCTTTTACTCTGAGCCAAAGATATTCATCAATCGGTCATGTTCATCTCAACACTGTTCATCTTTGCACTAAAGGCCAAAGATATTCATCGATCATCATATTCATTTAAACACCTTCTCATCTTTGCACTCTGGGCCAAAGATATTCTTGAAATCATTCATCTTTGCACTACAGGCCAAAGATATTCAATAATATCATCATTTAAGACTGAGGATGATGAAAAATATTTTTAAAGAAACGAATCCAGTGAAACAAAATGACAAGGATTAAGGATTAAGGATTCGTACTTTGTTTTATCCATGTTCAAAAATACCTCAAAATAATCATAGTGGTGTAAAATTCAAGAATGATCAAAACATGGATACAATCAGAGCTAGTATCCAGAATAGATATTTTGGACGAAAAGAAGAAATTTTATTTTTCGATGAATAGTGCTTAGTATCGTGAATAGTCTTGATATCGTGAATAGTCCGATATCGTGAATAGTAACTCAGACACCAAAAGATAGAAATTCCATAAAAAAACATTTTCACGCTTAATGAATAGTACTCGTGAATAGTAACTCGTGAATAGTAACTCATGAATAGTAACTCGTGAATAGTAACTCATGAATAAATAACCCGACATGAAAAAGTTCCAAATTTGATAAAAGTTCCAACCAATATTTCAAAGATAATGATATTGAAGAAATAATATCATTACTAAAAAAATAATATCCCTTACCTCAAAGAATCGAGATGCCGGAAGGAAAGGTCGGAAGTGATCTTTGAATGAAACTTGTCTTTGAATAATGAACTCTCAAAGTATCTAAATACTCACAAAATACGCTCAATAATATAGAGAGAAAAAGAGAAAACTTGTTTTGGTGTGATTTTCAATTCTAACAGCCCTCTATTTATATAGAAAATGTTAGCACGGCAAGGCGGATTTAAACTGCAACACGATGGCTTTTACCGCTATTATTCCCACCCACCACATTTGAAATAAAATTCAGCACATTTCTTCACCAACCACAAGTGGGGCCCACTCAAATCTAGAATTTTCCACCAAAATCAATTATAAACCTAATTTCCGAATCAGTCACCTCTTAAAATTCATAACAAATCATTCGTTCATTTTTAACGGTTCAAAATTTGTGGACATATACTCAACTTATGTATGTATAACATATCCAAAAATTACAACGATCCAACGGTCGGATTAAAAATTATAACTCACACAATAAAGCTGTAATAACACCGATTTGATCTTTTAATACCTCCAATCCGACAAAATACAAATAAAACATCTCAGCATTAATTCCTTCATTAATAACCACATAAATAAATCCATCATTTATATTCATATAAAATAAATATTTCCTTATCATATGAATCAATAATTAATTATTCACAAATAATATTACAGAATCACATTTATGACAACCAGGCTGTTCCCAGGAAAGAGGGGGCTTTCCAATAAGGATCTCTCCTTACTGGCGCGCAATTAGGTGACCAAAGCTCTCCTTAGATGAGAACTTTCTAGACATTGCCAATAATGTTATCTAATAATATTATTCAAATAATATGAATTATTGATCCGATAATGGGAAATCTTGTATGCGATGTGACAATTATTGAAACAATAATAATATAAAATATCAACGCAACAATTATTGAATCAATAAAATAAAATATTGAGCGGTAACTCTTGTGAAAATTATTGAGTAGTGCCTTCTTACGTAAGGATCAATAATTCAACAATCATGTGCGTAATCTGGTGTTAGCTCTTGCAACCACGCGTATTCATCGTATTTTAACCACCGGTATTCCAACAGTCTTAGCGGTAATAACTACGCCAGTTATTTATAACCACCCAAACTTTGTCATTTTCCTCATCCAATCGCTTTTCAGTTATGGGGCCCACACATGGTCAAGGCCGTCGCATTTAATATTCCCCGACAAAGCATTTAATATTCCACGACCAAACGAATATTCCCTAAAAGATTTAATATTCCACGACCAAACGAATATTCCCCAAACAAAATGAATATTTTATAACCACTTGCTTATTTTAAAATATTTGCGTATTTAACCCTTAACTATCCACATTAATCAAATCAACTCTTACTATTTCAAAATAATAAATAAAGAAATTCCATTTTATTTAAAAAATTTTCGGGGTCTTACAGACGGTCCATATTTAAAGCAAAATCTTTTAAATAAAATATAATATATTCTATTTATAATCTAATAAAACAAATAACTTTATAAAAGATTTTACCATGCAAACACTATGCGAGCACTATGCAAACACTATGCATAATAAAATATAATATATTCTAATTATTATTGTCTAATAAAAATGTATGACTTTATAAGAGTATCTTGTTTTATATCAAAATTTTTACTATGCAAAACACTATGCGATATCTTATAACACTACGCATAATAGAATATAATATATTCTATTTATAGAATAACTTTATAAAAATACATTTTATATAAAAAATTTTACGTATTATTACATTAATAATACCAACAAAAGCGAGTGACTTATCACGTAAGCATCAATAATCAATACTGCAGTGTACTACTTATGCAACCGCGATATTATTGTATTTTTTAACTTATCGGGTGTTTCAACAGTTAACGATAAAACTTCCGCCGTTATTTTCATAAAGTATTTTTGTCGTTTTCTCAATCCGACAATAATTCCGTTGTGGGGTCCACCAATGATTATGCCGTTGTACGAATATTCCCTGTTAAAACGAATATTCCCCGACCAATCGAATATTATATAACAACTTGTGTACTTTGCAAAATTTATAAATATTACCCACAACTATTATATCAATTTCACTCCATAATATTCAAAATTAATATTTATAGAAAATTCATCTTTATTCAAAAAGTTGGGGTTTTACATTTCGGCTATGACATGTTGTTTGTCTAATTTATGCACTAGCAAATACACGCAAGTATATATGATCGAATAACAATATAATGGCAAGCAAGTTATCGTCCCACAAGGATTGTGTGTAAATAACTATTAATTACTAATTTTGCATTAAATTAATTTTATTAAATAGATATCTCAAATTGTTGTATTTTAAAACTAAATGAAACTAAATTAACTATTCACTAACTAACAAGAAGTTGGATTCAAATTAAAAGACTTAAGATTACAATTTCCCTTGATGATTGCTTCAATTTTATCACTTTCTGTTAAATTATGCTAATTATATCAGACTCTTAATCAAGAACTCATTAATATCTATAAGCACCTCTCGATGATCTTATAAATAAATCTATCTAAATCCAATGAAGATTAAATTTAAATAAAACACCCTAGATAAGTAATTCACTATATCTCGATGTGAATTAGAATTAAATAGAATTTAAACTCAAGTTCTCATAAGACTACATATGGCATATATATATTTCTTACAGGACCCTAAATTTTAAATAATTATATTTTTATGAATAATTTTTTATTATTATTAATATCAATGTTAATTAGCATTATTATGTTGAGCATATATGATATGAGCGTAGCAAGATAGTCAAATTGATTATTGACTAAAAAATATGCATGAAGTTATGTTGAGCAGCTAATGAAAACCCTAACCCTAATAACAGATAAGGCTTTGATTAATTAATACAGTTATTATAATTGTATTTACGATTTGTGTTTGTGCAGTATGGGATTGATGATCAATTGTTGATCAGATAAGGTATAACCTTAGTAAACCTCAATGTTAGATTAGACACCTAATCTACAGTTAGGAAACCCTAACGATCAATTAGGAACCCTAATTCTATTTTTGGAAACCCTAATTTTTAATTTAAGAAACCCTAAACCTTAATTAGTAAACCCTAATGGTGATTATCAAACCCTAAGGGTTAAGATTAAAGGGAATCATATCAAACGACCAAACTACCCTTAAAATTAGGTAGAAAATTACCAAAATTGTAAGACCCCGAATTTTATGAAATAAAAGTATTCAGTTATTCTTATAATTACTATTTAGTAAATGGTTAAATTGATAAAGGTTAAAGTTAAGGGTGATATATGTAAATATTTTAAATAAGCAAGTGGTTATAAAATACTCATTGTTGTCGGAGAATATTCGTTTGGTCGTGGAATATTCTTACTGTCGGAGAATATTAAATGCGACGGCGTAGACCATTTCATGGGCCCCTATAATAGAATAAGCGTCGGATGAAGAAAATGACAAGTATGAGTTTTTTTATAAATAACGACGTTGTTGTTACTAGATTAAAACTATTGGAATACCCGGTGGGTAAAGTAAAATGTCTACGCGTTGTTGCGATAGCTTTGCGGTATTGCACAATATTTTTGGATTATTGATTCTTACGTAAAAAGACACTACTCAATAATTGTTATAGTAATTACTATTCAATATTTTATTTTATTGATTCAATAATTGATATGTTGATATTTTATATTTATTGTTGTTTGATAATTGACACTACTACAAATATTCTCCATTATAAGATCAATAATACATATTATTTTAATAATATTAATAGATAACATTATTGGCAATGTCTAAAAAGTTCTGTCTAAGGAGAGGTTTTGTAAGACCCCAACTTTTATGAATAAAAATAAATTTTCTATAAATATCATTTTTTTTAAATATTATGAAATGAATTTGATATAATATTATAGTTGTTGGTAATATTTACAAATTTTGCAAAGTATGCAAGTTGTCATATTATATTCGATTGGTCGGGTAATATTCTTTTTGTCAGGGAATATCCGTACGACGGTACAATCATTGGTGGACCCCACAATAAAATTATTATCAGATTGAGAAAACGACAAAAATATTTTATTGAAAATAACGGCGGAAGTTTTCTAGATTATCTTGTTGAACTACTCGGTAGTAAAAGTACGATGAATGGCATTGGTTGCATAGTAGCACACGGTATTGATTATTGATGCTTACGTGAGAAGTCACTCAGTTTTGTTTAATTATTGCCATAGTATTTGATGTAAATTTTGCTTATTTTATGAACCCCATTTACCCATTTTTCAAAATAATCGGTAGAAAATTATTTAATATAATAAAGGTGGGCCACATGTGGGGGCCACATGTGGGATGAAGAATGGAAATGAGGGTGGGAAAGGTTTACGTATTGGTAAGGGATTGATTATTATATATAAACTAAAGGTATATATATATATATATATATATATATATATATATATATATATATTATATTTGAAACGTGTGGGTGGATGATAAATGATTTTGGCAGGTTATGGGAGAATTTTTCAAGCTTGCACATTATTGGCCAACCTTTTTCAATTATGCTTCATTGATTGACAACTTGTAAATTGGGGTGTATTTTAATTGGTCAAGGATTTTTAATTGGCATGTGTTCATTTTCTTCCGTTTCGACAACTCTTTGAAAAGGATTCTTGATACATTGGATCATTAAAAGCGTCATCATATTAAGCTCGTGAGTCTGCAAATTAATTAAATGCGAAATTATGTAGCGTCCGTGATAAATTTTTCTAAATAGTATCCTTCCATTCTTCTATAAATAGAAGCTCATTCCTTCATTATTTTCTTATTTAATTCCTTTGAAACTCTAGAGAGAAAATTTATAGAAACTATAGAAAAGTATTACGCTACTTCCCTACTCTTATATCCGGTTTCTTTTATGGTAAGGTGCATTATTTTTTTGTATTCATGAAGAGAACACATTATTCCATTATTTATTATTACATTGGAATAAACAGATATCGTGGGCTACCCTATACTTGGTGAAATTCTTACATTATTCCATTCGTTATTATTACGTTAGAATATCACGTCTATGCGTTTCTGTAGAACACGATTAAAAGTCTTTATTATTACATTTGGAATATTACGTTCATGCATTTCTACAGGACTGATTCCGTCTTTATTATTCTATTGGAATATCACATGCATGCGTTTTCTTGGGACTGATTCCGTCTTTTTATTATTCGTGGGAATATCACATGCATGCGCTTTACGCGGACACGGGTTCCGATTAATTATTATTACATTGGAATAACCTACTGTCGTGCGATTCTATCGCATGCCTGGTGATTTCTTTTGTTATTCCATTCCTTATTATACTCGGTTGGTTAAAGTTTTGACTTATATACTCCATGAAATTAGTGGAATATTATTGATATTTACGCTTCATCAAAGATCATTTCATGAAAATATTCTTACGAGCATTCTTGAATTTTCTTGCCAAAGCGAGTATCATGTTGAAAATTTGGACGTTATTAGTTCTGAATAAATTAATTCTTGAACTTGTTTTATTGAATTCTTATATCATTGTCATCATCCTCATGTTTATATTTTTGAAAGTCATACGTGGCTGTAGTGCGTAGATGGACTTGGTATGATTATGACCAGGGATTATTCGGTATAATCATGGTAGTAATATTACAAATGATGTGGTAAAAGTCTTTTTTGGCCCGTAGTGCATTGATGGACAGTTGTTGGTATGATCATGACCATTAATGAATACATAAATATTCTTGGCCCGTAGTGCATCGATAATTGTGGTCGTGATACTAAAGAATATCCTTGGTCGTAGTGCAAGGGTGATTCGATGATGTGGATTATTTATTGTCGCGAGTCCCAATGATAAAAGTGATGAAAAACCTTTTAAATCATAAAAGATAGTAGATTTTATTCTCTACTTGACTCTTTTAATGGATTACTTGTTAAGATTGCGATTAAACTTGATGTTTGTTATATTGTATCGGTTTAACTTTGTTTTAAGGCTAATGATAATTTATTCGCATTATCTTAGTCATAATATTTCTTCTTGGGCTAGTTGAGCTCACCCTTTCTTTCTTTGTTCTTTTCGTGAAATGAGAATATATTTGGGATGAGTGGGGAAGCGAGTGATGGATGGGATGATAGTATTAGTAGTCCTCACTATTCGTTAAATAGTGTGATAATAAATGTAATGATGACTTATTCGAGAGTGGATATTGTCTAAAAATGCGGTGATTGTATTGAAACTCACAAATTTCTCTTGTTGTATATTAAAGATTGTATTTGTATTACGTACCATGTATTTGGCGACTCAGAATAGGTGATGTATACTATTTTGGGGGCGCCGCGGGTTCAGTCACCTAGTTTACGCTAAAGAAGTGAGGAGAAATCCTCATTGAAAGCCCCCTCTTTCGGGAAATGACACGGTTGTCGAGATTGTGATTACTGTAATATTATTTGTAAATAATTAATTATTGATTTATATGATAAGAAAAATATTTATTTATGTGGATATAAATGGAGGAATTTTTAGAAAAGTGACAATTTTGAAAATTGATATTTTATCTTTTCTGATAAAATAATTCATTTAAATATATTATTATATTACAATAATATAATAATGGTGATATTTTTACAATGAATGTGTGATGTAAGACCCCAACTTTTGTAAATAAATATTAAATTTTATCGAAATATATTTTTGAATATTATGGTGTGGATATGATATAATATTATAGTTGTGGGTATTATTTACAAGTTTTGCAAAGTAAGCAAGTGGTTATATTATATTCGATTGGTCGGGGAATATTAGTTTTAACAGGGAATATTCGTACGACGACACAATCATTGGTGGACCCCACAACGGAAGTATTGTCGTAGTAAGAAAATGACAAAATTATCTTTTTATAAAAATAACTTGGTAAGTGTTACCGTTAAAACCGTTGAACTACCCATTAGTAAAAGAAATACGATGTCTGTGGTGGTTGCATAATAGCACACGGTATTAGTTATTGATGCTTACGTGAAAAGTCACTCCGTTATACTCAATTATTGCTACGATAATTGCATGCATCATCTCTCATATTATTGATTCAATTATTGTCACAAGATATAAATACGCATTATATGATATATTATTAAATCAATAATTGAGACGACAAAGTTATTCATATTATTAATTTGCAATATTTACAATGTTTAGACGTTCTGTCAAGGAGAGGTTTGGTCACTTAATTGCGTGCCAATAAGGAGAAATCCTTATCGGAAAGCCCCCTCTTTCCTGGGAACGACCTGGTTGTTAAATATTGTGAGTTATAATATTAATGATGAATAAGTTCGTGTTGATTAAAGATGAATTTAATAGTTCCATTGTGTTGGGATTATTAGTGTTAGTGGAAATCGACATCTATTCCGATGATAATTGATGTCTAAGGGTTATATTGATAAATCGGGTAATTTATCGGATAAATGAGCAATTAAATGCTACTAATTCACATGCTTATATAACTATTTGTTCACATTTGTGTACTATTGAATCACATTCATGTACTATTAGGGGAGTTGGTGCAAGATTGATAATACTTGCATGACTAAATTAAAAATGAAAGAAAAGTTGAAGGTATTGTACTGTAATATTTCGAGCCCCAAAACGTGCAATTATCGAAACTATATTTTCCTATAAATAGAAGCTCATTTCTTCATTATTCTTCACCAATTCACTCAAGCTATAAAGCATTTAGTATAGAGAGAAATTATAGAGAGAAAAAAGAAGAGAAGTCTGCTACCTCACTGCTCCAGTATCCAGTTTCTTTCTAAGGTAAGGGGTATTATTTCTTTCTTTCGTCTTCATGAAGAGAACACATTATTCCATTATTTATTATTATGTTGGAATAACCTATCTATCTAAGTATCGCATACATGGTGGAATTCTTTCGTTATTCCATTCTTTATTATTACATTGGAATATATCACATGCATGCGTTTTACGCAGGACACGATTCCGTCTTTACTATTCTATTGGAATATCATCGCATGACGCTCTATTTGGACTGGTTTCCGTCTTTATTATTACATTTGAATATCACATGCATGCGCTTTACATGGGACCGGTTCCGTTATTTATTATTACTGTTGGAATAACTGCCTCTGGCTGATCTATCGCATGCCAGGTGATTTCTTTTGTTATTCCATTCGTTATTATACTCAGTTGGTTAAAGTTTTAACTTCTATACTCCATGAAATTAGTGGAATATCCTTGATATTTGCGCTTCATCCAGTATCTTTTCATGAAAATATTCTTCTGAGCATTCTTGAATTTTACTCCACAAAGAAGTATCATATTGACAATTTGGACGTTATTGATTTCTGGATAAAATAATTCTTGAACATGTTTAATTGAATTTTTATATCATTGTCATCATCCTCATGTTTATAATATGTTGAAAGTCATACGTGGCTTCAGAAAGTGCATAGATGGACTTGGTATGATTATGACCAGGGATTATTCGGTATAATCATGACCGTAATGTTACAAATGATGTGATAAGAGTCCTCATTGGTCGTAGTGCATTGATGGACAGTTGTTGGCATGATCATGACCATTGATGAATACACGAATATCCTTGGCCCGTAGTGCATGAATAATTTGTGGTCGTGATACTAATGAATATCCTTGGCCGTAGTGCATGGATGATGTGGTTTATTTTTAAAGCTGAGTCTCAGCGATAAAAATGATGAAAAACCTTTTAAATCATAGAAGATAGTAGACTTTATTCTCTACTTGACTCTTCTAATGGATTGCTTATTCCGCTGCAGTTAAACTTGATGTTTGTTATATTTTATCAGTTTAACACTGTTGAAGGCTAACGATAAATTATTCTGCATTATCTTAGTCATAATATTTCTTACTGGGCTAGTTGAGCTCACCCTTTCTTTCACTGTTCTCTTCAGGAAATGAGAATATAGCAGGGTCGAGTCGGGGAATGGAGTGATGGTCCGAGATGGTGTCATAGTAGTCCTCACTATTCAATAAAATAGTGTGATAATAAATGTAATGAGGACTCCATTGAGTGTGGATATTGTCTAGATGACAATATTTGTATTAAAACTTATAGCATATGTTTTGTCGTATTTTACACGATAGTTGTATAATTAAGTTTTTATTTGTATTTTGTACCATGTATTTGGCGACTCAAGATGGGTGATGTATACCTATTTTGGGGGCATCACGGTTGGTATCAAAACTTAGGGATATGATCCCTGGCTAAGATGTGAGACTAGAACTAAGAGGGGAGAGACGAGGAATTCCTTCGCTAGTATGACATACCTAAGTTTATTTGGTATTTAATTGGTCGGTCAAAATATAGAGATAATATGTTGCATGTTAATTAACCCTTATTTTGTGGCAGTATTTGAAAATGACATCCGAGAATGTTGAGAATAGCAATGGAGCACAGGAGACCATTGAGTCTCCATAGATCAATAATCAGGATAATGTGCATCAGGAAGGCGACAATTCTCATGCAAACAACAACACTGACCAAATGATGAACGATGGAATGTTCAGAGGGTTTATGCAATTCATGCAACATCAGGCGAGAGCGGCTCCTGTACAAAATGTAGGTGGAAACGCTAGAAACTCTCGGACGGTCACCGCTAAACCGTTGAAGGAGCTGGGACCACCGGAGTTTATTGGAGAGCCAAACCCACTTAAGGCGGAAGCGAGGATAAAGCAGATCACCAAGATATTTGATGTCTTAGGATGCTCCGAGGAGCAAAAGGTTCCCTTTACCACCTTTATGTTACGAGGAGAGGCAGATTACTGGTGGGAATCGGTAAAGCGTACTCAACCTGCCGCACTGAAGATGTCTTGGGAGAAGTTCCAAGAACTATTCAACGACAAGTACTTTCCCGAAAGTATTCGTCACATGAAAGAGGTAGAGTTCATAAAGTTGGAGCAGAACTGTAAAACCCCAACTTTTATAAAATAAAAGTCTAATTTAATTTATGATTATTATTCTATAATTGTAAAATGTTAAATTGATAATTGATCAAAAGGACAATTAATTGATTATGTAGAGGGATTTATTTCTTCTAGAAAGCAGCCCATGTGGGTGTCTAAGTGCTGATGTCTAATAATAAGAGTTTTGTGAGTGGGAAATTATGGGGGGAACAAAGAAATGGACATCTTGGAAATTAAGGAGGAAAGGAGGGGAGGTGGGACCTTAGTGTTGGAAGTGATTAAGCCTAATAAGGCAAAATCAACATCTTACTCTTTATTTTTCACACACTCCTCCCGTAGCCAACTTCAGTAAAATGAAAAGAGAGAAAAGAGAGAAGAGAAAAGGAAAGAGAAAGATGATGAAGAAGAAGAAGAAGAAGAAGATGATGATGAACCAAGATAAGAAGCATGAAGGATAAAGCAAACTATGAAGCAATAAGAACTCAAAAGGTAAAACCAAAACTTTTTATCTCTTTAATTTTTCTAAGAGTTTGATTTGTTGAAGGTTGAGTTATAGGGGATCATGATGGATCCAAAGTAATAAGGAAGTATATGATAAAAATTTTATGTTTAATCCATGTCATAATAGAATTTAAGAACAAAAAGTTAGGCATGTGTTTGAGGATGAATTAAAGTTATTTTGAGGACTTAAATCAAACTTGTAAAAGTGTTGATAGTTGATTTATGTGTAAAATCTGAGGAGGAGGATCTATAGATTAAGAAGTTATGGAAATATTCCAATTTGAACGGACTAAAAATGATTTAAATCAAAGTAGTGGTGAAAGTTTTCGTAAAACATGTTAATCGATGAAGAACTTAGTCTTGGGGGACTTTTGAGCCAAATTTCGGAATAATTAATGAATCTGAAAAATTATGAAATCATGGGGGTTTTGTAGAGCATGTTACAAGCTTTCTATAGCCTCGAAAACAGACTAATTTCGATAACGAATGAAGAAGTTATGAAGATTTGAAGTATGTGTGTCAAAAGTTGCAAAAATCTAGAAAATTGGAGTTAAGTGCCAAGGGTCGAGCGCCTAGGCGCTAGGCTCGGTGCTTAGAATCTGTTCTTGGGCGCCTAGGTTCTTGCCCAAGGCCAAATTTTGGCGCCTAGGCGCTGGTCAAGTGTTAAGCCAAAATCTGTCCGGACATCCTTTAGTAAATTGGGCATAACTTTTTCATACGAACTCCGATTGAGGTGATTTAGTATGATTCGGAAAGATAACGAGTAGGCCTAAAACTTTAATTCTTTATGTTTTGAGATTTGAGGTCGGTATCAAGGCCTAAAATGGCTATTTTAGAGACTGATGTGCATTCAAAGGAAATCGGAAGACGTCGGGCATGCACGTATGCAACGTGTAATGTTTTCGACGATAAAGGATGTTGTTCTAAGTTGTAAAACATGAACATTATTAAATATGATGATATTATGCGATAAATAAAGATAACTTAAATGAATAACGAATTATTAGTTGGTGTATATGTTATTCGACATAATTATGAATTGATGTTGATCCTTACTTTTAATAGAATTTAAATTGTTTATAAGTAAGGTATTGATTTGATTATTACATAAGAAGTCACTCGGTATTTATTTCAATAATTGCCATAGTAGTTATTACACAGTGACTCATATTATTTGATATGATATAATTAAACCAGTTGGCAGTATTGAGAGTCTATGTTAATAATTGTGAATAATGGTTCAAAGATTGAAAAGGGTGTTGATTAAAGATAAGTATGAAATAAAGATGTTTGTTCAATTATTTTCTTTTTACAAAAATTAGTTTGGTAGGACTTGCCAACACTCAACTTTTTCTAAAATAGTATGGACCACAACTCTATTATTGAACAAATTTTATTAAAACGTGTACAAGTTGGTTTAATTTTCTCTGTGGGACCATAAATTCCACTACCATTATTATATACCTCATTTGGTTATTTTGTCAAAGCAGGTGTGCTAGTTGGTTACTAAATTTTTAGTATAAATAGATTGCTCGATTGAGTAACTAAACACACACCATCACTACACTAAAATATAGAATTCTTTTATTACAATATTGTGATTATAATATTGTGAGTATTTCTGTTGAGTGGAAGGTTACTCCAGGTGTAGATAAGGAATGCAAGCATTGTTTAAGTTGATCAATTTCACAGAAAGCAGAATTAAGTCACATGCTAAGGTAAGGGATATCATTATTGTGGTAAGAGGGTATCTCTTTTATGGTAAAAGAAATATCATTTTCTTTCATACTCCATGTTATGGTATGATATTATTATTCGTTTATTCAGTTTATCATTAAATGGTGAAAAGTCCTGAAAGGATTAGAATATCTTTCATAGTTTGTGATTCAACTATTATTATGTTATCAATTTGGACTCGGATAATTAAGTTGAAAATCACTAAGATCTATGTTATCTTATTATTCTGATGATTTATGTTTATTCATTATATATATCATTGTCATCATTCTCATGCTTATATTGTGTTGAAAGTCATCTATTGCCAGTAGTGCATAGATGGACTTGGTATGATTATGACCAGGGATAATTCGGTATAATCATGACCGTAATGTTACAAATGATGTGGTAAAAGTCATCTTTGGCCTGTAGTGCATAAATGGACTTGGTATGATTATGACCGAGGATTATTTGGGCATAATCATGATCAGATTGAAAACACGAATATCCTTGACCAAGAAAGTGCATGGATAATTCGTGGTCGTGATACTATTGTGGTGAGTCTCAAGTATTATTGGTTTTTATAGCTTGTATATCTTTGACCTGTAGTGCAAAGATGGACTATTGATTATTGGTTTTATAGTTGTATATCTTTGGCCTGTAGTGCAAAGATGGACTGTTGGTTATTGGTTTTACAATTGTGTATCTTTGGAATGTAATGCAAAGTTGGACTGTTGATTTACTTGATTATAAATATGAATTTTGATTTAATTATAATCTGTGGTGGTTCAGGTGAAGACAGGTGATGAGAGTTCTCTTTGTCTTGGGTATAACAAAGAACTGTTGATGAGTATTACAGGAATGAAATATTAACGATGGACTTTTAATCTAGAGGAGATAGTAGACATTATGTTCTACTTTACTCTTCTAATGGATTGTTGATTCCACTGCTATTATGGTTGAAAACTTTTATCTTCGACCATATGTTTTAAATATCTGAATTCTTTTGATAATTTAATTATCTTAAGTCATGATATTCTTTACTGGGCTATTTGTGCTCACCCTTTTACTTCACCACCCCTTTCAGGTAATAAAAGCGTAGTTGGGACTAGTAGAGAGAACACGGGTATAAAGTGGTGATACAAATTAGTCACAAGCCTAATCAAATTATGAAATGGTGTGGCATAATAATTGTACTGAGAACTTAAAATGTGTGTGACATGTTTTATACATCATTTGATATTTAATTTTGGTGAACTATAATAGGGTGAGGCGAATTAGAATTTGGAAGCGTCAAAGGTGCACTCCATTAGAATGAGGAGAACATAAATCTTCTCGTGTCCCTTCGGGGACTTGATATATTTGCTACTGTACTTTATATGGCATTGTAACAATTTAAATATGAATATTGTCGTATGATATACGTAACAATATTTGTATTGAAACTCACAGCATTTCTACTGTCGTATTCTGCACAACAGTTGTATAAATAAAGTTGTTAGTAGTGTATTTTCTGGCGACCCAAGATGGGTGATGTATACCTATTTTGGGGGCGTCACAAGAACAATATGACCGTGTCACAGTACGAAGCTAAGTTTGCCGAGTTGTCCCGGTTTGCGTCTCACTTGGTTGATAATGAGGAGAGAATGACGCGGATGTTTCTAAGAGGTTTGAAACCCGAGATACGTCAATATCTAATTTCTCATAAACTGTGTTTGTATGCAGATGTTGTAAATAGGGCTCAGTTATTGGAGCGCGATAATGAGTTAACTCAACCAAGAGAAAGCAGCCGGCAAAATGATAATACCAGTGGTAGCAGTCATCGAAGCGGTGACAACAAACGTGGAGGGAATCAACATGCCAGAAATGGTAACCACTTCGGTGGTAATCATGGCCAAGACAATAAAAGTGGACATTTCAAGAAGAGGAAATTCAACAATGATTGAAAGACGTCAGCACCAACACCCGTTGTTAAAGAAGGAGAACGACCACTTATCATATGCTTCAAATGTGGAGGGGAAGGACACATCAGTCCAAACTGCGCGATGCCGTCCAAAGCGTGTTATAATTATGGAAGAGAAGGTCACCTAGCTCGATTTTATCGTGCATCGAAGACAAGTCCAGCTGGGATGGAGGCACCAAAGGTCGTCCCAGAAAAGTCAAAGCCGGTAGTTCAAGAGAGAGCGTTTGTTGTGACCTCCCAGAAAGCAAGGAACCCAAACAAGGTCATCACAAGTAAGCTTATCATAATCTCTAACGAAGTCTATACCTTATTTGATACCGGTTCTATCCATTCTTTTATTTATCCTACTTGTGCTCAACGTTTAAATTTGACTCCAGAGAAATTAGACTTTAACTTATCTGTTAAAACTCTGTTGGGAGAGACCTTCATTACATCCCTTGTTTATAAGTCTTGTTTGGTTCAAATCGGTACCTGGATCTTATTTCATTGAAAATTCTTGCATTTGATGTGATTCTAGGGATTGATTGGTTAACTACTCATTATGCAAAATTTGATTGTTTTCGTAAGGTTGTTAGCTTTCATATTCCTAACCAACCTATTATGCGAATTCAAGCGAACAAACCATTAAAATCAATCACGGTCATCTCAAGCCATAAAGCTATTCGTTTATTGAAAAACGGATGTCAAGCTTTCTTAGCTCATGTCATAGATTTAAACAAAAATACGTCAAATTTGAATGATATTTCTATTGTTAATAAATTTCCTGACGTATTCCCTGAAGAACTTCCTGGCCTACCCCAGAGCGTGAAATTGAATTTTGTATCGACCTTGAACCCGGTACAAAACCCATTTCCAAAGCCCCATATCGAATGGCTCCTATTGAACTTCAGGAGTTAAAGACCCAATTGCAGGAATTGTTAGACATTGGTTTCATTAGTCCTAGTACGTCTCCTTGGGTTGTTCCTATTCTATTCGTGAAGAAGAAAGATGGAAGTATGCCTCGCATTGATGACCTGTTTGACCAGTTGCAAGGAGCACAATTCTTTTCAAAGATCGATCTTTGTTCTAGATATCATCAGCTGAAGGTTAAAACTGAGGATATTCCAAAGACTGCCTTCGTAATCCCGATGCGGAATTATGAATTCTTAGTCATGTCTTTTGGATTGACTAATGCTCCTACTGCCTTCATGGACATGATGAACCAAGTATTCAAGGAATATTTAAATCACTTCGTGGTCGACTTTATTGATGACATCCTCATATACTCCAAAACCCGTGAAGATTATGAGCAACACTTGAGGCTGATACTCCAAAAGCTTCGTGAAAACAAGCTTTACGCCAAGTTGAAGAAATGCGAGTTCTGGCTTGAGGAAGTAGCATTTCTTGGGCAAGTAGTATCAAGTCACGGAATATCTATTGACCCAAAGAAAGATTGAAAGTCGTTCAAAGTCGGGAGCAACCTAAATCAAGGATCGAAGTGACGTAGCTTTCTCGGCTTAAATTTGGTTATTATCGGAGATTCGTAGAAGGATTTTCTCGAATCGCTACTCCATTAACTCGGTGACTCGAGAAAGATACAAAATTGATTGGAGCGAGGAATGTGAGAAGAGTTTTCAAGAACTCAAGAGGAGGCTTATTTCAAAGACTGCTCGACAATACCATCCGCTCGGAGGATTTGTCATCTACAAATGATGCTTCGTGCAAAGGGTTAGGATGTGTTCTCATGCAACATGGGAAAGTCATAACCTATGCCTCACGACAACTCAAAGAATATGAGAGGAATTATCCTACTCATGATCTATAGTTATAAATTTGTCGCTTTTACTGGTTAAGATTTGGAGGCATTACGTATGGAGAAAAGGTGGAGATCTATACGGATCATAAAAACCTCAAATATTTCTTCACTCAAAAGGAACTCAACATGCGGCAAAGAAAATGGCTTGAGTTGTTGAAAGATTATGATTATACCATCCAATACCATCCTGGAAAATCGAACGTAGTAGCTGACACATTGAGTAGAATATCATATGCGGGCACGAGTGCAATATTGTCAACGCAAAGGCCCATTTTGTATAACTTAAAAAGGATAAAAATAAAGTTAAAGACTCCAAGGACCCATGTGATGATGGCGAATATACAAGTGGAACTGACTTTAATCGATAAAGTTAAATCTGCTCAAGCTACAGACCTGGAGCTGACGCGTATAAGGAAGAAAGTGCAAGAAGGTGCTATTTCGGAAGCAAGAATCGATGAAGAAGGAATACTTCGAGTCAACTCTAGACTTTTGTGTTCTAACGATTTCGACTTAAAGTATAAAATCATGATAGAGGCGCACAACACACCGTTTGCAATCCATCCTGGGAGTACCTAAATGTATCGTGATCTTCGACATACATTTTGGTGGAGCAATATGAAGAGAGAGATAGTGGGGTTTATCTCAAGGTGTCTAACTTGTTAACGAGTCAAGGCGGAGCATCAAGTGCCAAAAGGTCCATTACAACAACTTGAAATTCTAGAATGGAAGTGGGAGTACATTACCATGGATTTCGTTACTGGTCTTCCCAAGGTTTCTCAAGGCATAGATGCGATTTGGGTCATTGTTGATAGATTGACCAAGTCTGCTCATTTCTTACCGATACGAGAAACTTATACACTTTAACGTCTTGCTAGTATGTACATAAACGAGATTGCATGGTATGCCAGTATCCATAGTTTCTGATCGAGACCCAAGATTCACTTCAAGATTTTGGGTTAGTTTACAAAATGCTATGGGCATGGATTTACGATTTAGTTCGGCATATCATCCTCAAACGGACGGGCAGTCAGAAAGGACTATTCAAACTCTTGAAGATTTATTAAGACTCTATGTCCTTGACTTCAAAGGAAGTTGGGACAAGTTTTTACCATTGGTGGAGTTATCCTACAATAACAGTTATCAAGCAAGTATTAGCATGGCTCCATTTGAGGCATTGTATGGAAGAAAGTTTCGTTCTCCAGTATACTGGGATGAGGTGGGTGAAGCAACGTTGTTGGAACCGGAGTTGGTACGTATGACTACGGAAAAGATTTAAACGATCCGACAACGTATAAAAACCTCACAAGATCGACAAAAGAGTTATGCTGATCTTCATCGAAAGGACGTGGAATTCAATATTGGAGATCATGTGTTGTTACGTGTTGCTCCATGGAAAGGAGTTATGTAACACCCCCTTCCCGAAAAGGAAAGGGAGGTCACGTGCAAAGCACAACAAACCTCAAAATAAGAAAACAGAGCAATAATAACCTCAAAATATTAATAGTGGTGATCCATTAATAGCGTACTAAATACAATTCTCCAAAGATTCAAAATAATCAAAACTTAAAATTCGAATCAACCTAAATGGTCAAAGGCAAAACTCTCACCACATTAGTACTGAATCACCCCCCGCAAACTCGCTTGGGAAGAAAAACACAGCATGAGCCAATTGCCCGAAGACGGACACGGATATTAAAAAAATATATCACTGATATACGAAAACAACTAAGACAAAATACTGAACAAAGCCTCAAGTGTAAATACTGATAAAAATATAATCTCCAAAGATCTGAATGAAATATATCTGAATCAATAGAATTGATGAAACCAATAGACGAATAAAGAAATAACGAACTGAAATAACTAACTCAGTGGATTGAACTGAACAAAAACAAACAAAACTAATACAATAAAATAATAGGCTGAAGCAAATGGCTGGATCATTTCATATCGATTGAGCTCAAAATATATCTTGCCACACAGGCAAGTCAAACTAATGTCACATAGGCAAATCAAATGATGCCACACAGACACATCAAAACAATGCCACATAGGCAAATCAAAATAATGCCACACAGGCAAATCACACATTGGACCGCAAATCCACATGTATGCAAATCGGATAGGTGTGTTTGGCACAACATCACCGATCCACTGAACATAAATCTAGGGTTAACCCATACGCCTCCCACAACAAAACACCAAATGACTCACTTCCTCCGGAGCCCAAAACGGAGACGCCGTGGACTAATCACACCGCCACAGAAAGTGTCATGTCTCTCGTGCCAAGACGACATGCCTGTGGTACCCTCACAAGTGGTTATAGCTCAGGTATACCATACGGTATATTCTAACAAAAATATCATGTCACAACACATGTGACAAAATACCAACAAAAGGATTCTATATGTACATGTTGAACCAAATCAAATTATAGTCACAAGATTTCAAAAAGAAGGTAGCAACATGTACCGCTCTACAATTATCAAAATAAATAGTACTAAACATGATAACCTAATTCAAAGAGTACAAATACGAGTCATATGTATCAACTCCAAAATGAAACTAATATATTTATTTCACAGGAACAATTATGTGAAATAATAACGAAATTCGAACAAGCGACAAACGAACAAATCAAATTTAACAAGAGTATCGCTGAAAGAGTATGGAATCCGTACCTGAGTTAAGCAACATCATACCCAAAATTATAATCCGAATATAACTCGTTAAATTCCTTCCGTCCGAACTAATTAAACAAAATAATAAATAAGTACAATTAGTGAATTATTATTATTATTACCCAAAATATATTCCAAATATAACTTTTTAGACTCCCTCATTTCAAACAAATTAAAATAAATACTCCCTCCATTTTTTTTTATTGAAAGCTTCTTGATACTTTACATATATCTTAATTGCACTTATATCATATAACAGTACGTAAAATTAAATTAATATAATATATTATATAATCCAACCACGACTTAAATCATATAACCATAATTAATATTAAAGTAATATGATATATTTATATATATAATCTAACAATGTCAGGAAAGTAATATGATATATTTATATATATAATCTAAAAATGTCAGGAAGCATAAGCACAGTGCCGCATTGCGGCACCAATTCCCTTTTATTAAAACGAATAATTTCACAATGAAAAATTAAGTCTCAATTTGATATATAATTTATCTATCACAAATCAATTTTTTTCTATGAGAATTTAATTTCTGACCGTACACCAAATTGGCACGAAGAACTTTATAATCACAAAAATAAAATAGATACCTAATTATAGTAAATTAATAAATTTAATTATTACCTTTTGAAGATACAATTCTATTGAATATTTTCTCACAATCATGTTCCCAAATTTTTCTTTTATCCCACGTCTTTCTTAGCCTCCTCTTCTTCGCTTCTCGCCACGTTAGAAACCCTCTCCTTCTTTCGTTTAGTCGATTAATGCCAATATATGTATTAGGGAGGGCTTTGACCTAATATATTAATGTTACTCCTATTCCAATTTTGTTTTTAAACCCAACACTTTAATTTGGGCTCAAATAATTTAACAAGCCCAAATTTAAATACTTAAAAATTAGTTTGACCCAATTAATATAAATGCCCAAATTAATTAATTAACAAGTTTGACTTAAACAAAAGACAAAGTACAAACAATATGTTTTAAGAATATAAATTATTTTTATTTTAATTTTTTTTCGGGTATTACAAGTTACGAGATTTGGAAAGAGAGGAAAGCTCAATCCTCGATTCATTGGCCCATTTTTAATCCTCGATCGAGTAGGAACTGTGCCCTATAGACTCGCCATACCGCCAAGTATGTCTCGTGTTCATAACGATTTTTCACATATCTATGTTACGTAAATATGTGAAAGACCCGAACCATATTATTGAATTAGAACTAGACGAGATAGAGGAAGATTTAAAATATGAAGAGTTACCTGTTAAAATCTTGGATAAGAAGGATCATATTCTACGCTCCAAGGTTATACCTCAAGTTAAAGTTTTATGGAGAAACCACGATGTTGAGGAAATGACCTAGGAGTTAGAATCTGAAATAAAGTAAAGGTATCCTCACCTCTTCGACATACCAGGTACGCACCCTAATTTTGAGGACAAAATTTCATAAGAAGGGGATGTTGTAAGACCCCAACTTTTATAAATAAAGATTAAATTTTATCGAAATATATTTTTGAATATTATGGTGTGGATATGATATAATATTATAGTTGTGGGTATTATTTACAAGTTTTGCAAAGTAAGCAAGTGGTTATATTATATTCGATTGGCCTGGGGAATATTCGTTTTAACGAGGGAATATTAAAGACGGCAAGACAATCATTGGTGGACCCCACAATAAGTATTATTGTCGTAGTAAGAAAAGCGAAAGAATTATCTTTTATATAAATAACGACGGAAGTGTTACCGTTTAAAGCTGTTGAACTACCCAGTAGTAAAAAATGCTGAATCTGGCGTGGTTGCATAGTAGAATACACGGTATTGGTTATTGATGCTTTACGTGAGAAGTTACGGTTATACTCAATTATTACTACGATAATTGCTTTGCATCATATCTCGTATTATTGATTCAATTATTGTCACGCGTGTTATGCGCATTATATGATATATTATTAAATCAATAATTGAGACGACAAAGTTATTCATATTATTAAATTACAATATTTACAATGTCTAGAAGTTCTGTCAAAGAGAGGTTTGGTCACCTAATTGCGCGCCAATAAGGAAAAATCCTTATCGGAAAGCCCCCTCTTTCCTGGGAACGACCTGGTTGTTAAATATTGTGAGTTATAATATTAATGATGAATAAGTTTGTGTTGATTAAAGATGAATTTAATAGTTCCATTGTGTTGGGATTATTAGTGTTAATGGAAATCGACATCTATTCCGATGATAATTGATGTCTGGGGGTTATATTGATAAATCGAATAATTTATCGTATAAATGAGCAATTAAATGCTACTATTTCACATGCTTATATAACTATTTGTTCAAATGTGTGTACTATTGAATCACATTATTTACTATTAAGGGAGGTGGTGCAAGTTTGATAATACTTGCAGGACTATATTAAAAATGAAAGAAAAGTTGAAGGTATTGTACTATAATATTTCGAGCCCCAAAACGTGTAATTATCGAAACTATATTTTTCTATAAATAGAAGCTCATTTCTTCATTATTCTTCACCAATTCACTCAAGCTATAGAGTATTTATTATACAGAGAAATTATAGAGAGAAAGAAGAAGAGAAGTCTGCTACATCACTACTCCAGTATCCAGTTTCTTTCTAAGGTAAGGGGTATTATTTCTTTCTTTCGTCTTCATGAAGAGAACTTCTGTTATTCCATTCTTTATTATTATGTTGGAATAACCTATCTATGCAAAGTACCGCATACATGGTGAAATTCTTCTGTTATTCCATTCTTTATTATTCTGTTGGAATATCACATGCATGCGTTTTACGTGGGACCGGATTCTGTCTTTATTATTCGGTGGAATATCACATGCATGCGTTTCTACGCCGAACTCGGTTCCGTCTTTATTATTCTTTGGAATATCACATGCATGCATTTTCTACGGACCGATTCCATCTTTATTATTACGTTGGAATATATCATACATCATCGCATGCCCGGTGATTTCTTTTGTTATTCCATTCGTTATTATACTCGGTTGGTAAAAGTTTTGACTTATTCCATGAAGTTAGTGGAATATCCTTATATTTGCGCTTCATCCAAAGATCTTTTCATGGAAATATTCTATATTCCATGAAATTTGTGGAATATCCTTGATATTTGCGCTTCATCCAGTATCTTTTCATGGAAATATTCTTCTGAGCATTCTTGAATTTTACTCCACAAAGAATGGAATAACAAAAGAAATCACCAAAGCTGCGATGATAGATCGTAGATGATAAAAGTTATTCCAATGTAATAATAAAGAATGGAATAATGAAGAATTTCACTATGTATGCAAGTACTTGCATAGACAAAGTTATTTCAACATAATAATAAAGAATGGAATAATGAAGCTCTCTTCATGAATACGAAAGAAATAATACCCCTTACCTTAGAAGAAACCGGATCTTTGGAATAGTGAGGTAGTGAACTTCTTCTTCTTTTTCTCTATAGTTTCTCTCTATAATAATTGCTCTATAGCTTTAGTGAATTGGTGAGAAATGAAGGAAGAATGAGCTTCTATTTATAGGAAAATATAGTTTCGATAATTGCACGTTTTGGGGCTCAAAATATTACAGTATAATACCTTCTTCTTTTTCTTCATTTTTAATTTAGTCCTGCAAGTATTATCAAACTTGCACCACCTACCCTATAAGTAAATAAGGTGAATCAATAGTAAATCACGTGAATCAATAGTTCTAGACATGTAAAAATACAAATTACAGGATAGTACCTCCATCTATACCTCTATTTTTAACTTAGTCATGCAAGTATTATCAATCTTGCACCACCACCCCTAATAGTACAAGAATATGAATCAATAGTACACACATGTGAACAAATAGTTATAATCATGTGAATCAATAACAATTAATTGCTCATTTATCTGGTTAATTACCCGATTGGTCAATATAACCTCCAGACATCCATTATTATCGAAATAGATGTCGATTTCCATTAACACTAATAATCCCAACACAATGGAAATATCAAATTCATCTTTAATCAACACGAACTTATTCATCATTAATATTATAACTCAAAATATTTAACAACCAGATCATTTATAGGAAAGAGGGGGCTTTCCGATAAAGATTTCTCCTTATTGGCGCGCAATTAGGTGACTAAATCTCTCATTGACAGAACTTCTAGACATTGTTAATATTACAAATAATAATATGAATAACTTTGTCGTCTCAATTATTGATTTAATAATATAACATATTATACAGATGATACTGTGACAATAATTGAATCAATAATATGAGAGATATCATGCAACAATCATCGTAGTAATAATTGAGTATAACTGAGTGACTTCTTACGTAAGCATCAATAATCAATACCGTGTGTTACTATGCAACCACGCGTATTATTGTATTTTTACTACCAGGTAGTTCAACAGTTTTAATGGTAATACTTTCGCCGTTATTTTTATAAAATGATAATTCTGTCGTTTTCTAACTACGACAATACTTTGGTTGTGGGGTCCTCCAATGATTGTGTCGTCGAACGAATATTCCCTGTTAAAACAAATATTCCCCGACCAATCGAATATTATATAACAACTTGCACACTTTGTAAAATTTATAAATACTATCCACAACTATAACACTATCTCAAATCCACACCATAATATTCAAAAAAAATATTTTGAGGAAATTAAATCTTTATTCATAAAATTTGGGGTCTTACAATCTTCCCTCCTTATAAAATTTTGCCCTCAAAATTTACGTACGTACCTGGTATGCCAAATAGGTGAGGATACCTTGACTTCACTTCAAATTCTAACTCTTAAGGTATAACCTTTGAGTGTCGAATATAATCCTTCTTATCCAAGATTTTAACACGTATCTCCTCATACGTTAAATCTTCTGTTATCTCGTCTAATTCCAATTCAATAATGTGGTTCGGGTCGTCCACATATTTACGTAACATCGATACGTGAAAAAAAACGTTATGAACACGCGACATACTTGGCGGTAAAACGAGTCTATAGGCCACAGTTCCTACTCGATCAAGTATTTCAAATGGGTTAATTAAATCAAGGGTTGAGATTTCCTCTCTTCGTCGATTCTTGCTTCTAGAATAACGCCCTCTTAAACCTTCTTCTTCACATTCATCAGATTCGGGTGTGTAGCTTGAGCGGCTTTAACTTTATCGATTAAAGTCGATTCTACTCGTATATTCGTTATCTTCACGTGGGTCCTCAAAGTCTTTAACTCTATCTTCATCATTTGTAAGTTATACGAAATGGGTTTTTTTGTGTTAACAACATCGCATACGATCTTCTACTCAACGTGTCAGCTACCACGTTTTCTCTTCCACGATGATATTGAATGGCATAATCGTAATCTTCAACAGCTTGAGCCAACGTCTTTGGCGTATAATACGTTCGTTCTAGGTGAAGAAATATTTAAGGATTTTAGAAATGGGTTTTGTACTGGGGTCAATACAAAATTTGATTTCACGTTATGGGGTAGGCTAGGAAGTCTTCAAGAATACGTCAGGAAATTTATTAACAATAGAAATATCATTCAAAACTGTGACTCTCATCCAAGACTTGGATAGTACGTCACATTGATACCTATCAACTTGCCATCATCATTCAAGACGTCGCCTACAGAAAGTCTGGCTTCGGTGCATTCCACACCAAGAAGTCACCAGATAAAGGCTCGGGACTCTTTACTTATGGATTGATATGACAGTGATTAACTTTAGTGGTTTGGTTGTTTTAATTCGCATAACAGGTTGGTTAGGAATATAAAAGCTAACAACCTTACGAAAAGCATGATGAGTAATTAACCAATCGTTTCTTAAAATCGCATCAAAGGCAAGTATTTTCAAAGAGATAAGATCGACAGGTAACGTGAAAGTGTCGATTTAAATCAAACAAGACTTATAAACAGTGGAGGTAACGAAGGTTTCTCCTAACCGAGTTTCAACCGATAAGTCAAAGTCTAATCTCTTGAGTCAAATTTAGCGTTGAGCGCAAGCAAGAGAGATAAAAGAATGGGCGTAATCCCAGATCTAATAAGGTATAGACTTCGCAAAAATTTAAAATTAACTAACTCGTGCTAACCGTTTGGGTTACTCGCTTTTGAGAAGTCACGAAAAACGCTCTTCCCGAAAACCACCGACTTTTTTTTGTGTCTCAGTATCCGCCTTTGGTGCCACCGGCCCCACCGGATTGGACTTAACTTTGGTGCACGACAAAATCGGGCTAGGTGACCTTCTTTTCCATAATTGTAACATGCTTTGGACTGCATCACGTAGTTTGGACTGATATGTCCCTCCCTTCCAAATTTGAATCATACAATTGGTGGTCGTTCTCCTTCTTTGAAAACGGATGTTAGTGCTGCTGTCTTTCCATCATTGTTGAATCTCCTCTTCTTGAAATGTCCATTGTTATTGTCTTGGCCATGATTACCACCGAAGTGGTTACCATTCTTGGCATGATAATTTCCCCACGATGGTTATCATTGTTCCGATGGTCGTTGCCAACCGGTACGATTATTATCGTGTTGTTGGTCGTTGCCTTTTGGTTGTGTTGACTCATTATCGCGCTCCAATAACTGAGCCCTATTCACAACATCTGAATATAAACAAAGTTTGTGAGAAATGAGGTATTAACATATATCGGGTTTCAAACCTCTTAGAAACATTCGCGTCATTCGTTCCTCATTATCAACCAAATGGGATGCAAACCGGGATAACTCCACAAATTTAGCCTCGTATTGCGACACGGTCATATTGTTTTGCTTCAACTTGATAAACTCCACCTCCTTCATGTGACGAATACTTTCAGGAAAGTACTTGTCATTGAACAGCTCTTGGAACTTCTCCCAAGACATCTTGAGTGCGTCAAGTCGGGTACGCTTTTTCTGACTTCCCACCAAGAATGTCGCCTCTTCACTTAACATAAAGGTGGCAAAGGGAACCTTTTGCTCCTCTGAGCATCCCAAGACATCAAATATCTTGGTGATCTGCTTTAACCACGTCTCCGCCTTAAGTGGTTCTGGCTTTCCAAAAGACTCCGGCGGTCCCTGTTGGTCGATTTCACAATCAATGAATACGTGCAAGTATACACAGTCAACAAGTAATAGAGTGATAAGAGAGAGTGTCGATCCCACAGAGAATTCGAATCAATAAATTCCAACTACCAGTACTATATCAATCCAATTTTATTTAAACAACTATAAATTGTGATTTTCTGAAATAATGAAACTAAATTAAACAATTAAAGAGAGATTACTCTAAAATAAAGCAAATACATAAAACTAAGATTTGAATGAATGAATTCAGATAAATATGGATTAAGACTTCAATATCACCAATTATGAACTATAAACCAATTATCCAATTATCCCAATTATTATGCCTACTGAATTGTTAACAGGAATTCTCAAATGCCAAAAGCCCTTTTCCAAGTGATCAATTGACTTCTATTTAATCCAGATTAATCTTGCTATATTCCTATGTAAAATAATTGAATTAAACTCTTTTAATCCCAATTCCTTATGTGTTACATGCGGTGAACAGATATTTCCATTCAATTCACAAACCTAATTATTCATTATGCAAATAACTAAGTCACATGTTATCATTCCCAGTTCTAACCCTAGAATTCCTTTCTCAATTCCTTCTAGAGTTACAAGGTAATTACTGGCCAAATAATTAATCAATAAATACAAGGCAAGATAAACATTTCACTTTGACATAAATAATTGGAATAAATTGAATAAATAATTTATAGCCATAAAAGGTTCAATTGAAATCTTAGTTAAAGATATTAGTTCATAGCAGAAATTAAAACCAACAATCTTTTGCAGAACATCCTTAAGGAATTAAACAAATTGAAAATAAGGAGAAGGAGAAAAAAAAACTCTAGAGCCAATCCTTTAATCTTTAAGTAATCCCTTGCTTAGCCTCCAAATGTGGTTGATCAGTCCCCTACTTCAATGAAAATAACCCTTATATACTTCTCATCTTGTCCACAATCCTTTTCCAAATCAACTTGTCAAATAACCTTCCCTTTAGCAAGTCAAACGCGCAACTTGGTCAACAAACATCACGGCCCAACGCCCCGATGCTGGGGAAAGAACTAGACAGAGCGCCCCGGCGCTATACTTCAAATTAATTACAAAAATGCCATTGAACCACTAAAACTCCCAAATTGCCCCTGCAGCTCCCAAATCTGCAAAATAACAACTAAAGACAGTAAAAATGCTTCTAAATGGCTTGAGAATACAATAATTTAAGCCCATGCGTATCTAATTCATGGGTATATTACCCAATCATCAAATACCCCCAAACTTAAACCATTGCTTGTCCTCAAGCAACAAAACACAAAACAACACGAAAAACCAAACCTAAATACAAATGCACTTAAAATTATCTATATGATCGTAATTCCAGCAATTAAATAGCACACATATATCCATAGGCCTCAGAAAAATCACAAAAACATGCTAATATATCATGTTAATGCAGTTCAATAATATCCCAACAATCAATGAATCTAAATCTGTTATTACTGATATTGTGAGTGTGTGTTCAACAACCATGCTAACCAATGAAAAGCAAAATATGAAAGATAATAAATTTCTTAATAGGCATCATACAGTTTAAACTTGAGAACTCATCAAATAAACTTGATTCGGCTGAAATCAAACAACTACCAAAATTCAAGGGTCAAAATGAAATACTTTTGGTCTTTTTTTTCCTTTCTAATAACGGGGGCTTTTTGCACTTTTCCCGCTTTATTATTACATTTTTTTTTCTTATTTTTTTCTTATTATTTTTTTTCTCATGACTATGCATTGTCTTATTCCCTTAGGCATTTCAGTGTTACCTTAACGAGCTTTCGACCAACGACTCCCAAGCCATTAAGACCTTAGGGCGCTAGGTGTAAAGACAATCCCCTCGGGCTTACTTACTCAAGTAACAAAGGCCACAAAACTAGACAAGCATGCCACGGTGTTTATATATATATATATATATATATATATATATATATATATATATATATATATATATATATTAAAAGCTTATATATTCCAAATATTTTTCCCCCAAAATTGAGTTTATGTCTAAATTCAGTCTTCACTAGCTATTCAAATTGTTCATTTATTTCACTAGCATTCATCCTTTAGAAGTCTATTATCTATCCATTTAATACTTCCTTAGCCAACATGATCATTTTTTAAAACGTGATATCCTTATAATATCAGTGTCAAACAGATAAAGATTTCACGTTTATCAAGAAAATCATATCACCAACTTCACAATCCTTACTAGACTTGTTCATGCAATTTTAATTTCATCATTGGCCCCAAACATACGTAACTATCAAACAGCTGGGATTAACATGCAATCCTAAAATGCAACACTTAATCACAATAAAAAAAATCCAAATTAAAACCATTAACAATCTAATAATTCAAAATAAAAATTAACTACCCCCAAACTTAACAAGAGCAATGTCCTCATGCGAAAGATATAACAGTATAAAACAGAGGACTTCTCTAACAAGCTTATTTCTCGGGTGGAGCATCCTCATCCTCGCTCATCACTTGATCAGAAGGGGGAAACACAGGCAGAATTGGAGCAGTAGGGAACTGGCTAAGATTGACGCCCGGGAACAGTTGGGCGTTCATGGCATTCTGAGCTGCAAATTGGTCAACCAAATATTTATAGATAACATCTTGTCGTTCAGACAGGCGGACATTCTGGGATTCTAGATTGTAGAACCATTCGTCTATTTCACGCTGGACCGCTTCAGGAACCACACCACGGTGAGCTGCGGAGGAAGGACCATAAGTAGATGGAGCTTGAGGTGGTGGAGCTTGTGTAGCTTCAACTTGGGGAATTATGAAACTCAATCCCCTAGGGTGGTTTTCCCCACCTGTCCACACTTTATACCTGATTATCAACTTATGGTCCAAAACTGGCATAGGCATTTGAATCATCTCATCGGATTTCCATTTGACCCCAAACATGGCACATAAAATGCAAATTAAAGACGGACGGGGTAAACCTCATGTGGTTCCTCGTCGTGCCGCTCGGAGAATGGACTGCTGGATAAGTTGGCCGACATCAATTTCGAAGCCTTTAATTATTGAATATAACAGCACCGCTCGCTCTTTGGTGTCATGACTCACATGTGTGTATGGCATGAGTTTGGCACAGATAAAAGCATACCATGCCTTCCCATATAAACTTAGGTTAGAAAGCGGGAAAGTCATGCTGCCACATTCATGCACTGTCCATGTGGTGCCTGGTTGACAAAGCTCGCGAATTATCTTTTCATAGTCTGACCCGTCAGTCACAAGACTAGCATACTCATCGTTCAGTCCCTCTAATGGCAGTTGATAGCACCCGTTTATGTCCTCTTCGCCAATTTCAATAGTTTTGCCCCTCACAAACACCCCATAGTGGAAGTGCTCGGGCACGTTGGCGTAGAACTCTTTGACAACTGCAATCACGGCTGCATCAGGCTGTTCGGTGAGAGGGAACAAATTCCTCTCAGCTATTATGACCGCTATGTCCCCGTCTTTGGATTGATCGGGCCTTAAACCTCATTCGGGGATGAGAGAGCGGGTAGCCATCTTGTTGTAGCGTTCTTGTGCCTTGGCATTGACAAACCTTCGATTATCAAATTTGGGTGGAGCCGAGGCGTAACTGGAACCTTCACCACGTTGACGCTTCGATGCTATGTATCAAAATTTCTGCACGAATTTTCATTCACATATATTAAAATGTAGCATAAGCGTTTAGAGATCTATGTATGCATAACACTACCCCCAAGCTTTGAAATGACTGCATGCTATGTGCAAGGTTTGGGGGTGTGGGGATACACATAAGCTCATGGGAGTGCAAAAGTGATCAAGTATGTGTATTCTTCATTTAATGAACAACATTGAGTAAAGCCTCGCACGTTATGCTCAAGAGAGATGACATGTAAGCAATATTACTCCTTGTATGCATCAATATAGTTTTCACCCCCTACCATAGTGATATATATGTGTGACAGGGCATCTATGGTATTGGGGTGACAAAATGGCAAGTGAATTTAGTGTCAGAGTAGGGTGATATGTGCGAATTTAAACATATCAAACACCTTGTGGGCAATTCATATAATGCTTTGGATTATAATTAGTTTCTTATCAATTCAAACCCCTAATATTCAATCACCACATATGCATGATATCCCAACCAAAGTAGTGCACAATCAAACGTGATTCACATGCAGGGAATATGAGAGAATCAAAATCAAAGAGGATGAAAATCTGCACTTTAGATGTAGATAATGTGAATCAAGATGCAACTTCCCTTACCCATCTCCTACGCATTGAAATCCTACGCATACAAGAGGGGGAATATAACAATTACTCAAAGAGATTAGAATGCATACCTCAAAGATTATAGGAGAAAACAAAATCAAGCAGGATGAACTTCAAGTGAAACACGATGTTGTTATTAATCAAGATGTGCAGCGTATTTACCTTGAAGGGATGAATGACGGTTACACACAACAAGTATGATAATGGTTCAATGTATGCACGTGGGAGCAGTTGGAATAAAATGGGGAAGTTGTAGAGTTTAAATCAAAGTAGGAATATAAACCTGACCCCAGCGCCGGGGCGCTGGGTTTAACCTTGATTACCGCGTCGGGGCGCTTCTATACAGTGTCTGATACCAAGGGCTAGCGCCGGGGCGCTGGTCTGCAGAATCGTGTAATCACTCCTAGCACCGGGGCGCTATATTTGTATGTGGAATGAGCGCCGGGGCGCTGGTGCTGGTGAGCAGCTACTGACATTGCACGCCGGGGATCTGGGAAGGAGAGATATTCTAGCGCTGGGGCCCTAAATCTAATATCTTATTCAGTTTTCCTTCTAACATTAGAGCCCATGCCTACCTATTAGTCCATAAACACGTACCACATGGTCATTATTGTGATATTAACTCTTCTACTGTTAAATTAAATTAATTTAAATACTGAAAATAGAAAATGGTAAACTAATAGAATAAAATCCAATTATTGGGGTTGCCTCCCCATAGCGCTTGGTTTTAAGTCGTCAGCCAGACTTTTTTGTGTGCTCAATTTACCACCGGTTCAGAGAGGTACATGACCGTGGATTGACGTTCGATGGGTCCACTCTAGTAATGTTTAAGTCGTTGACCGTTCACCTTAAATTTGCATTTTGAATTCGGTTCCTTCGAATTCAATGTTTCCATGTGGTACGACAGATATAATCGTGAACGGTCCCGACCAATGAGATTTCAATTTCCCAGGAAATAAATGCAATCGTGAGTTGAAGAGTAATACTCGTTGGCCCGGTTCAAATGTCCGATCAAGAATTTTCTTATCGTGCCAGGCTTTGACTTTTTCCTTGTATAATTTTGAGTTCTCATAGGCATTGAACCGAAATTCGTCCATCTCATTTAATTGCAGTAAACTTTTTTCACTCGTTGCCTGTAGATCAAAGTTAAGTTTCTGTATTACCCAGTGTGCACTGTGTTCTAGCTCGATCGGGAGGTGACATGCCTTTTCGTAGACCATTCGATAAGGTGACATGCCGATCAGATTTTTATATGTTGTTCGATATGCCCATAGAGCATCGTCAAGATGCATTGACCAATCTTTTCTTGACGGATTGACCACCTTTTCTAGAATTCGCTTTACCTCCCTATTCGAGACTTTCGCTTGACCATTCGTTTGGGGATGATATGCGGCTGCAATTTTATGATGAACCCCATATTTTATAAGCAATTTTGTGAACTGCTTATTACAGAAATGAGTTCCCTCATCACTTATTATTGCCCTCGGCGTCCCAAATCGCGTGAAGATGTTTTTCTTTAAGAATCGGAGGACAACGTTGGCATCATTCGTGGGTAAAGTTGCGGCTTCTACCCATTTGGAAACGTAATCTACCACCAACAGAATGTACTGATTATTAAAAGAGGATGGGAAAGGTCCCATAAAGTTGATTCCCCACACGTCGAACAGTTCAACCTCCAAAATTGTGTTGAGTGGCATTTTATTACGCTTGGAGATGTTACCTACGCGTTGGCATCGATCACACTTTAGCACATAGAGGTAAGCATCTTTGAATAGAGAAGGCCAGAAAAATCCTGATTGTAACACTTTGGCTGTTGTTCGTTCACCGGAATAATGACCTCCGTAATCTGATGAGTGGCAATGTCTTAATATGCTGTCCATCTCTTCATGTGGCACACAACATCTAATCATTTGATCCGCGCAAGCCTTAAACAGAAAAGGTTCGTCCCAATAGTATTATTTCACATCGTGGAGAAACGTCTTACGATGCTGTGAGTTCAAATCCGGTGGTAACACCTTCGCAACCACGCAATTCACGTAATCTGCATACCATGGCAATATTGTTGTCACTCGGAGAAGCTGTTCATCCAAAAATTTCTCATTGATCATGACGTTGTCTTTTTGCTGGACTTCTGCATTTTCCAACCGAGAAAGATGATCCGTCACTTGATTTTCGGTACCTTTTCTATCCCGGATCTCCAAATCAAATTCTTGTAGCAATAATACCCATCGTATTAGCCGCGGTTTGGCATCCTTCTTCTCAATTAGATACTTAATGGCAGAATGATCAGTGTAGACAATTACCTTGGTCCCAATGAGATATGCTCTGAATTTTTCAAATACAAACACAACCGCAAGTAATTCTTTTTCGATGGTTGTGTAATTCAACTGAGCATCTGTCAACGTCTTGCTGGAGTAGTAGATTGTGTGAAACATCTTGTCATGACGTTGTCCCAACACTGCTCCAACTGCGTAGTCACTGGCGTCGCACATCAATTCGAACGGTAAAGACCAATCGGGCGCCACAATAATTGGAGCAGAGACCAATTTCTTCTTTAATACCTCAAATGCCTTGATACATGACTGATCCATCTTGAAAGGCACATCTTTCTCCAACAGGGAACAAAAGGGTTTTGAAATTTTTGAAAAGTCTTTAATGAAGCGTCTGTAAAAACCCGCATGTCCCAAAAAACTCCGTATTCCTTTCACCGATGATGGAGGAGGTAGTTTCTCAATCGTCTCAATCTTCGCTTTGTCCACCTCTAACCCTGCTGCAGAAACCTCATGCCCTAAAATAATCTCTTCTTTCACCATAAAGTGGCATTTTTCCCAGTTAAGGACCAGGTTAGTCTCCACGCATCGCTTCAACACTAAAATCAGATTTTTTAAACATAAATCAAAGCTATCACCAAACACAGAAAAGTCATCCATGAATACCTCTAAATTCTGTTCGACCATATCGGAGAAGATCGCCATCATGCACCGTTGAAAGGTTGCCGACGTATTACATAAACCAAAGGACATACGACGGAATGCAAACGTACCATATGGACATGTGAATGTGGTTTTCTCTTGATCCTCCGAAGCTATGGCAATTTGATTGTATCCGGAATATCCATCCAAGAGATAATAGAGCGGATGTCCCGCTAACCTATTCAACATCTGATCAATGAACGGCAAGGGGAAGTGATCCTTACGTGTAGCTTTATTCAGCTTGCGGTAGTCCATACATACTCTTCATCCTGTAATGGTTCTAGTAGGGATGAGCTCATTAACTTCATTCTTCACCACTGTCATACCCCCTTTCTTTGGTACGCACTGTACAGGACTCACCCATGCACTGTCTGAGATTGGGTAAATAATGCCGGCATCCAACCATTTTATGATCTCCTTTTTCACCACATCCTTCATAATGGGGTTTAGCCTTCTTTGCAGTTCAATGGTTGGTTTTGCCCCTTCATCCATTAAAATCTTATGCATACAGAATGATGGACTAATTCCTCGAATATCCACTATAGTCCACCCAATTGCTGTTTTGAACTCTCGCAAGACCCGTAGCAATTTATCCTTTTGCGTGTCAGTTAACTCAGTTGAAACAATAACTGGTAGGGTGGCATCTTTTCCCAAGTAGGCATACTGCAGAGGGGATGGTAGGCATACACCGGTGGCTCTTCTATCGAGGGTTTGAACTTTTTACCTTCCGTTTCGGGCCTATCAAGGGTGTTGAATGGCTGATTTCTTTTTCGGTAGAAAGATGATGTATCTAGCCATTTGACATACTCAACGTCATCTTCAATACCATCATCGTCCATCCCGAGCAAAATGGATTCTAGTGGGTCCTCCGAATAATTTCCACTGAACTTGTGATTAACTAATTCCTCCATGATATCCACCCGCATACACTCACCTTTTTCTTTCGGATAAGACATTGAATTGAATACATTAAAGGTGACCTGTTGATCCTCAACTCGCATTGTCAGTTCTACTTTTTGCACATCAATCAATGTTCTTCCCGTTGCTAAGAATGGTCGCCCAAGAATAATTGGAATTTCGCTATCTACTTCACAATCCAAGATAAAGAAATCCGCAGTGAAGATGAATTTATCCACTTTGATTAAAACATCCTCAACAATACCTCGTGGATATGTAACCGAACGATCCGCCAACTGCAAACTGATATTTGTCGATCGTGGAGCTTGAAGTCCAAACTGGTTGTAGACGGATAATGGCATTAAATTTATACTGGCCCCCAAATCACGCAATGCTCGTCCCGAAAACTGATTTCTAATTTCACATGTAATATTAAAGCTACCTGGATCCTTGAGGTAACTTATTCTGTATAATTGCACTACACTCTTCGGTTAACGCCACTGTCTCAAACTCACCCAATTTCCTTTTCCTCGACAAAACCTCCTTCATAAACTTGGCGTAACTCGGCATTTGTTCCAAGGCTTCGGCAAAGGAGATGTTGATATGCAGTTTTTTGAAAATATCCAAGAATCTTGAAAACTGTTTATCCAACTTGGATTTCTAAAACCTCTGCGGATACGGTATGGGAGGCATTGTGATGGTTGGTTCCAATTCTTTCTGCTCAACGGTCTCATCTTGACGTTTTCCGGTGTCCACAACTTCCTCTATTTCACTTGATGCGTTATCCCTTGTTTCCCTATCCTTGACTGTCTCTTGCAAATCATTTCCACTTCGTAGAGTTACAGCCTTACAATGCTCATCTCTGCTTGGATTTTTCTCTGTATCGCTCGGGAGTGTTCCAAGTGGTCGGTTATTCAGTGCATGTGCTATCTGCCCCACTTGATTTTCTAGATTCTTTATCGACGCACCTTGGCTTTTCATATTCAGCTCTACTTGATTCAATTTTTTGTCTTGTTCCTCGTTCCTTTTATCAGAAGCTCTAATGAATTTTTCCAAGGCTTCTTCCAAACTTGATTTCCTCTCTGGTTGTTGTTGAGTCTGATTTTGAAATCCGGATGTGTTTTGTTGTATAGGCGCTTGAGCTTGATTGTTACTCCAAGAAAATCCCGGATGATTTCTCCAACCCGGATTATACGCATTTTGGTTCGGATATGGTTGGGTAGACCGACTCCCTACGAACTGAGCTGATTCAGCATTTATGGCACATTGATATGTAGCATGACTCCCAGCACATAACTCACAAACCATAGCTACTTGCTGTGTGGATTGTGGACTCCATTTCTCCATTTTCTTAGCTATTGCGGCCACTTGTGCTGCCAATGCTGTCATTGGATCCACTTCAAACTTTCCTGGTGTTTTTAGAGGGTTAGACCTAGTCATGGGCCACTGATAATTGTTGTTGGCCATCGTTTCTAACAGTTGATAAGCCTCATCAAAATTCTTAGACATAATCACTCCACCTGCCGCTGCATCAATACTGGCTCTTGTGGACGCGTGCAAACCATCACAGAATATCCCCAACTGCATCCACTGTGGAATTCCGTGATGTGGGCACTTACGGAGCATATCCTTAAATCTTTCCCACGCCTCATATAACGATTCTGAGTCGAACTGTGCAAAGGTGTAAATATCGTTCCGTAGTTTTGCCGACTTCGCTGGTGGGAAAAACTTAGCTAGAAATTTTAGAGCTAAGTCGTCCCACGCTGTGATTGAACCAAGAGGCAAAGAATGTAACCAACTCCAAGCTTTATCTTTTAATGTAAACGGGAATATCCTCAACCTTATAGCATCCTCCGACACATTATTAAACTTGAAGGTGTCGCAAACTTCCAAGAAACTCAAGATGTGCTCATTAGGATCATCTATCGAACTACCCCCAAACTGGCATGTATTCTGAAGCATTTGAATTGTTCCCGGTTTTATCTCGAAACTGTTCGTATTGATTGTCGGCCTCCTAATACTCGACTGTATATCTGTGACATTCGGCATGGCATAATCCCTAAGTGATTTATGTTCGTCCCCTGCCATGTTCACGTGTATTTCCTGTTCTGCCAGCTTTTCTTCCTCAGGTGACACTGCACTAGTCAACTGCAATTTCCAAAACTTCCTTTCAATGTCGTCTGTATAAGAAAAAAGTTCCTTTTTAGCCCTTGATCTAGTGTGCATACACTCGCAAAGAATTCCTGCAAATACAAGAAGAAAAATAAGTAACGTTTAAATTAAGACCGAATTGATTATAACTAATATGGAATTAATATTAATAAAGAATTCC
Organism: Panax quinquefolius; assembly: GCA_020205615.1. Classification (NCBI taxonomy): domain Eukaryota; kingdom Viridiplantae; phylum Streptophyta; class Magnoliopsida; order Apiales; family Araliaceae; genus Panax; species Panax quinquefolius. The sequence continues at coordinate 89,746,945 of CM035165.1, forward strand.
CCAGCAACGGCGCCAAAAACTTGTTGGTTGATTTCGCAATCAATGAATACGTGCAAGTATACACGGTCAATAAGTAATAGAGTGATAAAAGAGAGTGTCGATCCCATAGAGAATTCGAATCAATAAATTCTAACTACTAGTACTATATTAATCCAATTTTATTTAAACAACTATAAATTGTGATTTTTTGAAATAATGAAACTAAATTAAACAATTAAAGAGAGATTACTCTAAAATAAAGCAAATACATAAAACTAAGATTTGAATGAATGAATTCAGATTAATAAGGATTAAGACTTCAATATCCCCAATTATGAACTATAAACTAATTATCCTAATTATTATGCCTACTGAATTGTTAACAGGATTTCTCAAATGCCAAAAGCCCTTTTCCAAGTGATCAATTGACTTCTATTTAATCCAGATTAATCTTGCTATATTCCTATGCAAAACAATTGAATTAAACTCTTTCAATCCCAATTCCTTATGTGTTACATGTGGTGAACAGATATTTTCATTCAATTCACAAACCTAATTATTCACTATGCAAATAACTAAGTCACATGTTATCATGCCCAGTTCTAACCCTAGAATTCCTTTCTCAATTCCTTCTAGAGTAACAAGGTAATTACTGGCCAAATAATTAATCAATAAATACAAGGCAAGATAAACAATTCACTTTGACATAAATAATTGGAATAAATTGAATAACTAATTTATAGCCATAAAAGGTTCAATTGAAATCTTAATTAAAGATATTAGTTCATAGCAGAAATTAAAACCAACAATCTTTTGCAAAACATCCTTAAGGAATTACACAAATTGAAAATAAGGAGAAGGAGAAAAAAAAACTCTAGAGTCAATCCTTCAATCTTTAAGTAATCCCTTGCTTAGCCTCCAATTGTGGTTGATCAGTCCCCTACTTCAATGAAAATAACCCTTGTATACTTCTCATCTTGTCCACAATCCTTTTCCAAATCAACTTGTCAAATAACTTTCCCTTTAGCAAGTCAAACGTGCAACTTGGTCAACAAACATCACGGCCCAGCGCCCCGGCGCTGGGGAAAGAACTAGACAGAGCGCCCCGGCGTTGTACTTCAAATTAATTATAGAAATGCCATTGAACCACTAAAACTCCCAAATTGCCCCTGCAGCTCCCAAATCTGCAAAATAACAACTAAACACAGTAAAAATGCTTCTAAATGACTTGAGAATACAATAATTTAAGCCCATGCGTATCCAATTCATGGGTATATTACCCAATCATCAGTCCCAGCTCTTTAAACTGCTTGGCGGTGACCGACCATGGGTTGCCATTATTTCCACCTATATTTTGAACAAGAATCTCTCTTACCTGATGTTGCATGAATTACATAAAGCCTCTGAACATCCCATCGTTCATCATTTTATCGGTGATGTTATTTACCTGAGGATTATTGTCTTCCTGTTGCACATTATCCTGGGTATTGATCGTTGGTGACTCAACGGTCTCATGTGCTTCATTGCTGATCTCAACATTTTCAGATGCCATTTTCAAACACTACCACAAAACAAGGGTTAATTAACATGTCACATATTATCCCTATACTATGATCTACCAATTAAATACCAAATAAACTTAGGTATGTCATACTAGCGAAGGAATTCCCCGTCTCTCCCCTCCTAGTTCTTGTCTCACATCTCAACCATGGATCATATCCCTAAGCTTTGATACCAACTGTGACGCCTCCAAAATAGGTATACATCACCCATCTTGGGTTGCCAGATACATGGTACATAAATTCAAATACAACTTAATTATACAACAGTCGTGTAAAATACGACAAAACATAGCTGAGAGTTTAAACAAGAATATTGTCATCTGGACAATATCCACACTCAATGGAGTCCTCATTATAATTATTATCACACTATTTCATAGAATAGTGAGGACTACTAAAATAACCATCTGGATCGTCAATCGGTTCCCCGACTCGTCCCAGCTATATTCTCATTTCCTGAAGAGAACAGTGAAAGAAAGGGTGTGCTCAACTAGCCCAGTAAAAAATTTTATGACTATGATAATGCAGAATAAATTATCCTTAGCCTTCAACAGTATAACAACTGATAAAATACAATAGACAACAAGTTTTAGATCAACAACTGCAGTGGAATAAGCAATCCATTAGAAGAGTGAAGTAGAGCATAAAATCTACTATCTTCTATGGTTTAGAAAGTTTTTCATCAACTTTATCATTTGAGACTCAAATTTTAATAAATAAAATTGAATCATCCTCGCACACGGCCAAGGATATTCATGTAATCATCAATGGTCATGATTATACCAAATAATCCCGGTCATAATCATACCAACAATCGTCCATCAATGAACTACGTGCCAATGGAGACTTTACCACATCATTCGTTACATTACGGCCAAGGATTATACCGAATAATCCTCGATCATAATCATATCAAGTCCATCTATGCACGTAAGCCAAAGATGACTTTAATCACAATATAAGCATGAGGATGATGACAATGACATAATAATTCAATAAAACAAGTTCAAGGATAAATTTTAAAGATTTATAATTTAATTTTTCCAGGAATCAATAACGTCCAAATTGTCAACATGATATACTGCTTTGTAGAGTAAAATTCAAGAATAATATTCATGTACCAAAAATAATTTGGACAGAAAAGAAATATATTTTTCGGATAAATAGTACCCCGTGAATAGTGCCCAGTGAATAGTACTTCAGGAATAGTACCTCGAATAGTATCCCGACATGAAAAGTACCCCACATATCCAAGTGAATAATATTTGAGTAAATAATAACCCGTGAATAGTAACTTGTGAGACCCCAAATTTTATGAAATAAAAGTATTCAATTTTTTTATTTTGGTAAATAGTTAAATTGATAAAAGTTTAAAGTTAAGGGTAATATGTGAAATTTATTTTTTCAAAGTAAGCAAGTTGTTATAGACTATTCTTTTTGTCAGGGAATATCCGTACGACAGTACAATCATTGGTGGACCCCACAACGGAATTATTGTCGGATTGAGAAAACGACAAAAATATTTTTATGAAAATAACGGCAGAAGTTTTACCGTTAATAGTTGAAACACACGGTGTTAAAAGTACGAGAATACGTGTGATTGCATAAGAAGACACTCAGATTGATTATTGATGCTTATGTGATAAGTCACCAGCTTTTATTTTATTGGTATTATTAATGTAATAAAACAGAAAAGCTTTTTATATAAAAATGTAATATTTTTATAAAGTTATTCGTTTTATTAGGCTAATAATAGTCAAATCTTTTATATAAAACATAATACTTTTATAAATTTATCTATTTTATTAGACAATAATTAGAATATATTATATTTTATTATGCATAGTATTTGTATAAGGCTCATGATAGTATTTCAGATAGTAAAAATTTTTATAAAGTTATTCGTTTTATTAGATTATAAATAGAATATATTATATTTTATTTAAAAGATTTTGCTTTAAGTATGGACTGTCAGATTAAAGTAAATCAATCTGGACCGTTCATGAGTTAGTTACCATGCAATCCATTTTTCTATAAATAGAAGCTCATTCCTTCATTATTTCTTACGAATTCACTGAAACTCTAGAGAGATAAACTATAGACAGAAAAAGAAAAATATTTTGCTACTTCACTACTCATATATCTAGTACTCTTCTTCTTAAGGTAGGGGATATTATTTGTTATACTCATAAGGGGTATTATTTCTTTTGTATTCATGAAGAGAACTTCTGTTATTCCATTATTTATTATTCTCATTGAATAACTCAGATAATGCTGGATACCCTATACTTGGTGAAATTTTTTGTTATTTCATTCTTTATTATTCTATTCGAATATCCATGCTGCAGGCATTTTACGCCGGACCGGGTTCCATTCTTTATTATTCTGTTGAATATCCGCCTATGCGTGACATTACTTTGACACGGTTCCGTTATTTAGTATTCTCGTTGAATAACCTCGCTCATGCAAGTACCGCATGCATGGTGATTTCTGTTGTTATTCCATTCTTTATTATTCTCGTTGGAACATCCCGCTTGCAAATTTTGCTTTGACGACGGTTCCGTTATTATTATTCGTTTGAATAAACTATGCATCGCGGCACCGCATGCATGGTGATTTCTTTTGTTATTCCATTCTTTATTATACTCAGTTGGTTAAAGTTTTGACTTCTATACTCCATGAAATTAGTGGAATATCCTTGATATTTGCGCTTCATCCAGTATCTTTTCATGGAAATATTCTTCTGAGCATTCTTGAATTTTACTCCACAAAGAGGTATCATGTTGACAATTTGGACGTTATTAGTTCCTGGATAAATTAATTCTTGAACTTGTTTTATTGAATTCTTATATCATTGTCATCATCCTCATGTTTATATTATGTTGAAAGTCATCTGTGGCCTGTAGTACAAAGATGGACTTGGTATGATTATGACCAGGGATTATTAGGTATAATCATGACCGTAATATTACAAATGATGTGGAAAAAGTCCTCATTGGCCGTAGTGCATTGATGGACAATTTTTGGTATGATTATGGCTATGGATTCTCTTCGGGCAAGGGTGCAAAGATGAATTATTTTATGGCATGATCTGGATCGTTGATGAAAACACGGTTATCTTTGGCCCGTAGTGCATGGATAATTCGTGGTCATGAAACTAAAGAATATCCTTGGCCTATAGTGCAGGGATGATGTGGATTAATTATTGAGCTGAGTCTCAGCAATGAAATATTAATTCATGGATGTGATAATAAAATATATCCTTGGCCTGTAGTGCAGGGATAATTCGATGATGTGGATTAATTATTGAGCTGAGTCTCATCAATGAAATATTAATTCATAGATGTGATAATAATGAATATCTTTGGCCGTAGTGCAAAGATGATTTACTGATTACGAGCAAGAATTGTGATTTGGTATAACCATAATTTTTGATGTTTCAGGTGAAGATAGGTGATGAAAATTATCTTCGTCCTGGGTGCGAAAAGGAATTCAGAATCACAATTATGATTATGAGTTATTCATATGATTGTGGACAGGAATTGTTGATTGATGTTACAGGGATAAAACATTATTGGTGGACTTTTAACATGGAGAAGATAATAGACCTAATGGTCTATTTGACTCTTTTAATGGATTGCTCGTTCCGCTGCAACTATGGTTGAAAAGTTTTATCATCTACCATATGATCTAAATCTCTGATTTATTAATGATGAAGGCTATTAATAGTGTAAATTACCTTTAGTCATGATATTCTTTACTGGGCTAGTTGTGCTCACCCTTTCTGCTTCACAATTCCTTTCGTGTAATAAAGAGTGTCACGGGTGTTCTCATAAGACATGGTTGGGGCCTAGTAGGGATAACTGGAGGAATAGAACGGTGGTCTCTAGTCGTGGAGGTTCTCCTAAACAAAGATAGAAAAGTGTGTCAGATTCTATACATTATTTAGTAGTTATATTTGGTGAATCAAATAGGTGAGGCTAACCCAATTTAGAAGGGTGTTTTGCCACTATCATACAAGATGTCTAATGACATACAACCTCGTGTTCTCATAAGACATGGTGTGCACATCCACTTGTTGAATATATCTCTAAAGAGCACTACCTATATGATCTTGGGGTTTATGTGAAATATAATTTTCACTTGAGACAACAGAGATAGTTATATTATCGTAGACTATTTTTTACTAGGGTAGTTCAATGTTTTAACGGTAATACTTTCATAGTTATTTTTATAAAATGATAATTCGCTGTTTTTAACTACTAATATAATACTTTCGCGAATATAGTTCTAAAGGGTCCACTAATGATTGATCAGGTCGTCAGACGATATTCCCGTTAAAAACTAATATTCCTAATTCAATCGAATATTATATAACAACTTGCATACTTTGCAAAATTTATAAATACTATCCACAACTATAACACTATCTCAAATCCACACCATAATATTCAAAAAAATATTTTGAGAAAATTAAATCTTTATTCATAAAATTTGGGGTCTTACAAATCCCTTTTTGGAAGCATCACTGTAAATCTGATAACCTCCTGTCCCCGAAGGTAATGTAAGCACTGGAGCCGACACAAGCCTCTTCTTAAGCTCCTCAAAAAATTTCTCGCGTTCTTCATTCCGCACAAACTTTGTGCCCTTCTTCATTAACTGAGTTAATGACAAAGCTAACAAAGAGAAACCTTCTATAAATCGCCTGTAGTACCCTGTCAAACCCAAGAAACTCCTTACTTCAGTTACCATGGTAGGTCTTGGCTAATTAGTGACAGCTTCAACCTTCGCAGGATACACCTTAATACCTTTAGCAGACACGACATGTCCCAAAAATGTTACATGTTCTAACCAAAACTGACATTTGGAGAACTTATCATATAAATTATTCTTTTAGAGAACCCCCAAAACAGTACGAAGATGCTCTTCATGCTCCTCCTTAGACTTGGAATACACCAAAATGTCATTAATGAAGACAATGACAAATTGGTCCAAATACTCGCTAAAAACCCGATTCATCATATCCACAAACACTACCGGAGTATTAGTCAACTCAAATGACATCACCAAAAACTCATAATACCCATACCGAGTACGAAAGGCTATTTTTGGAATGTCCTCTTCCCTCACCCCCAACTGATGGTACCCCGACCTCAAATCTATCTTCGAGAAGAACTTTGCCCCTTGGAGCTGATCAAAAAGGTCATCTATCCATGGCAATAGATATCTATTCCTGATAGTGATCCGATTTAGCTCCCTATAATCTATACATAATCCCATAGATCTATCCTTCTTCTTTACAAATAATATTGGAGCACCGCATGGCGATACGCTCGGTTTAATAAATCCACGATCTAACAACTCTTGCAATTGTTCCTTCAACTCCTGTAACTCTAATGGAGCCATTCTATAGGGTGCCTTAAAGATAGGTTTCGCTCCAGGAATGAGCTCAATAGTAAACTCAACTTCCCTTGGCGGTGGCAATCCTAGCAGATCCTTAGGAAATACCTCAGGATATTCTCGCACAACTGGATAGTCATCAAGTTGGGGCTCATCCCTCGAGGTATCCTTCACATAAGCCAAATAATACCACGCCCCTTAGCAATCATTTTGTTTCGCCTTCAAAGTTGAGATCAACTTTACAACACCATTCTATTGAACATTAAAACTCAATTCGGAGCCTCTAAGGTTCCAAAAATAACCTTTCTCGCCTGACAATCAATAGTGGCTCAATGCTTACTCAGCCAATCCATACCCAAGATGATATCAAAATCATGCATCACCATCGAAAGTAAGTTAGTTGCGTACACCCTCCTCCCAAACTTCAAAGGACACTCGCGAAATTGCTAAAAAATAATCACAGAATTCCCCATCGGGGTAGCAATAGATAAATGAGGATCTAATACGTGAGAAAACACTCCAAGATGATGAACAAATGAAAGTGCAACAATAGAGTGTGTAGATCCAGTGTCAAACAAAATTGATGCCTCACGATTTCTTACAAGAAGGATGCCTGAAATAGTACCTGGTGCTTGGGCACCGATTAGTCATGTCAATGCAAAATATTTCCCATCATGGCGTCATACCGACCGCCATTACCAAAGATACTGGCCCCCATTACCACACTCGAAATCAGGCCCTTCGCTTCTATGTCCCATCTGTGCACATAAGAAACAAGCCCATGTATCTCTGTAGCACGCCCTACCAGCATGATATCCACTACAAGTAGCACATGGAGAAGGTGGAAGTGGCAAAAGGTTCGGATTGCCCCCACCTGCCGGTCCTGGATACCGCCCTTGAATTTGACTCGCTGGTGATGTCAATTCTAATTTCGATTTTGCCGGAAACCTCTGTCTATTGAAATCCCTATTTTGATACTTTCCTCCAAATTGCACATCGACCTCGCCACGACCTCCACGACCACCTTGCTGCATTGGGTAAGCAAAATCCCTTCGAGGATTAAACCGCTGACCCGATGGAGGATCATTCCAATTATTTTGCCTTCTATTCTGATTTCTACCAAACTGCCCCATTCCTTGTCCTTGATGGTCATCTCTATCTCTCTTTCGACTCCCTTCTGATTTGGAAGCTCGAAAGTCCTTGTGTTCCATTTCCACACTCTTAGCTGCATTAGCCACCTGTGATACATCTGTAAATATGGTGTGGATGAAAGATCGCCTATACTCATATTTCAAGGCCCATTTGAAATTTTCACATCAAGCAGTACTATCCCGCCTATTGAACCCAAGAAACTGTACCAATCTCGTAAACCTCGCTTATAAAATCAAGAATAGTCTCATCATCCTTCTGTCGAATGGACACAAATTCCCTGATGTATGTATCCCTATCAGCGTTCGGGAAATACTGCTGATAGAAAAGGTCACAAAAATCACTCCATGTGAGTCCATCCATAAATCCATCTCCCTATGTAGCCTTCAATGATTTCCACCATCGCTAAGCATCATCCTCTAGCTTATAAACTGCTAATCTCACCTTCTGATTTTTTGAACACCCAATAACATCAAAAATCTTCTCCAAGTGGGCGATCTAGTTTTTCGCATCAATTGGAGTCGGAGCAAAACGAAAAGAATTGGGCTTCTGCTTAATGAACCTCTCTAATAACACATACAACGACTGCACTTTCTAACCCACTTGATCCTCGGGAGGAACATTCTGCTCATATTGTGGTATCTCTGAATCATCCCCCATGCCATTTACATGTTGATTTCCTTGCATCTGCGAAATACCTTGCATAGCTTGTGCCACTACCGCAGAATCGCCTCATTCACCATTGTTTGCAACCATAGCCGGGTTATTATCAGACACCGATTTCCATCCTTTCCACCCTCGGTTAACAGCCTCAACTCGGGTTGCCTCCACCCTCCTATCGTTATTACCTCCGCTTCCAAAGAATTCTCAAGACTTACGAGCCATCTATGATACAAAATCAAACAGACGAGAACAAACAGATCAAAACAAATAATCAAGGACAAATTTATGCAGAACGAACATCAAACGCAATACAAATCTTATAACTACCTATAGTGGTCTACCCATAACTCACAGGTCAAACCTAAAAGGCAATCTACAAGATTATAACATAAGCTTTGATACCAACTCTGTAACACCCCCTTTCCCAAAAGGAAAAGGAATGTCACGCACAAGCATAATAAATACAAACCTCAAATAAATCTCAAAATATCTCCAATGAAATTGAACACTAATTGTCACATACTCTAATTTAAATAGAAGGAACTCCACACTTACATAATCTTTACTAATAAGAAATAAATGCCAAAATGGCCCAAACATCCATATATGCAAAATATTAGGAAAACCAAGTCTAATAATAAGTCTTAAAAACTAATTTACTCATTTGGATCAAAGGTAGCTCTCATCCCACAAATCTCCGATCACCCCGACACCTTAAAAAGAACACAACAGGAGCCAATTTCCCAAAGACGGATATAAAAATGCATATATATAAACAATATATATATATATATATATATGTACCGAAAGAACTGAATGAACGAACAATTACAACTACTAACCAAACATGAATATATCAAAATTGGTGAGACAAGGTACAAATGATTAACACTGTCGAACCGATAACTATAGTCAAAAGAATTCCAAACAAAATAAGGTTGAATCAAATTGTTATAAGGTAACAATTTTACATCGAAGCTCAAATACAAATAGCTAAAGGCTAACAAAATACATCCAGATTTACGATGTATACAAATCAAATCGGGTAGACGCATCGACACATACGCCACTAATCCGCTAAACAAATCGAATCAAATCAAATACTTGGGTCGAATTCCATACACGTATCCCCGAACAAATATATCAAATGGCTAAAGCTCATACCCAGAGCATACAAAAGGATACGCCGTGGACTAATCACACCGCCACGGAAGGTGTCATGCCCTTGTGTCAAGAGGACATGCTTGTGGTACCCCCACAGGTGGTTAGCTCAAGTATACCCTAAGGATCAAACTACAAAATGTAAGCCAAAAGGGGTTCAAATCACAAGGCTTACATGACCATATTCAAATGAAATCGAATTATCAAATACAAACATTATTGATTATCACAATATATCAATGATCAAAATAACTCCTGAATGTGAACGAAAATATACGAACATTGGTACAAACGAATAAAGTCTCCAAAATATATTGACACGATTAACTAGTTCACAGAGTACAAATACGAATTCTAATATCAACGCCAAAACGAAACTATCTCAATAATTTTGACAACAAGAAATAATTCGGAGAGGCAATACCAATTTCTAAACGAGTACAAAACGAACGAATTAAATTTAAAGGAGTATCATTTGAAAAAAGTACGGAATCCGCATTTTAATATAGTATCAAAATAATTAATTAATCCAAATATCACCCGCTAAACTCCCTCAATCCGATCTAATTACATATAATAAAAATAAATGTAAGTATATTTATAAAAATATTATTCCCATTTTTAACCTGTTAATTAACTTATTTTATAATTATTATTATTATTATTATTATTATTATTATTATTATTATTATTATATATGTACTGACCATTCATATATACACAATTTCTATATATACCTTCTGTTCGAATTTTGTTCCGGAATATATACATAAATATATAAATTGAATTCTGAAACTTATATATATATATAACTTAAATTCTGAAGTCTCAAATTTATAAAATCAATTGAACTTCCTTGCACTAACTTAATCAATTTAATATATATATATATAATGATTACATGAATTCTAGTTTGTCACTTTTAGTCCATATATGGGTGGCGCCAATACCTAAAGCACTTACCAATCAGGAAACCTCTCACTCAAAAAAATAAAATAAAATAATAGTAAATTACCGGTATATTTCTTACTGAATAACTAATCGAATTGATTACTTCTCTCTTTTTGTTCTTTTTCGTCTCACCTCCAACTCTTTTCAAATCGCAGCAGAACTAATGAATATATGGTTAGATTTTGGTTTATTTATTAATTAATATATTTTATTAATACTTGATTTTATAAGGATTTAAAATTACACAATTATAAATTAGATTCAATTAATTTAAAAGCCCAAATTAAAACAATTTTTTATTTATTATGGTTTATATTAATTAACTACGTTTGACCCAAATATAAGAAAAGCCCAAAAATATTTTAAAGCTTACTTAAATATTTTATTATTTTATTGGGTATTACAATCTTAAAGCCTTGAATTATATTGTTTAGCTAATATCATTAATTTCAGTTGTATTCCCTTTTCCTATTAAACTTTTTATGGGGCTTCAGAGTGAAGTAAGGAGTTTTTTTAATATTGTACAAGGAGAGTTCAAGGGCAAAAGTGTCCAAAGGAGTAGTGATACTGAAGGTTAAAGGTGTTTAATGGAGGAGGTTTCCTCGAGAGAGTTGTGTGCTCAATAAGTTTTCTGAATTCTATTGTATATGAAGTTGATATAATTGTAATTACTTTATTAATATTAAAGAAAACCTATTGGGTATCAATTGAAATTTGGTTTTGGATGTAGGTCAATAGAGTAGAGGATTAATTGGCAGAACCAAATATAAATCTTGTTGTGTATATGTGATTGATTGTAGCTTTACTTTTCAATTTATTTAATCCTTATTTCTGCCAACTTTTTGCATTAGAAAATCTCAAAATATCATTATATGCATGGTTTTTGTTAATCAAGTGGCGGATCTAAGTAGGGACAGTATAGGCAGTTGTCTCTGTTGGAATTTTTGTTATATAGGTATAGGGTAGGACAAATATATAAATTAATAAATTTAAAAGCAAGTAGATTAATGAAGTGTTAAATTTGGAGGGATAAAAAATTTCATAACTCAATTTTAAATACCAGTACAAAAATATTCTTAATTTTAAAGTTTGGTGAAATTTTAGAAGTATTTTTTGTATAATTTTTTGTTTTGAATGTTCATTAGCATGTGAACTGTGAATGATTGTTTGATTCAAGTTTGATTTTTTTTTGTTATTGATTTGATTGATTGTGGTTACTGTTTGTTTGGTCTGATTTGATTTTTGTTTTGAGTTATTTGATCTTCATTTAAAAATTTGATCATTTTTGTTAGGTAGTTTCGCTTTTTTATGTGATACCTACAAATGATTTTTCCTTATTTTATAGTGGAAAATGGAAAATAAAAATGACTATGAGCATTTAGCAATCCTCATTTCTAGTTATTATAATTACTTTATTTCCATGCATCTAACTAATGGACCATGATAATTTTTAGTGTTCGAGTATAAATCTTGGATGGTTTGTTTTATTTCAAATGAAACTTATTTGAAACTTATAAAAGATATCAAAACTAGTTTATGTCAAAATTAATTCATGATTTTGCTTGAATATAGAAAGCAAATTTGGTTTGAGACTTTGAGCATTTAGATAATCATTCAAATTGAACTATGACAAGTAACCGAAATAAGTTTCTAAATTGTATTTAAATGTTTTTTTAATTTGAAATTCTTTTTTTAGTTTGGATTATGAATATTTATTGCAATTTGTAAACATTATTATGATTACTTAATATTATGATTAGTTCAAGTTTTCTTTATTTAATTTCAACCAAAAAAGTAATTAAAATTTGTCCCTGCTGGAAAAAAAATCTAGATCCGCCCCTGTGTTAGTCTGAAGTAATACATGAAGAATTAGACGAATAATTCAAAGTATATGTTCTAAAAAATGTATAGCTTATATTTTACATATCTCGAATTATTTTCAAAAATGTAAAATTTTTAAATTTAACATAGTTCGTTGACACATACGTATACATTTATTCATTTCTCTTCCTAGGTGGTGTGTATATACAGAATTTCAAAAAGCATGTAGTACTAGTTTTGGACAATGTTAAAACTGTTTTTGGACGTACGTAAGAAATACAAAAGGTTGTACCAGATTTTCAAAAACAAACATGATGTAGGTCAGATGTATATATATATATATATATATGTTTTGTTATTTTCTTTTATGTAATAAACCTTTTTGGAAAGAAAAATTTGTTAATGGTATACCGTCCTTATTTGCTCATACAGTTCGTGAAGAACTTAGTAAAAATTTAGGATATATTGACTATGATAATCTCACTTATGGTGACATAATCAGTTATATTCAAAAGATAGGATTAAAAATGTGCATTGATTTTAAGTTAGCCAAACAAGCTAGTAAAGACAAGAAGAAAGCTAAATATGAGTTCGGAATATTCTCATGAAAGCAATATGGTTTACCTCCCCGTGGCTCCTTCTGCATTTAAAACACGTGCATAAACATATTGACTCTCACGTAAGTCATAAACGCCACAAGAAAAGACTTAGCCATCATAGAGATAAGAATCAAGATAATTATTATAATAAGCCCAAACCCATTAATAAAAAATGTAATAAAAGAACTAAAAATTTGATAAAAGTAAATTGTGTGTAACAATTAAGGCAAAAGGGTCATTATAAAAGTGAATGCAAAAATAAAATGTAAGTTGTCTCAATTAAATATTACTAGCGAAGATACTGAATATATACTAGAGTTAATGAGAATAGAAAATGAAGTTAGTAATAATGAAGACTCTAACATTTCATATTCCTCTGATACTAACAAAGGAAAATAATTCAAAAGAAAGACCGATTTAAGTCACCATCCGTGCTAATAATTGCAATGAAAATTGTTGCACTAAAAAGATTAATGTAATTAACAAGGATGATGAAGAGAGTTCTTTGTTAATTGACTTAATTAGTAAAATCATTGATCCTAAGTTAAAAGCCCAATACACAAAACAGTTAAAAGATTTATTAACTAAAGATAATAGAGAAAACGATAAGTTTATTAAAGCTAAAGAGAAACCAATTTTTAGTCTTAATAAAACTTTGGAAAGATTTAAATCTCCGCTAAAGAAGTCGGGCCTTCCGTAATTAAATCAAGAAGTTAATAAATTAAAGAAAGAAATTGCTAATTTAAAATAGAAGTCTCTATTCTAAGAAAAGATTTAGATAAAGGCCTCGATCTTCAGATCAATGATTCCTCATCCAATTGATGAAAATCACGATGAACCGTAATCATCCGGTACTAAAGATATTTTAGACTTATTTATTCAAGGTCTTTCACTTAAAAGAATTAAAGACATCACCATTCGTAAATGGTATGTTCTATTAACCTAGTTGTGGATAAAACTTTTCAATACAAACTTCGCTTTGGTCGATACATACAAAGTGCACTTAAATTGTATCCAAGAAGGTCTAATCCCAACTAAATATTACAAAAAACCAAAGAAAAATTGAATTAATTTAATGGTAGTCAAATGGAAATAAAATATAAATTACCTAAAGTACATATTTGTCAAGATAATATGTGTTTCAAAACATCTTTTGTTTTGATTAGCAATCTACTGACAAAATTATTTTGGGTTTACCATTTATATACTTATTATACCCATTTACGACTAGTAATGAAGGATTAACTCGTAAACATTTAGGAAAGAAAATAACATTTAAGTTTCTTATTAAACTAAAAGAAAGAGATTTAAAATACATTCAAGAAGAATCCATTTCCAAATCATTGAATTTAATAAATCAGAATCTACACATTTGAATTTCTTGAAAGAGGAAATCAAATATAAAAGAATTGAAGAACAACTTCAAAATGAAGAGATTCTTGTTAAAAATTGAAGAATTAAAAACCTACATGAAGAATAACCTTTGTTCGATTCCCCAAATGCCTTTTGGCATAGAAGAAAAAAATATGGTTAGGCTTCCTTATGCTAAGGAATTCAAAGAACATTTAATTCCCACTCAAGGCTAGACCTATTCAGATGAGTCATGAACAAATGGAGTTATGTAAAATGAAATCAATGATCTCTTCAATAAAGGGTTAATTAAACCCAAGAATCCCTCTGGTGGTCTTCCCGCCTTTTATGTCAACAATGAAGCAGAAAAAAGAAAGAGGTGTACTCGCTTAGTTATCAATTACAAACCATTGAACAAGGTCTTAGAATGGATTAGGTACCCCTTCCCAACAAAGACGACCTTATCAATAGGTTAAGTAATGCCACCATTTTCGAAGAATTCGACCTTAAATCCGGTTTTTCGCAAATTGCCATTCATCCCGATGATCAAGATAAAATAAAGATTCACCAATTCGTTTGGACATTATGAATGGAATGTTCAGAATTTGGCCTAAAAAATGCTCCAAGTGAATTTCAAAATATCCTCAATGACATATTAAACCCTTTCAGCCATTTTATCGTTGTTTATATCGACGACATTCTCGTTTACTCCAAGACTATTGAAGAACACGAAAGACATTTAAAATCGTTCTTCACTACTATTAAAGTAAATGGTCTTGTTCTTTCTCCTTCCAAATGCAGCCTGTTTCAGGTCCGAATAAGGTTTCTTGGTCTTAATATCTTCAATGGACAAGTTCAAAATTTCTATGAACGAAAGCTATTCAATTTGGCCGACAAGTTCCTAGATAAGATAACCAATAAAACCCAACCGCAGAGATTTCTTGGCTCATTTCAATTATATAGCAAGTTCTACAAGAATCTGGGAAGATTTGCAAACCTCTTTTTCAAATTTGTAAAATAATCCTCCACCTTGACCGACATTCATACTTCGCAGTCCAACAAGTTAAAAAATATGTCAAGACATTGCTTCGCTTTGGCATTTCCAATGATTCATTGCTCAAAATTGTTGAGACCGACGCCTCGGATATTGGATTCGGAGGCATTCTTAAACAAAAGTTAACATCCGTTTCCCCTGAACAAATTGTTCGGTTTCATTCCGGCGCATGGAATACTACACAATCAAAATATAGTACTATTAAAAAAGAAATTCTTTCATTGGTATTATGTATTAATAAATTTCAAAATGACTTATTAAATCAGAAATTTCTGGTTCGCATTGACTGCAAGTCACCCAAATACATTTTAGTAAAGGATGTTGAAAATTTAGCCTCTAAGCATTCTTTCGCTAGATGGCAAGCTTTATTAAGCATTTTTGATTTCGATATTGAATACATTAAAGGCAAAAATAATTCTATTCCTGATTTTCTTACCAGAGAATTTATTCATACAGTACTATATACCATGAGTCTCGAGAGGTTCATCCTCCTCTCGTGGTCCGGTCGCCCAAGTGGCCCAAGTAATCAACCCAGAGGTACCTTAGTCCTCACCCAAGATACCCTCGCTCTATCACCAAACAAATTTTTCATTCTTGGGACAATCCCCAAGCCTTACAATTCAAATTTCTAGTTAATAAACCGAACCCATTGACCCATTCAAGAACTCCAAAGAAAGACCTCGCTCTTGCCCCAAATACTCCTCTTCCGAGCATGTGCTCAAATGGGAAAGTTATTTGTTTCATATTGAACCTTACATGAAGCCAAAAAATGATCCAGCTTAAGCTTCATTCGCTTCAGCTTTTTCCTCTCCGGTTGGCATTTTCCTCCTACCGGCTCCTTATAAGTCTCTTGTTTATTATAAGGACATTCTCCTCAAACCGAAGTCAAGAATATCAAACTAATTTATGCAAACAATGATAAATCAAAAGTTCTTTATCATTCTTCAGATATTAAACAATTCCTTCAGATCGATTGGGGTAAAAATCCCTCCGATCTAATGGATCTCTAGTCATAGTAATCCTTTTGCTTTTATGATTATATTGACGCTCGGTATAAGGTTCTCCTTCATCGTAACGAGTCCCATAGTCATTTCCCGGTTTATTCGGGGCCGATCATAAATTCAAAAGTCCAATCCCTTATTGGTTCGCCCTTCCGTGGTATAGGCATGGTTCTACCTATGACCTCCTTCCCACCCCCTTAAGGTCCAAGTTACCCATTTTGCTAATAATAGTAAACTGGATCCAAAGAATGAGAACATTCCTCTCACTCTCCTCTTCATTAGTAAATACAAAGTTCCCTGGATCCTTAAATGGCAATACGGTAGATTTCTCCACCCTCCGTTGCTAGTAATTCAAAGCAGCTATATCTCGATCCACTCCTCGACTTTCCCGCTTTTTCTACATCAAGTGGTGGGATAAGTTCGACGTTAATGTAATCATTGGTCAGTTCAACAAGAATTTCCAAGGTTGCCCTATTCCGCCCGCCAATTCCCCAACCATTCAAAGCTAAGGATTCTAAAGCCATTCCTTTAGAACCCTCTTCCTCAAGTCGTAAAAAGATTTCAAAAGAATCTAAGTCAAAACCACCCCACAGATCCTCCTGCTCCCTCGTAGCATTTTCGATTTCAAAGATTGTCTCGATAGTGAGTTAAAACTTATCGCTCAAGCCCTCAATAAAAGAATTGATGAGTTACACGAAGAAGCCTCTAGGCATTCCTCAACTTCTTCCCGTAATGACTCGCTTAGCTAATTTGCAGAAGATGATGGTCTCAGACGATCCCTACTAAGCACCATCAACCTTCAGATGCTCAGACCCATTTTGCTCGACATCTACAGCTTTAGCTGGCCATCGTTAGCCAAAGACTGCCCGTGCAGCCTGCCATCGTTTCGCTTAGCAAAGACTGCTCCGAGCAGCCTGCCATCGCTCGCTTAGCCAAAGACCTTTCCCTGACAAATAGTTATCGTTCGCTTAGCCAAAGACTCGCTTCCGGCAAACCAATAAATGATTCCACTTTCGGTAGAAAGTAGCTCAACAAGAAAAAAGAGGCTCTTTTTCCATCGAAAAGAAGAGTCGAGTCAAAAGTTGTTTTCGCCGTAAGCATCTGTAATAGTCAAAGTTAGCATCGCTTATCAACATTGCTTGTTCTGTACTTTTACTTTTGCTTTTACCTTAGTAACTTGCTTTTACTTTTGCTTTTACTTTAGTAATTCACTTTTACCTAAGTAAAATGTTTTTACTTTACCCAAGTAAATGTAATGTTCCCTTCCTTGTTCTATAAAAGGAAGGCGAAGCTCATTTGGCAAATCGCCAAACTTAGAAAGACTCGAGCTCTCTCTCGTAAGAATCTTTAGTTTCTACCCGATCACTTACTTAACCTCTCTTCTCCAATTCTCTAGTTAAATGTTTTAAATTGTAAGTACTTGTTTTATTTTCAATTTTAGTTTGTAAATAGCTTGTATTACAATTCAGTTACTTATTTATAAAGACTGTGTTTTATTTTTATGCGCTCTCTCTGTTCTTCCTGTACTTTTATCCTCCGCCCCAAATGGTATCAGAGCCAAGTTGTTGTTCTCTATTCTAGCGACCAAGAAGATCTTTTCGATTTGCTTCATTAAAATCTGTTTTCAAAAATCATTTCATCCTTTATCGAAGTCACCTAACTTCATCAGAGAGCACCTTGTTCGCCGTCAACCCTAGGTAAGTCTCTTAGGCGAGCGGTGAAGGGTTTAAGAACAATAGGTATAGTCTACCTGTAAAGAGGGTCTGAATGGAAGATAAAGAGTGAATAATTTTTTTGAACCCAGGAATAATGAGTAGGTTATTTAGATCAAACTCCTCACCTAGTCATAGGTCAACCTTGCAACCTTTACCGCATATAGTTAATCGAAGAAGAAAAAAGCTTATGAAAATATCATCAAGTTTTACATAATCGAATATACCTTAATTTCTCCCAAAGAAATTTATCACCAACATTTTAGATAACTTTAAAACAGATTATAATGTTAAAACAAATGAAAAGGTCTATGCTATTAACAAAGAGTATGAAAATTGTAGCCTTCTTTCCCTGCAGATGTTATTAAAAACATAGAAAAAAGGGTTATAATTTCATCCACATAGGTCTAGTTCAAGTAAAGAAGCTTAAACCATTGAATATTAAAGGAATTAATTCAAGTATCTACCTCCTCCTAGATGCTAGATTTTTGAATTATTATCCAAGCATAATAAAGGTGCTATGGAAGCCATCCGCACAATGGTCCTATTCATTTTAATTGCTTTTCCGACTTCACACTTAGTCTAAGTGATCAACACCTATTAAAAGCTTTAACATTAAATATTAAAACAAATAGGAGAAATTACACAAATGATCAAGGTTCTCAACCAATTGCTCTAATCTATAGAATTTATTATAAGACCATGAAGACTAATTTGAACGTCCATGCTCTTAATAAAAGCCCTAAAGATCACAATCAGATTAATTCAAAGTTCAACCAAATGATGCTAATATCCGCATCCCTGTAACAATTCTATGGAAAGATATTACATTACCAAGTCAATGGATTTTACCAAGTGAAATACCACAAAGAACTGTAGTAAACAACGAGTAAACATTGAAAACATAAGGCAATTTTTCGATGGAACTGCCAAAGTTAGCTTTGAACGCTCTAGAAGACCAAATTATTATAGAGGACTATTCTAGTTCTTCACTCCTTCTATGAATCGCTTAGAAGAGATTCTCAAGTCCTTAGTAACCCTTCTATAAGAGACATTAAGTTAAAAGGAATTTTAAATCAAGGTCAAGCAAGTCATCCTTGTTATTCTTGTCACCCTCGTAATTACTCCACCAAGAAGAAAGCTCTTCTTCTCCTAATTCTTCGAAGCTTCCAACTCACCGATTTTGATGTTCCAATTAATAATCAATTAAGAGTCATTAAGAAAGAATTTGTGTTAGATCGATTAATCTTGTGAATGATTTTAACTCCAAATCTAATAAAAATAAAAGACATCAATTTAGAAAAAATCACCCAACCGAGAAAGAAAGAGATAAATTGTCAATAAATGGAAGAAATTTATCGGGTAGTGAAGAAATTAATATTACCTTCTACGATTGGTATGAAAAGATCAATATAAATGCAATGTTATAACTAAAACTCAATGGGTTAAAGAAGACAAGTCTAAGGTCTCGCCTAGTCACCCACCCTTAGAATCTGCTCTTAATTTCAAGAAAAATACTTCAAGAATGTACCATCCATTTAAAATCTCCAATGGAATTAATGATGATAAAAAATCATAAAATGCTTAAATTTTAGTAACCAATACCTAGCAATCAGAGGAAAAAAAGTAGATGTGATCAAGAAAATTTGAAGAAAATATAATTAAAAACCAGAGTCAAAAATTGTTCAACCACTATTAAAACTACCGTAAAATAGAGAAAAATTAGGTTTACCTAATAAAGACGCTGATCTTACTATAGCTATTGATCGCTTATTTAAAAAATTAAAACAAAGATCGAACCTAAACAAGCTAAGTATTATTGCTATTATCGATCGATTAACTCGATAATGAAAGCAAGAGTCGTATTCGATAGTCAATCACCACTTTCATCAAGATAAGATATTTATGAAATGTTAAATAAGTTAACCGTCCATAATACTAGTATGACCGTAAATTGGTATTCTAGACCAACCTCCAGATCTACAATTTGAAGAGAGAAATCTAGATAAACAATTTTCTCGCTTCGCCTAATAAAATTTATGAATGGAATATCGACGGATTTAATGTAACAAGAAATCCTCAATAAGTTAAATCATATGTCCATGGTGGCAAATAGCTATCTAACTAAATTCAACACTCTAACTCAACCAGATATTGTTGAATTATTGGCTAGTGGATTTACAGGTATTCTCAGATCTTGGTGGGAAAAACATCTCACTGAAGATTCTAGATTATCTATAATCCATGCTGTTCAATTAGATGCTGAAGGCAACCCGATTTTTAATGAAACTATAGGAATAGGTCCACCTGATGGAGTTAATACTTTGATTTATACTATAATAAAACACTTCGTAGGAACCCCCAGTAACATCACTGAAAGAATTCACGATCAGCTAAGTAATCTCACTTGTCCCACTCTAAGTGACTTTAGATGGTACAAAGATGTTTTTACTTCTAGAGTTATGATGAGAAATGACAGTAATAAACCTTTTTGGAAAGAAAAATTTGTTAATGGTTTACCGTCCTTATTTGCTCATAAAGTTCGTGGAAGAACTTAGTAAAAATTTAGGATATATTGATTATGATAATCTCACTTATGGTGACATAATCGTTATATTCAAAAGATAGGATTAAAATGTGCATTGATTTTAAGTTAGCCAAACAAGCTAGTAAAGACAAGAAGAAAGCTAAATATGAGTTTCTGAATATTCTCATGAAAGCAATATGGTTTACCTCCCCGTGGCTCCTTCTAGACGAAAACACGTGCATAAACATATCGACTCTCACGTAAGTCATAGACGCCACAAGAAAAGACGCACCATCATAAAGATAAGAATCAAGATAATTATTATAATAAGCCCAAACCCATTAATAAAAAAATGTAATAAAAGAACTAAAAATTTGATAAAAGTAAAATTTGTGCCACAATGTGGGCAAAAGGGTCATTATAAAAGTGAATGCAAAATAAAATGTAAGTTGTCTCAATTAAATATTACTAATAAGATAATCGAATATATATTAGAGTTAATGAGAATAGAAAATGAAGTTAGTAATAATGAAGACTCTAACATTTCATATTCCTCCGATACTAACAAAGGAAAATAATTCAAAGCAAAGAGTAGATCGATTTAAGTCACCATCTCGTGCTAATAATTGCAATGAAAATTGTCAGACTAAAAAGATTAATGTAATTAACAAGGATGATGAAGAGAGTTCTTTGTTAATTGACTTAATTAGTAAAATCACTGATCCTAAGTTAAAAGCCCAATACACAAAACAGTTAAAAGATTTATTAACTAAAGATAATAGAGAAAACGATAAGTTTATTAAAGCTAAAGAGAAACCAATTTTTAGTCTTAATAAAACTTTGGAAAGATTTAAATCTCCAGCTAAAGAAGTCGGGCCTTCCGTAATTAAATTAAGAAGTTAATAAATTAAAGAAAGAAATTGCTAATTTAAAATAGAAGTCTCTATTCTAAGAAAAGATTTAGATAAAAGGCCCCGATCTTCAGATCAATGATTCTCATCCAGTTGATGAAAATCACGATGAACCGTAATCATCTGGTACTAAAGATATTTTTGCATTTATTTATTCAAGGTCTTTCACTTAAAAGAATTAAAGACATCACCATTCGTAAATGGTATGTTTCTATTAACCTAGTTGTGGATAAAAACTTTTCAATAATATACCATCGCCTTGGTCGATACAAAAGTAAACTTAAATTGTATCCAAGAAGGTCTAATCCCAACTAAATATTACAAAAAACCAAATAAAAATTGAATTCAAATTTAATGGTAGTCAAATGGAAATAAAATATAAATTACCTAAAGTACATATTTGTCAAGATAACATGTGTTTCAAAACATCTTTTGTTTTGATTCGCAATCTTACGTATAAAATTATTTTTGGGGTTTACCATTTATATACTTATTATACCCATTTACTTACTAGTAATGAAGGATTAACTCAGAAACATTTAGGAAAGAAAATAACATTTAAGTTTCTTATTAAACCAAAAGAAAGAGATTTAAAATACATTCAAGAAGAATCCATTTCCAAATCATTGAATTTAATAAATCAGAATCTACACATTTGAATTTCTGAAAGAGGAAATCAAATATAAAAGAATTGAAGAACAACTTCAAAATGAAGAGATTCGTTAAAATTGAAGAATTAAAACCTACATGAAGAATAACCTTTGTTCTCGATTCCCCCAACGCCTTTTGGCATAGAAAGAAACATATGGTTAGGCTTCCTTATGCTAAGGAATTCAAAGAACATTTAATTCCCACTAAGGCTGACCTATTCAGATGAGTCATGAACAAATGGAGTTATGTAAAAATGAAATCAATGATCTCTCAATAAAGGGTTAATTAAACCCAAAGAATCCCTTGGTCTTGCTTCTCGCTTTTTATGTCAACAATGAAGGTAAAAAAAAGAAAGAGGTGTACCTCGCTTAGTTATCAATTACAAAACCATTGAACAAGGTCTTAGAATGGAGGTAAATTCTTCCCAACAAAGACGATTTTATCAATAGGTTAAGTAATGCCACCATTTTCAAGAATTCGACCTTAAATCCCGCTTTACTCGCAAATTGCCATTCATCCCGATGATCAAGATAAAATAAAGATTCACCAATCCGCTTGGACATTATGAATGGAATGTTCAGCATTTGGCCTAAAAAATGCTCCAAGTGAATTTCAAAATATCCTCAATGACATATTAAACCCTTTTCACCATTTTATCGTTGTTTATATCGACGACATTCTCGTTTACTCCAAGACTATGAAGAACACAAAAAACATTTAAAATCGCTCTTCACTACTATTAAAGTAAATGGTCTTGTTCTTTCTCCTTCCAAATGCAAACTGCTTTCAGTCCGAATAAGGTTTCTTGGTCTTAATATCTTCAATGGACAAGTTCAAACTTATCGAACGAGCTATTCAATTCGCCGACAAGTTCCAGATAAGATAACCAATAAAACCCAACCGCAGAGATTTCTTGCTCGTCAATTATATAGCAAGTTCTACAAGAATTCAGAAGATTTGCAAACCTCTTTTCAAATAAGCTTTGCAAATAATCCTCCTCAGACAAAATACATCTCCACCTTGAGTTAAAAATATGTCAACCGCTTCGCCGCATTTCCATTCAAGTTCAAAATTGTTGAGAAATGCCTCGAGATATTGGAAGAGGCATTCTTAAACAAAAGTTAACATCCGCTTTCCAATGATTCAAATTGTTCGGTTTCAGGCATGGAATATTACACAATCAAAATATAGTACTATGAAAAAGAAATTTTTTCATATTTGGATTAATAAATTTCAAAATGACTTATTAAATCAAAAAAGTTAACCGCATCCAAATACATTTTAGTAAAGGAACAAATTTAGCCTCTAAGCATTCTTTTCCTAGATGGGAGCTTTATTAAGAATTTTCAAAATATAAGAATACATTAAAAAAATAATTTTTCATTTTATTACAGAGAATTAATAAATTTCAAAACGACATGAGTTTCAGAGGTTCATCCTCCTATTGTGTAAATGTTCCTGCCCAAAGTAGCCTAACCTAATCAACCCAGAGGTATTAGAGAAGAGAGGTTAAGAGGTCGATCAGAGGTAACTAAAAGATTCTTCCGAGAGAGAGAGCTCAGAGTCTTTCTAAGTTTCAAAACTCGATTCGCTAAATGAGCTCATTTCTTCCTTTTTATGTAACAAGGAAAGGGAATCTGCTACATTTACTGGGTAAAGTAAGAAACATTTCACTTAGGTAAAAGTGAATTACTAAAGTAAAAGCAAAAGTAAAAGTAAAAGTTACTAAGGTAAAAGCAAAAAAGTAAAAGTATAACAAATCAACCGTTGATAAACAAAGGCTAACTTTTGACTATTACAGAGATTTTCGTCGACAACTTTTGACTCGACTTTCTTCTTTCTGGAAAAGAGCCTTTTTATCGCTGAGCTACTTTCTACCGAAAGTGGAATGGAATTATTTGATCGGTCACGGAAAGTAATCGCTAATCGAATAAGAATCTTTAATCGATCACGAAGAAAGAGTGTGTCGGCTAATCAATAAAGAATCGTCACGAGAGTGTGCCGGGCCGAATAAAGAATCGCTAAACTCGTAGATGTCGTGCAAATGGGTCTCGAAAGCATCTCAAGGTCGATGGTGCCGTAGGGATCATCGTATGCACCATCATCTTCTCGCAAATCGCTAATCGAAAGTCATTCGGGAAGAAGTCGAGGAATGCCTAGAGGCTTCTTCGTAACTCATCAATTCTTTTATCGAGGGCTCGAGTAATAAGTTTTAACTCACTACCGAGCAATCTTTGAAATCGAAATAAATGCTACGGAACAGGAGGATCCTCAGAGGATCGGTTTTTGACTTAGATTCTTTTGAAATCTTTTTCGACTTGAGGAAGAGGGTTCTAAAGAAATGGCTTTAGAATCCTTATTCGAATGACCGGGAATCGATCGAATCGAATAGGGGCAACAGAAATTTTGTTGAACCCGACCAATGATTCTCGTTAACGCCGAACTTATCCCACCACTGATGTAGAAAAGGAAAGTCGAGGAGTGGATCGTAGATAATCGCGAATTACTAGCAAAGCAACAGAGGGTGGAGAAATACCAGATTGCCATTTAAGGATCCAGGAACTTTCAGATTTACTTAATGAAGAGGAGAGTGAGAGGAATGTTCTCATTCTTTGATCTCGTTTACTATTATTAGCAAAATGGGTAACTTGGACCTAGTGGGTTTGAAGGAGGTCATAGTAGAACCACGCCTATACCACCAGAGGACTAACCAATAAGTGGATTGGACTTTTGAATTTACGATCGAATCGAATAAACCAGAATGACTATGGACTCTGCTCGATGAAGGAGAACCTTATACCAAAGGCCAATATAATCATAAAAGCAAAAAGGATTACTATGACAGAGAGATCCATTAGATCGGAGGATTTTTACCCCAATCGTAAATCAAGGAATTGTTTAATATACAAAGAATGATAAAGAACTTTGATTTATCATTGTTTCAGATAAATTGGTTTGATATTTACCGACCTGGGCCAAGGAGAATGTCCTTATAATAAACAAGAGACTTATAAGGAGCTACCGGAGGAAAATGCCAACCAGAGGGAAAATCTGGGCAAAGAAGTTTAATCGGATCATTTTTCGCTTCATGTAAGGTTCAATATGAAACAAATAACTTTCCCATTCGAGCACATGCTCGTAAGAGGAGTGATCGAGTCAAGACGCAGGTCTTTCATTGGGTTACCGAACGGGTCAATGGGTTCAAAGTTTATTAACTAGGGTCGAATCAGTAAGGCTTGGGGATTGTCCCAAGAATGTAAAATTTGTTCGATCGACAGATGTGGGTAATCGGGTGAGGGACTAAGGTACTGGTTGATTACTTGGGCCACTGGGCTAAATTTGACTCGAGAGGAGGATGAACCTCCGAGACTCACGATCAGATAAGACCAGTATTTAATAAATTCTCCGTAAGAAAATCAGAATAGAATTATTTTTGCCTTTAATGTATTCAATATCAAAATCAAAAATGCTTAATAAAGCTTGCCATCTAGCTTAAAGAATGCTTAGAGGCTAAATTTTCAACATCTTTACTAAATGTATTGGGTCGATTTATAAATCAATGCGTAACCGTAAATTTTCGATTTAATAAGTCATTTTGAAATTTATTAATACATAATACCAATGAAAGAATTTCTTTTTAATAGTACTATATTTTGATCAGGTAGTATTCCATGCTACGGAATGAAACCGAACAATTTGTTCAGTGGGAATCTGATGTTAACTTTTGTTTAAGAATGCTCCAATCCAATATCCGAGGCGCTTGGCCTCAACAATTTTGAACGTCGAATCATTGGAAATGCCAAGGTGGCAATGTCTTCGACATATTTTTTAACTTGTTGGACCGCAGTAAGTATGAATGTCACCAAGGTGGAGGATTATTTTGCAAACGTCAAAAAGAGGTTTGCAAATCTTCCCGAGATTCTCAGAGAACTTGTTTATATAATTCAAATGAGCCAAGAAATCTCTCGCATTGGGTTTTATTGGTTATCTTATCCGGGAACTTGTCAACGAATTGAATAGCTCGCTCAATAGGTCAACTTGTCCATCAAGATATTAAGACCAAGAAACCTTATTCTGACCAAACAGTCGTGATTTGGAAGGAGAAAGAACAAGACCATTTACTTTAATAGTAGTGAAGAACGATTTTAAATGTTTTTCGTGTTCTTCAATAGTCTTGAGTAAACGAGAATGTCGTCGATATAAACAACGTATAAAATGGTCGAAAGGGTTTAATATGTCATCGAGGATATTTTGAAATTCACTGGAGCATTTTTTAGGCCAAATGCCCTAACATTCCATTCATAATGTCCAAACGGAGTGGTGAATGTCGCTTTTGTACCGATCATCGTGGATGAATGGCAATTTGCCGTAAACCGGATTTAAGGTCTAATTTATCGAAAATGGTGGCATTACTTAACCTATCGATAAGGTCGCCTTTGTTGGGAAGCGGGGTACCTAATCCATTCTAAGACCTTGTTCAATGGTTTGTAATTGATAACTAAACGAGGTACACTCTTTTTTTTTTCGCTTCATTGTCGACATATAAAAGGCAAGAGCAAGACCAAGGGATTTATCGGGTTTAATTAACCCTTTATTGAGGAGATCATTGATTTCATTTTTACATAACTCCATTTGTTCACGACTCATCCGAATAGTTCATTTTAGTGGGAATTAAATGTTCTTTTGAATTCCTTAAGATAAGGAAGCCTAACCATATGTTTTTTTCTATGCCAAAAGGCATCGGGGAATCGTAACAAAGGTTATTCTTCATGAGGTTTTTAATTCTTCAATTTTTAACCTAATCTCTTCATTTTGAAGTTGTTCTTCAATTCTTTTATATTTGATTTCTCTTTCAAGAAATTCAAATGTGTAGATTTACGCTTTATTAAATTCAATGATTTGGAAATGGATTCTTCTCGAATGTATTTTAAATCTCTTTTTTCGTTTAATAAGAAACTTAAATGTTATTTTCTTTCCTAAATGTTTACAGTGTTAATCCTTCATTACTAGTCGAAATGGGTATAATAAGTATATAAATGGTAAACCCAAAATAATTTTGTTCAGAAGATCATGTAATCAAAACAAAAGATGTTTTGAAACACATGTTATCTCGATAAATATGTATTTTTGTGTAATTTATATTTTATTTCCATTTGACTACCATTATTTAATTCAATTTTTCACCGGTTTTTTTGTAATATTTAGTGGGATTAGACCTTCGATACAATTTAAGTCAAGACCAGAGATTTACTCAAGCAAAGAAGTCGTATTGAAAAGTTTTTATCCACAACTAGGTTAATGTAAACATACCATTTCGAATGGTGATGTCTTTAATTTTTTTAAGTGAAAGACCTCAATAAATAAGTCCAAATATCTTTAGTACCAGATGATTCTCGTTCATCGTGATTTTCATCATCGGACGAGGAATCATCGATCCAAGATCGTGCCTTTTATCAAAATCTTTTCTTAGAATGTAGACTTCTATTTTAAATTAGCAATTTCTTTCTTTAATTTATTAACTTCGATTTAATTCGAAGACCGACTTTAATCGGAGATTTAAATCTTTCCAAAGTTTTATTAAGACTAAAAATTGGTTTTCTTTAGCTTTAATAAACTTATCGCTTTTCTATTATCTTTAGTTAATAAATCTTTTAACTGCTTTGTGTATCGGGCTTTTTAACTTAGATCGTTGATTTTATTTAATTAAGTCAATTAACAAAGAACTCTCTTCATCATCCTTGTTAATTACATTAATCTTTTTAGTGCAACAATTTTCATTGCAATTATTAA
Source organism: Panax quinquefolius (assembly GCA_020205615.1). Classification (NCBI taxonomy): domain Eukaryota; kingdom Viridiplantae; phylum Streptophyta; class Magnoliopsida; order Apiales; family Araliaceae; genus Panax; species Panax quinquefolius. The sequence continues at coordinate 89,775,226 of CM035165.1, forward strand.
GACATGTATGGTGACTTCGCTTGCATAAGCATCGCATCGTCAATTATTTTCACCGTTAAGATCGTGAGGAATATGAAATGTTGTAGTCTTCATTATTACTAACTTCATTTTCTATTCTCATTAACTCTAATATATATTCAAGATCTTCGCTTAGTAATATTTAATCGAGACAACTTCGCTTTTATTTTGCATTCACTTTTATAACGACCTTTTGCCCACAATCAGGGCAACACAATTTTACTTTTATCAAATTTTTAGTTCTTTTATTCTCGCTTTTTATTAACGGGTTTGGGCTTATTATAATAATTATCTTGATTCTTATCTTTATGATGATCGCGCTTTTTCTTGGACGCTTATGACTTCGTGAGAGTCAATATGTTTACGCTCGTGTTTTCGCTTCTGTAAGGAGCCATGTGAGGTAAACCATATTGCTCGCAGTAACGTTCCGAGCTCATATTTAGCTTTCTTTCTTCTCTTTACTAGCTTGTTTCGCTAACTTAAAATCAATGCACATTTTTAATCCTATCTTTTGAATATAATCGATTATGTCACCATAAGTGAGATTATCATAATCAATATATCCTAAATTTTTACTAAGTTCTTCACTTAACTTTACGAAAGCAAATAAGGATCAGAAACCATTAACAAATTTTTCTTTCCAAAAGGTTTATTATCGCTATTTCTCATCATAACTCTAGAAGTAAAAACATCTTTGTACCATCTAAAGTCACTTTAGAGGGACAAGTGAGATTACTTACCGATCGTGAATTCTTTCAAAGGATGTTATCGGGGTTCCTAATAAGTGTTTTATTATAGTATAAATCAAAGTATTTACTCCATCGTGGCCCTATTCCTATAGTTTCATTAAAATCTAAGTCGCTTTTCAAAGATCTAATCAACAAAGATGGATTATAGATAATCTAGAATCTTCAAAGTGAGATGTTTTTCCCACCAAGATCCGAGAATACCAGAATCCACTCAGCCAATAATTCAACAATATCCGTCGAAGTTAGAGTGTCAATTTAGTTAGATAGCTATTTGCCACCACGGACATATGATTTAACTTATCGAGGATTTCTTGTTCGCTAAACCGCCAATATTCCATTCATAAATTTTATTAGATTTAAATGTAAAATTGTTTATCTAGATTTCTCTTCAAATTGATAGATCCGAGGAGTCGGGTCTAGAATACCAATTTTCGGGTCATACTAAGATTATGGATTCGCTAACTTATTTAACTGCTCATGAATATCTTCAGATCGATGAGGTAGTCGATTGACTATCGATCGACCATCGCTTTCATTATCGAGTTAATCCGATCGATAATAGCAATAGTACCGCTTGCTTCCTGCTCTTTTTGTTTTTAATTTTTAAATAATCGATCAACGGCTATCAGAAGATCAACGCCTTTATTAGGTAAACCTAATTTTTCTCTATTTTCCGTAGTTTTAATAGTGGTTGAACAATTTCGACTCGTTTTTAATTATATTTTCTTCAAATTTTTCTTCAATCTCGCTCTAACTGCTTTTCCTACAGCAGCCATAAGTATTGGTTACTAAAATTTAATCGTTTCTATGATTTTTTATCATCATTAATTCCATCGAGATTTTAAATGGATCGCCACATCAAGTATTTTTTATCAAATTAAGATGATTCTAAGGGTGGGTGACTGTAGACGAGACCTTAGACTTGTTTTCTTTAACCCATCGAGTTTTAGTTATAACATCAGATTTATATCGATAATCGCTTCATACCAATCGTAGAAAGTAATATTAATTTTTTCACTACTAATAAATTTCTTCCATTTATCGACAATTTTATCTCTTTCTTTTCTCAATTGGGTGATTTTTTCTAAATTGATGTCTTTTATTTTTATTAGATTTGGAGTTAAAATCATTCACAAGATTAATCCAATCTAACACAAATTCTTTTCTTAACGACTCTTAATTGATTATTAATCGAACATCAAAATCGATCGAGTAGGAAGCTCGAATGAGCCTGAGAAGAAGAGCTTTCTTCTACCGGGTAATTCGAGGGTGACAAGAATAACAAGGATGACTTGTTTCGACCTTGATTTAAAATTCCTTTAACTTAATGTCTCTTATGTAAGGGTTACTAATGACTTCGTAATCTCTTCAGTGCATTCATGTATGAGTCAAGAACTAGAATAGTCCTCTATAATAATCGGTCTTCTAGAACGCTCAAAGCTAACTTTGACAGCCCATCGTAAAATTGCCTTTATGTTTTCAATGTTCACTACGTTGTTACTACAGTCACCGTGGTATTTCACTGGTAAAATCCATCGACTCGGGTAATGTAATATCTTTCCATAGAATTGTTCTAGGATCCGATATTAAGATCACCGTTGAACTTTCAATTAATACAAGGTGATCTTTGTGGCTTTTATTAAGAGCAATGGACATTCAAATTAGTCTTCATGGTCTTATAATAAATTCTATAGATTAGAGCAATCGTCGAGAACCTTCAATCATTTGTGTAATTTCTCCCATTGCTTTTAATATTCAATGTTAAAGCTTTTAATAGGTGTCGATCACTTAGACTAAGTGTGAAGTCAGAAAGCAATTAAAATGGATAGACCATCAGGCAGATCGCTTCCATAGCACCTATTATGTTTGATAATAATTCAAAATCTAAGATCTCCGAGATGAGGTAGATACTTGAATTAATTCCTTTAATATTCAACGGTTTAACTGCTACTTGAACTAGACTCTATGTGGATGAAATTATAACCCTTTTTCTATGTTTTTAATAACATCCGGGAAAGAAGGCTACAATTTTCATATTCTTTGTTAATAAGATAGACCTTTTCAACCTGCTTTTAACATTATAACTGCTTTAAAGTTATCTAAAATGTCGATCGATAAATTTCTTTTGGGAGAAATTCGGTATATTCCAGCTTATGTAAAACTCGATCGATATTTTCATAACTGCTTTTCTTCCCGATTAACTATGTCCGTAAAGGTTGTAAGGTCGATTTCCACGACTAGCCGAGGAGTTTGATCTAAATAACCTACTCATTATTATCGGGTTCAAAAATTATTCACTCTTTATCTTCCATTCGCACCTCTTACCGGTAGACTCATACCTATTGTTCTTAAACCCTCACCGCCAAGACAAGAGACTTACCTAGGTCGACAAAAATAACAAGGTGTTCTACAAGAAGTTAGTGACTTCGATAAAGGATGAAATGATTTTTGAAAACAGCTTTAATGAAGCAAATCAAGATCTTATCGGTCGCTGAAATGTAGAACAACAACTTGGCTCGATACCATTTGGGGGGCTAAGAGAAAGAACAGAAGAAGAACAGAGAGAGCGAGATACAAACAAAAAACACATGCCTTTATAAATAAGTAACTCAATTGTAATAATAATACAAGCTATTTACAAACTAAGAATTGAAAATAAAACAAGTACTTACTTAATTTAAAACATTTAACTAGAGAATTGGAGAAGAGAGGTTAAGAGTCGATCAGAGGTAGAAACTAAAGATTCTTTCGAGAGAGAGCTCAGAGTCTTTCTAAGTTTCAAAACTCGATTCGCTAAATGAGCTCGCCTTCCTTTTTTATGTAACAAGGAAAAGGAACTGCTACATTTACTGGGTAAAGTAAGAAACATTTCACTTAGGTAAAAGTGAATTACTAAAGTAAAAGCAAAAGTAAAAGCAAGTTACTAAGGTAAAAGTAAAAAAAGTAAAAGTATTGCATAAGCAATCGCTGATAAACAAAGCTAACTTTTGACTATTACGATGCTTTCGGTCGACAACTTTGACTCGACTCTTCTTTCTGTGGAAAAGAGCCTCTTTATCGCTGAGCTACTTTCTACCGAAAGTGGAATCATTCGATCGGTCACGAAAAGTGTCGCTAATCAATAAAGAATCGTCACGGCACGAAAGGTCGCTAATCAATAAAGAATCGTCACGGAAAGTGTGCCGCTAATCAATAAAGAATCGGTAAACCGCAATCAACAAGAATCGCTAAATCAGATGTCGTGCAAATGGGTCCCGAGCATCCTCAAGGTCGATGGTGCCGTAGGGATCGTATGCATCATCATCTTCGCAAATCGCTAATCGAAGTCATTCTGGGAAGAAGTCGAGAATGCCTAGAGGCTTCTTCGTAACTCATCAATTCTTTTATCGAGGGCTTCGAGCAATAAGTTTTAACTCACTACCGAGCAATCTTTGAAATCGTAATGCTACGGAACAGGAGGATCCTCAGAGGATCGGTTTTTGACTTAGATTCTTTTGAAATCTTTTTTTCGATTTGAGGAAGAGGGTTCTAAAGGAATGGCTTTAGAATCCTTAGCCCGAATGATCGGGAATCGATCGAATCGAATAGGGGCAACAGAAATTTTGTTGAACCCGACCAATGATTTCGTTAACGCCGAACTTATCCCACCACTGATGTAGAAAAGCGGAAAGTCGAGGGAGTGGATCGTAGATAATCGCCAATTACTAGCAACAAGAGGGTGGAGAAATACCGACATTGCCATTTAAGGATCCAGGAACTTCAGATTTACTAATGAAGAGGAGAGTGAGAGGAATGTTCTCATTCTTTGATCCGTTTACTATTATTAGCAAAATGGGTAAACTGGACCTTAGGGGTTTTGGAAGGAGGTCATAGTAGAACCATGCCTATACCACCGTGAGGACTAACCAATAAGGGATTGGACTTTGAATTTACGATCGAATCGAATAAACCAGAATGACTATGGGACTCATGCTCATGAAGGAGAACCTTATACCAAAGGCCAATATAATCATAAAAGCAAAAGGGATTACTACGACCAGAGAGATCCATTAGATCGAGGGATTTTTACCCCAATCGTAAATCAAGGAATTGTTTAATATACAAAGAATGATAAAGAACTTTTGATTTATCATTGTTTGCATAAATTGGTTTGATATTTATCGACTCGGGCCAAGGAGAATGTCCTTATAATAAACAAGAGACTTATAAGGAGCTACCGGAGGAAAATGCCAAACCAGAGGGAAAAATCGGGCAAAGCAAGTTTAATCGGATCATTTTTCGCTTCATGTAAGGTTCAATATGAAACAAATAACTTTCCCATTCGAGCACATGCTCGTAAGAGGAGTGATCGGGAGTCAAGACGAGGTCTTCATTGGTTACCGAACGGGTCAACGGGTTCAAAGTTTATTAACTAGGGTCGAATCGTAAGGCTTGGGGATTGTCCCAAGAATGTAAAATTTGTTCGACCGACAGATGTGGGTAATCGGGTGAGGGACTAAGGTACTGGTTGATTACTTGGGCCACTGGGCTTAATCTTTGACTCGAGAGAGGAGGATGAACCTCTCGAGACTCACGATCAGATAAGACTGTATTTAATAAATTCTCCGTAAGAAAATCAGAATAGAATTATTTTTGCCTTTAATGTATTCAATATCAAAATCAAAAATGCTTAATAAAGCTTGCCATCTAGCTTAAAGAATGCTTAGAGGCTAAATTTTCAACATCCTTTACTAAATGTATTGGGTCGACTTATAAATAATGCTAAACGTAAATTTCGATTTAATAAGTCATTTTGAAATTTATTAATACATAATACCAATGAAAGAATTTCTTTTTTAATAGTACTATATTTTGATTGTAGTATTCCATGCTACGGAATGAAACCGAACAATTTGTTTGTGGGAATCTGATGTTAACTTTTGTTTAAGAATGCCTCCCAATCCAATATCCGAGGCGCTTGGCCTCAACAATTTTGAAAGTCGAATCATTGGAAATGCCAAGGTGGCAATGTCTTCGATTATATTTTTTAACTTGTTGGATCGCAGTAAGTATGAATGTCACCCAGGTGGAGGATTATTTTGCAAACGCCGAAAAAGAGGTTTGCAAATCTTCCCGAGATTCTTCAGAGAACTTGCTTATATAATTCAAATGAGCCAAGAAATCTCTCGCATTGGGTTTTATTGGTTATCTTATCCGGGAACTTGTCGAATGAATAGCCTGCTCAATAGGTCAACTTGTCCATCAAGATATTAAGACCAAGAAACCTTATTCTGACCAAACAGTCAAGATTTGAAGGAGAAAGAACAAGACCATTTACTTTAATATAGAAGTGAAGAACGATTTTAAATGTTTTTCGTGTTCTTCAATAGTCTTGAGTAAACGAGAATGTCGTCGATATAAACAACGATATAAAATGGTCAAAGGGTTTAATATGTCATCGAGGATATTTTGAAATTCACTGAGCATTTTTAGCCAAATGCCCAACATTCCATTCATAATGTCCAAACGGAGTGGTGAATGTCGCTTTGTATCGATCATCGTGATGAATGGCAATTTGCCGTAAACCTGATTTAAGGTCTAATTTATCAAAATGGTGGCATTACTTAACCTATCGATAAGGTCGCCTTTTGTTGGGAAGGGGGTACCTAATCCATTCTAAGACCTTGTTCAATGGTTTGTAATCGATAACTAAACGAGGTACACCCTCTTTTTTTTTCTCGCTTCATTGTCGACATAAAAGCGCAAGAGCAAGACCAAGGGGATTTATCGGGTTTAATTAACCCTTTATCGAGGAGATCATTGATTTCATTTTTACATAACTCCATTTGTTCACGACTCATCCGAAATAGTTCTAAAATTTTAGTGGGAATTAAATGTTCTTTGAATTTTTAAGATAAGGAAGCCTAACCATATGTTTCTTTTCTATGCCAAAAGGCATCGGGGAATCGTAACAAAGGTTATTCTTCATGTAGGTTTTTAATTCTTCAATTTTTAACCTAATCTCTTCATTTTGAAGTTGTTCTTCAATTCTTTTATATTTGATTTTCTTTCAAGAAATTCAAATGTGTAGATTTACGCTTATTAAATTCAATGATTTGGAAATGGATTCTTCTTGAATGTATTTTAAATCTTTCTTTTGGTTTAATAAGAAACTTAAATGTTATTTTCTTTCCTAAATGTTTACAAAGTTAATCCTTCATTACTAGTCGAAATGGGTATAATAAGTATATAAATGGTAAACCCAAAATAATTTTGTCTCAGAAGATCATGTAATCAAAACAAAAGATGTTTTGAAACACATGTTATCTCGACAAATATGTATTTTTAGGTAATTTATATTTTATTTCCATTTGACTACCATTAGTCAATTCAATTTTTCAACGTTTTTTTGTAATATTTAGTCGATTAGACCTTCTTCGATACAATTTAAGTCTCGCACTCAGATTTACTCAAGGCAAGAAGTCAGATTGAAAAGTTTTTATCCACAACTAGGTTAATAGAAACATACCTTTCGAATGGTGATGTCTTTAATTTTTTAAGTGAAAGACCTTGAATAAATAAGTCCAAATATCTTTAGTACCAGATGATTTCGTTCATCGTGATTTTCATCATCGGACGAGGAATCATCGATCCAAGATCGTGCCTTTATCTAAATCTTTCTTAGAATGTAGACTTCTATTTTAAATTAGCAATTTCTTTCTTTAATTTATTAACTTCGATTTAATTTCGAAGACCGATTTCTTTAATCGAGATTTAAATCTTTCCAAAGTTTTATTAAGACTAAAATTGGTTTTCTTTAGCTTTAATAAACTTATCGCTTTCTATTATCTTTAGTTAATAAATCTTTTAACCTGCTTTTTGTATCGGGCTTTTAACTTAGATCGTTGATTTTACTAATTAAGTCAATTAACAAAGAACTCTTCATCATCCTTGTTAATTACATTAATCTTTTTAGTGCAACAATTTTCATTGCAATTATTAAGATGTATGGTGACTTCGCTTTCATAGCATCGTCAATTATTTTCACCGTTAGATCGAGGAATATGAAATGTTAGTAGTCTTCATTATTACTAACTTCATTTTCTATTCTCATTAACTCTAATATATATTCAAGATCTTCGCTAGTAATATTTAATCGAGACAACTTCGCTTTATTTTGCATTCACTTTTATAACGACCTTTTGCCCACAATCGCGGGCACACAATTTTACTTTTATCAAATTTTTAGTTCTTTTATTCTCTTTTTTATTAACGGGTTTGGGCTTATTATAATAATTATCTTGATTCTTATCTTTATGACGATCGCGCTTTTCTTGCGGACGCTTATATGACTTTCGTGAGAGTCAATATGTTTTGCCTCGTGTTTTCGCCTGTAAGGAGCCATGTGAGGTAAACCATATTGCTCGCAGTAACGTTCCGAGCTCATATTTAGCTTTCTTCTTGTCTTTACTAGCTTGTTTCGCTAACTTAAAATCAATGCACATTTTTAATCCTATCTTTTGAATATAACTCGATTATGTCACCATAAGTGAGATTATCATAATCAATATATCCTAAATTTTTACTAAGTTCTTCACTTAACTTTTTATGAGCAAATAAGGACTCAGTAAACCATTAACAAATTTTTCTTTCCAAAAGGTTTATTACCGCTATTTCTCATCATAACTCTAGAAGTAAAACATCTTTGTACCATCTAAAGTCACTTAGAGGGACAAGTGAGATTACTTAATCGATCGTGATTCTTTCAAAGGATGTTATCGGGGTTCTACGTAAGTGTTTTATTATAGTATAAATCAAAGTATTTACTCCATCGTGGCCCTATTCCTATAGTTTCATTAAAATCTAAGTCGCTTTCAAAGATCTAATCGAACAAAGATGGATTATAGATAATCTAGAATCTTCAAAGTGAGATGTTTTTCCCACCAAGATCCGAGAATACCAGAATCCACTCAGCCAATAATTCAACAATATCCGTCGAAGTTAGAGTGTCAATTTAGTTAGATAGTCGTTTTGCCACCATGGACATATGATTTAACTTATCGAGGATTTCTTGTTCGCTAAACCGCCAATATTCCATTCATAAATTTTATTTAGATTTAAATGTAAAATTGTTTATCTAGATTTCTCTTCAAATTGTAGATCCGGAGGAGTTGGTCTAGAATACCAATTTCTCGTCATACTAGTATTATGGATTCGCTAACTTATTTAATCTGCTCATGAATATCTTCAGATCGATGAGGTAGTCGATCGACTATCGATCGACCATCGCTTTCATTATCGAGTTAATCTGATCGATAATAGCAATAGTACCATTGCTTCCTGCTCATTTTGTTTTTAATTTTTAAATAACTCGATCAACGGCTATCAGAAGATCAACGCCTTTATTAGGTAAACCTAATTTTTTCTATTTTCCGGTAGTTTTAATAGTGGTCGAACAATTTTCGACTCGTTTTTAATTATATTTTCTTCAAATTTTTCTTCAACTCGCTCTAACTGCTTTTCCTACAGCCATAAGTATTGGTTACTAAAATTTAACCTCGTTTCTATGATTTTTTATCATCATTAATTCCATCGAGATTTTAAATGGATCGGCCACATCAAGTATTTTTTATCAAATTAAGATGATTCTAAGGGTGGGTGACTAGACGAGACCTTAGATTGTCTTCTTTAACCCATCGAGTTTTAGTTATAACATCGCATTTATATCGATAATCGCTTCATACCAATCGTAGAAGAATGTAATATTAATTTTTTCACTACCAATAAATTTCTTCCATTTATCGACAATTTATCTCTTTCTTTCTCAATAAGTGATTTTTTCTAAATTGATGTCTTTTATTTTTATTAGATTTGGAGTTAAAATCATTCACAAGATTAATCCAATCTAACACAAATTCTTTCTTAACGACTCTTAATTGATTATTAATCGAACATCAAAATCGATCGAGTAGGAAGCTCGAATGAGCCTGAGAAGAAGAGCTCTTCTTCTACCGGTAATTTCGAGGGTGACAAGAATAACAAGGATTTGACTTTTGCTTGACCTTGATTTAAAATTCTTTTAACTTAATGTCTCTTATGGAAGGGTTACTAATGACTTTTAATCTCTTCTAAAGTGTATTCATGTAATGAGTCAAGAACTAGAATAGTCCTCTATAATAATCGGTCTTCTAGAACGCTCAAAGCTAACTTTGACAGCCCATCGTAAAATTGCCTTTATGTTTTCAATGTTCACTACGTTGTTTATTACTACAGTCATTGTGGTATTTCACTGGTAAAATCCATCGATCGGGTAATGTAATATCTTCCATAGAATTGTTCTAGGATCCGGATATTAAAGATCACCGTTGAACTTTCAATTAATACAAGGTGATCTTTTGTGGCTTTTATTAAGAGTACGGACGCTCAAATTAGTCTTCATGGTCTTATAATAAATTCTATAGATTAGAGCAATCGTCGAGAACCTTCAATCATTTGTGTAATTTCTCCCATTGCTTTAATATTCAATGTTAAAGCTTTTAATAGGTGTCGATCACTTGTACTCAAGTGTGAAGTCGTGAAAGCAATTAAAATGGATAGACCATCAGTGCGACTAGCTTCCATAGCACCTATTATGCTTGGATAATAATTCAAAATCTAAAGATCTCCGAGATGTAGGTAGATACTTGAATTAATTCCTTTAATATTCAATGGTTTAATCGCTACTTGAACTAGATCTATGTGGATGAAATTATAACCCTTTTTTCTATGTTTTTAATAACATCCGGGGAAAGAAGGCTACAATTTTCATATTCTTTTTGTTAATAAGATAGACCTTTTCAACTGCTTTTAACATTATAACTGCTTTAAAGTTATCTAAACCCATTACCCACTAATGAGAGGTTAGATCTAAATAACAGAGCAGATCTACTCATTATTATTGGGTTCAAATGCAATTATTCACCTTTATCTTCCATTCACTCCTCTTACTGAATAAGAGTACTCATACCTATTGTTCTTAAACCCTTCACCGCCAAGAAGTAGAGACTTATCTAGGGTCGATGGGGAACAAGGTGTGTCACATTGTTGTAACTCCAGTGACTTCAGCTTAGGATGAAATAAATTTTTGAAAAATGCTTTAATGAAGCAAATCGTAAGATCTAGTGTTTCGACGCTAGGAATGTAGAACAATAACTTCGCTCATACCATTTGGGGCTAAGAAAAAGAAGAAGAAGAAAGAGCTTTATACAAATAAAACATGAATTAATTATAAATAAGTAACCAATGTACACTCATAATAGCTTACTATACAAAGATATATACATTAAAATGTGGGTTCTTTTATAAATAACAAGAATTCTATTTAATAATTATAAAACATTTAACTAGAATCGTAGATAAACGAAGTACTTAAAACATCGGGTGAGATTAAAACTAAAGATTTTAGAAGAGAGAAGTAAGAGTCTCTAAGTTTAAATCTAAAGACTTCTTCGCCAAGAGAGCCTTCTTCTTCTAAGTTTCAAATGTATTGCGCTCAACGAAGTCAGACTTCAATTATAATTGCTGAAAGGAAATCTATATTTACTGGTAAAGCAAAAGAAACATTTCACTTAGGTAAAATTGAATTACCAGTAAAAGAGGAAAGTAAAAGCAAGTTACTAAGGTAAAAAGCAAAAGTAAAGTATTGATAAGCAACCGGCTGAGCAAATGCAGCACTCCTTTGACTATTATGATGCTTCTCGTCGACAACTTCGACTGACCGCTTTTAAGTGGAAAAGAGCCTTTTCTACTTCTTTATCATTTTTTCGGGGTCGATAGGTTATTTCCCGGATAAATTTTGAGGTGAAATAAGTGGGATGGTGACTCATCCGAGAAGATGATCAACAAAGACTCTTCCGACATACATCCACAGGAGACTCGACTAACCAACCAAGAAGACGCCTGAGGAGTCTTCAATTACCATCATGTGATGACGCCCACCATCCTAAAGTAAAAGTCTTTTACTTTAGAATGTAAAAGTAAAAGTAAAAGAATATAACTTTTTGCTTTTACTTAAGTTAAATGTTTTTAACTTTAGTTAAATGTTTCTTACATTTACCCATTTAAAAGTAAATGTAAAATGTTTTACGCTTTTACTTTTTACTTTAGTAAATTACTTTTTACTTCGCTTAATGTAATAGTGATTCCCTGCTGAATCAATAGTAATTTACTTTTTTCGCTTTTCTATTTAAAGAAACTCAAGTGTTAGAGTTACTTTAGGCTTAATTCAAGATACCCTCTCAAGAGCTTCTCTCTCTAAAGCTCTTCCGAGGTCCTCTCCCTTCTCTTAGTAAGTCAAAGACTAAGCTTTCAAATTTCGATCTTCTTAGTTAAAGATGAAGAAGAAGTCTTCAATCATTTTTCTTCCCTTAAACATTTAGTCTAGGAATTAATGTAATCCCTTCCCAAATGTTTATAAATAAAAGAAAGAGATTACTTTACCGATTCACCTGGCCATCTTCTTAATCTTTTCTTTCTTCCTAAAGTTTTTCTTTAAAACTTATCACAATAAGTATATGGCATCGAGCCACTACTGGTTCTCGATGTTATCGTGGTTTCGATTAAAAATGCTTTGATTTGTTTATTTAAATGTTTTTTCAAACTTTATTTTCTTCGCCCGCTTTTAATCGCCTCGACCTTCATTCGCCGTATGAAAACACCCAAGATCGCCTTTTAAGTCCCGACTTAATGCCGCCAGGTAAGTCCTCAATTGGGAGTAAAGGTAAGGCTAAAGGAACCTTTAGATCTATGGGTATGTATTTAAGGGCAAGTCAAAGGCTGAAGTCTAAGTGGACCTTCAAGAAAAGAATTTTTGTTTAAAACAGCTAACAAATTAGTCTTCGCTTAGATCGATTTCAATCGATAGATCGTGACCAATCGAGTGATCCTTTTGTTTTATTTCATCCGATTTGCTTTTAAACAAAATTTTTTACAAAATCTAAGAAATTTTGAAGATTTCGACCAATTTTCTAGAAGACTTTTTTTTCCTCCTTCTTTATAAACCAAATTTCAATGAAAGGTTATTTCTCGATAAAAATTTTAGGTGGAATAGTACGGGATGGTGACTCATCCGAGAAGACGATCAACAAGACCTTCCTAAGATCCACAGAGAGACTGAATCAATAACCAAGAAGACGCCAGAGGCATCTTCAACACTCGATGTGTGATGGCCCATCCATCATCTCGCTTTTACTAGCAAAAAAATTTTACTTTAGTAAATGTAAAAGTAAAAGTAAAAGAATAACTTTTGCTTTTACTTAAGTTAAATGTTTTTAACTTAGTTAAATGTTTTTTACATTTACCCATGTAAAAGTAAATGTAAAATGTTTCTTACGCTTTTACTTTTACTTTTAGTAAATTACTTTTTACTTCAAGCCATCGTAATAGTGATTCCTCGTGTGAATCAATAATAGTAATTTACTTTTAGTTTTATTTAAAGAAACTCAAGTGTTAGAGTTTCTTAGCTTAATTCAAGATAATTTCGCAGCTTTTCTCTCTGTAAAGCTCTTCCGAGGTCCGCCTCCCTTCTTAAGTTAGTCGGAGACTTAAGCTTTCAAATTTCGATCTTCTTAGTTAAAGATGAAGAAGAAGTCTTCAACATTTCTTCTTCCTTAAACATTTAGTCCAGGAATTAATGTAATCCTTCCTCAAATGTTTATAAATAAAAAGAAAGAGATTACTTTACCGATTCACCGGTCATCTTCTTAATCTTTTCTTTCTTCGCTAAAGTTTTTCTTTAAAAACTTATCGCCGTCAATAAGGATCAGATCGAGCCACTATTGTTCTCGATGCTATCTATCGGTTTCGAATAAAATGCTTGATTTGTTTACTTAAATGTTTTTTTCAAACTTTATTTTTTTCTCCGCTTAATCGCCCGACTTCGCTGGCCGGAACATTCCAAGATCGCCTCTTTAAGTCCCGAATTAATGTTTGTAAGTCTCAATTGGGAGAGCGTAGGTAACAAAGGAATCTTTAGATCTACTTGAATGCTGTTTCAAGGCAAGTGTTTTGAGTCTAAGTGGACCTTCAAGAAAAAGAATTTTTGTTTAAACATTTAACAAATTGGGTCTTCCGGTTTTAGATCGATTTCATCGACAGATCAAGACCAATCGAAAGTGATCCTTTTTTTGATTTCATCCGATCTTTTTTTAAACAAAATTTTTTACAAAATCTAAGAAATTTCAAGATTTTCGACCAATTTTCAGAGAAAATTTTTTTCCTCCTTCTTTATAAAACCAAATTTTCAATGATAGGTTATTTCTCGGATAAAAATTTTAAGGTGGAATCAAGTAGGGATGGTGACTCATCCGAGAAGATGATCAAAGACCTTCCCAAGATCCATGAGAGACTTTTAACTGGGGATTAACCAAGAAGACGCCAGAGGCATCTTCAATTTCATGACATGTGATGGCCCATCCATCATCATCTTGCTTTTACTTAAAGAAAAGTCTTTTTACTTTAGTAATGTAAAAGTAAAAGTAAAAGAATAACTTTTTGCTTTTACTTAAGTTAAATGTTTTAACTTTAGTTAAATGTTTCTTACATTTACCCATGTAAAAGTAAATGTAAAATGTTTTTACGCTTTTACTTTACTTTAGTAAATTACTTTTTACTTCGCTTATCGTAATAGTGATTCCTCATGTGAATCAATAGTAATTTACTTTTTAGTTTTCTATTTAAAGAAACTCAAGTGTTGTAGTTTTTCAGGGCTTAATTCAATATAGCTCGAAAGCTTCTCTGTGAAAGCTTCTTCCGAGGTCCTCTCCCTTCTCTTAGTTAGTCGGAGACTAAGCTTTCAAATGATCTTCTTAGTTAAAGACGAAGAAGAAGTCTTCATTACTTCTTCTTCCCTTAAACATTTAGTCTAGAATTAATGTAATCCCTTCCTCAAATGTTTATAAATAAAAGAAAGAGATTACTTTTACCGATTCACCTGGCCATCTTCTTAATCTTTTCTTTTCTTCTCGTTAAAAGTTTTTCTTTTAAAACTTATCGCTACAGCTATAATGGGTATCAAAGCCATTACGGTCGCTATTCTTGATGCTATTTGGTGTTTCCCGAATAAAACAACATTTGTTTACTTAAATGTTTTTTCAAACTTTTTTCTTTTTTGCTCTTTTAATCGCCTCGACTTTCACCGTGAAAACACCTAAGATCGCTTATGCAAGTCCCGACTAATGCCGTCAGAAGTTTCCAATCGGGAGGCATGCATTTAAGGCAAGTAAGGCTAGAGT